>OY804522.1:27760947-27843947 GCA_963680855.1 Lepeophtheirus nordmannii | reverse complement strand
CATTGGTTATTTTTAATAGAAATTTTGTAACCTACTAATACGGGTTTAAGTTCATTTTAATGTCATTTATTTACCTTTAATAAGACTTGGGCCATGAGATCTACGTTCTTGATCATACTTTTTGTTATCTTGTGTTATTTGTAGATTTTTATTTGGGTTGTATTCATGCATTTTTTTTAAATGATGGGACCTTTTATTTTGTGGAAAATATTTCATTCCTTATAGACTGAATAAACTTCGGAAAAATAAATCTACATATGATGCTTGCTTTTCGGCGTGTCCTTCCCAATGAATCTACAAAATGGAGGAAAAAACTTGCATAAAATGCACTGGTTCAAGAATACAACCTCAAATGTGCCATATTGCCTTCTCTGTTTGATAATATCTTTTGACCATATTACGAATATTTAATTTGTATATTCATATACGTGAAAATAGTTAATATCATTTGAAGAAGATCGCTTAACGAACATAAGTTATGTGGCTGCAATGTGCCACTATTTGTGCATTCGCTATTGGTTGGCCAATAATTCTGACCTAAATAGTCGTGGGGAAAATTGGTACAATTGCATCCCAAATTTTCTTCACAGGAGTTTCGGAAATATCAATTTGAACTATCAATTATCATGGTGGAGTTTAGATGTAGTCGAAATGATAAATATTTAGATAATCGAATAGAATTCAAGGTAGAAGTACAAGTAAGCTATATTTATAGCAATTTAAGACTGGTGGACGGTGGTCATTAGTTATTAGTAATAACTTATTACTAATGTTGCACTCATTACGAAACTGCATTACTATCGTCAAAATGGTCGATGACTTACGTATGATATGAGGCAAAAACTTAATTAATCGTTGCTTCATAATATAAGATGTTATTAGTAATACCATGTTATATACATACTATATTATAATTATTAATATAGATCGGTAAAATTGATACCTAGGAAGCTCCTATAAAGTGAAAGGCTGCAATTTTTATGTCAGTGTTAAGCACATAGTATAATAAGGATTGGAAATTCACTTTTAACTATAACAATATAAACTTATTATATGTAAATATCATATATAATAAATCAACAATTCATATATTTTAAATTTAATAGTAAGCAATTAATTTTACAGGGCTCACAAATTTTCCCCTAAATATGAAATAATATGTACATTTTATACTATTAATCTACTTAAAAAACGACCAAATTTTGAAATGTATCATATTTTGTTCTAAAAGGTACTACGGCTTGCCCAAAGATAAAAATCTATCCTCATAATTAGGAATGTAAATCATATGCAATTCGGGCGTGTTATAAAAAAAGAAAGAGAAAATCAACCTGGCAACCTTGACAATTCAATGAATGTCGAGGGGGAAGCAGCTTGAGCTGTCATGACGTTTGACTGAGCTACAAGCTGCTATTCTCCATTATATATACAACAATAAATAATAACATAGATGAGAGGCAGAAAATTAACTGAAATTAATGTCAGGAAATTATATATTTTTAACTAATAATAATTATACGAGGACTTGAGCCCTTTTTGTTTACATTTTATTTGCTTTATTAAACTTAATGAATGTATTCCTTCATGCGATATCTTTACACTTAGGTAGATGTTCTCCCCTCAGTAATAAAGTAAAAATGATAACAGCTTCGGAAAACAAAAAGACCTGTTTGAAGAGCCAACTCCACTTTTTTATCACACGCCCGAATTGCATATGATTTACATTCCTACTCATAATTAGGAATGTAAATCATATGCAATTCGGGCGTGTTATAAAAAAAGAAAGAGAAAATCAACCTGGCAACCCTGACAATTTAATAAATGTCGAGGGGGGAAGCAGCTTGAGCTGTCATGACGTTTGACTGAGCTACAAGCTGCTATTTTCCATTATATATACAACAATAAATAATAACATAGATGAGAGGCAGAAAATTAACTGAAATTAATGTCAGGAAGTTATATATTTTTAACTAATAATAATTACACGTGGACCTGAGCCCTTTTTTGTTTACATTTTATTTGCTTTATTAAACTTAATGCATGTATTCCTTCATGCGACATCTTTACTATCAGGTAGATGTTCTCCCCTCAGTAATATTGGAAAAATGATAACAGCTTTGGAAAACAAAAAGACCTGTTTGAAGAGCCAACTCCACTTTTTTATCACACGCCCGAATTGCATATGATTTACATTCCTACTCATAATCAATCATCAATGATGAGTCATCATAACCCATATAATACATATTTTATTTTATTTCGACAATTTAAATAGACGCAACATTTTTTATAATTATAAATTCACTCAACCATTTTTTTAAATAGAATATTAAGTTTTCTATTAATTTTGTGTGTTAAATAAGTTATATAGTCCATGTTCGAAAAGAATTATGAAATAACCCCCTAGATCTGTGATTCTTATTCTTGTTGGAGGTACTGAATCCCACAAGTTCCGTACATGCATTCATCGAACCCTTCGTAGTTGGAAAAAATAAAATGTGCTTCTTTTCTTCAAATTCAAAACCTATGTATTTAACTATAATTACTATATACTGTATTAGTACACAAACTGTAGCATGCATTATTTGCATACAAAATCACTGTGTTCAATCTAACAAAATCTGAATTTCACAAAAAAACAAAACATATTTACTACAAATCAATGTGACTTTTGCTATTGCCTCTCAGAGACAATTTTAGAAATGCACGGCTCCACCTTGGCATGTGCCATTTTCATATCCTTTTCGCAAAAATTCTGTTACTTTTTATCGTTTTTATGTCTACCACCTTCAAAAAGGACTGCTCTCAAAGATGTGTTGTAACAAATGGTATGAGTATCTTGAGGACTTTCAAAGCAACAAGAGGGTACGTTACGATTCTTGGGCCTAGTTTAACTAAAATTATATTTACCTAATGGAAGAAGAGGCATTTCATTAATATATTAAAACATTCTCACGACGAGCTTTTTTGTTCACTCGCAACCTCGACTCACAAACGAGAAAGAAATTATTTGGAAAAACAAC
The DNA here is from genome assembly GCA_963680855.1 of Lepeophtheirus nordmannii. Taxonomy (NCBI): domain Eukaryota; kingdom Metazoa; phylum Arthropoda; class Copepoda; order Siphonostomatoida; family Caligidae; genus Lepeophtheirus; species Lepeophtheirus nordmannii. The sequence goes on along the minus strand of OY804522.1, from coordinate 27,840,924 downwards.
TGGCAGCTACTCTTCTGTATTTTCCTTGTTGCCAACTTTTTAATATTGGGCAGAGTTATTATTTAGATATACTATACATTGATAAATTCAACCAATATACAGATCAATCGTTAATACTTGTATAATATTCAAAAATTCAAAAAATGGCGTGCAATCCTTGATTTATTATATTTTTTATACTTCAAAATGATAAATAATACTAATACCCATTTTGAGTTCATAACACGTAAAGTCAGTTGCTTTAAATCAGAAGAGTCAATTGATGAAAAACAGCTGGGAGAATACATAGTGTTTTTCTTTATTCCAAAAAGATCGTTGTGTCCAGTTACGGTAAATTTGCTTAAACTAAAAAAACTACAGGAGACACGACCCCTTTAACTCCTGTATACTAGCTAAAAACCTAAATATTACTCCACTTTTTCACTAATTTGATTATAAAGGCACACGACCAGCTTGTTCTCCTTTTTAATGAAAATTCTTATATAAGGTTGTCAAATATCTCCTTTCCACCTTTTTGTCTTTTGAATTTCGCGGCTATGTACAAAGCGTTACAGAGCTTGTATCTGGCAATACTATACATCATTTAAAAGGTGTTGACATAACCTTATAAAACGACGCTATGCATGATTAGCTTGGATATTGTGTTCAACAGTTATAGACGTGTAAACATGGAGTTCACTAACGCCGAAATTTGCTCTATTTTAAAGTTTTCCTTCGTTAATGGCAAATCCGCTGGAGAAACGTTCCGTGAGATCAATGATGTTTTGGGGGATGGTACTCTATCATTTCGAACCACGGAGGAATGGTTTCGACGATTCAATGCCGGTGAAAACGACACCATGGATAAGCCATATCCATGGCTCCCATATGGCCAGACGCTTAATTCTACCATCTACTGCAAACAACTGGACCGCTTGAAGTAGGCGATCGACCAGAAGCGTCCAGAATTGGCCAACAGGAAGGGTGTAGTGTTCCACCAGGACAACGTCAGACCACACACTTCGTTGATGACTCGGCAGAAGCTACATGAGCTTGGATTTGAGGTTTTCTCGCATCCACCATATAGCCCGGACATAGCACCAAGTGATTACCACCTATTCCTGTCCATGGCGAACGCCCTTGGTGGTGTAAAGTTGAACTCAAAAGAGGCTTGTCAAAAGTGTTTGTCCGAGTTCTTCGCAAATAAGGAGGGGGGCTTCTACGAGGGGGGCATTATACAGTTGCTGTCTAGATGGAAACAGATTATCGAACAAAACGGCGCATATTTGAACTAAATCCGATCCCTGTAACACTTTTTGTAAAGCATTGAATAAAGAGCAAAAAAGCGGAAGGGAGATATTTGACAACCCCTTATTAAAGTATTGGATTATGTATTCACAAGATCTGAGAAGACTATAATTAATTCAAAAGGGTTAAATCCAATAAAACTACTATTTAAATTAACGTTACATTCACAATACTACTTATTTTACTTTAAGGATTCATAGTTCAAGTACTAATGAGTAATGGCAATACTTATTTAATAAGTTTATAATACGTTGATACCAATATTATTAAAGTAGTGATGGATTAAGGAAGAGGTTGTGTCCTCTTAAGGTCGATGAATAAATCAAAATATATTTTTTGGACATCTGTTGAGTATATCAAACAGTTTATTTTTAGAATGGAAAGTCGGACAAAATGAGTAAATGATATCACGCAGTAAATGAGGGATAATAGATAACCCCTCTACATGAGGCCCCCAAATGAACTGAAAATACGTGAGGGTAAACATATACTGGTAGATAAAAGGTGCTGAGCTATAGATATCAAAATGGATCAGTGAGATCACTGAGCGGGTTAACTTTATATTGTAACGTATAAAATATTGATATACATAATACTATGGGTACAACGATATCCATTATGTTTTGATAGACGTCAATTTGTATATACTTTCCCAAGTATATCCTTGTCTACATTCAACAGATTACTTTGCCGTTGTTATCCCAAATTTGAAAATTACGGTCTATCTAGCACGATATTCAAAATATTTACATATTTATTGCGACTGCTGCCTAAAACTGCTAATCCACAATTGAGTCAGTCTCTTTAAAGATAAGATCACTCATTCAAACTAAATTTTTATTATTTAAAATAACATATTAAATAAATCTGCATCAAGAACCTTGATTCTTGGTACCTGTGTACAGGAGCATTCATAGCGTGAGGAGGGGTATTTTACATGGTATCTCATACTCACCTACTTCAGTCTGGCTTCAAAGTTAAAAGAGCAAAATAATTTCAAAATGTAATGTTTTTTATTTAATCAATCAACAATATTACTACGATTTCATCAATACTAAAGGAATGGTTCCTTATCTACAAATTCAAACTGCATAATATGAAGTCAGCCATTTTTCTTCGTTATGAATCATTTTTTTCTGCAAATCTGTTGTAGGAAGAGTTTCAAATCCGGTTTTGTTTATTTTCCACAAAAGTTTAAAAATAAAGATTACATTTACATATAGATGGTCTTGAAAAGTGTATATACTAATCCTAGTTACGTGGGTGCATTATGGTTCTGAACAGTCAAGTTGTCATCATACTTGAGAAGAAAAATAATTATAAATGATGATATATTGTGAAAATCCATTCATTTTATTAGAAAATATATTTAAGTTAGGGGAAATAACATATGTATTATTGATTAATGTACAAAAAATTGTGCAACTTATGGTAGTTATTTTGTAACTTTATATTAACATGTATTGTATTGTATTGGTTATAATTAATAGATGAAATTTGACAGATATCACGGAAATCCTGGGTATGTTCTTTTAGAACTTTAATCTTAAAAAAAATAAAAACAAATCAAGTTATTCTAAATAATCTCTATTGGATCTTAGAACAAATTTTATAACATATAAAATTATAGGTATACCTTCATTATCTCTAATTTGTTTCTGAAATACCTTATAAACAATGCAAAATGATGAAAAATAATAAATTAATTTTCACTGATAATTAATTAGTTAGAAATAAATGAATGACTTTGTGTTTAAAATTAAAGTTTAAAATCTTTGGCAATTTGAGTAATACATACTGAGACTTAAATAATATTAAGGTATATTGTTTATTTAATTAATTATAACTATCATATGTTTGAAACATATTTTCCCTTTAAAAGTCAGCAGTGAAGACGTAAAAAAAGTCAATGAGATGAATATAACACTTATTGGGCTGAGAGAAGTTTTAAATTATAATACTTAAGACAGACCTATTTCAAGACCTGGAGCTCGTCTGTGACTGATTCTGATTGACAGTAGCTAGACAGTCCATCTCCCATCTTGCTGACACAGTGTACTATTATCAGTCACTGAATCTTTTATGGAGTGCAGTACCGGACCGGACCGACTGACTTTTATCCCTGTTGCTACCTCTATATTTAAATGACCCGATCACCGAATTTGTGCATTACACATTGTGATTTCATTAAAAAAAATTTATAGGACTTTTGATGGTATCCACTGTCTTCTACCACTAGATTTATATCTACACAAGATATGCATTATGTAGATTGCACGATTTAGCCAAAATATTAAGAGATACTTTTATGATTGACTCATGTCCACCATTATAGACTTCTATAAAAAATACATTATTTTAGTAAGGATTTTGAAAGGAAGAGCTGGAATTGCCCTGTCATCTCCTTTTCAAAATTCCCATCGAATGAGTTATTTAAAAATTAAATCCATTTTTTTTTTTTTGCATTTACTTAAGATTGAGATAGTCTCTTACTTTAATTACTCTCTACTTTTTTGTAATCTTGTATCCCTAACAATATGTCATTAGTCATTACTAAATACGATCGATTACCTTAATAATATAATTTTCATAACAAGGTTACAATGTAAAATTACGGAATTATTGTTCTTGCTGCCCTAAAATTAATTTCGGACCCTTCCCCCCCCCCTCCCCAAGAATTTCGAGTACGCTAGACCTAATAAAAAAGAGAGAAACGATATGAGTTGAGTCTACATACCTTTTTTCAAATTGTTGTAAAAATCAGATATTCATAGCTAGCAACAGCAAAGTCAAGACAAAATAATTTGAATTACAGATATGTAATACGTAAGCCTATAGTGTAATAAGTGTATATACAAAGTTATATTACTTAAACTGCCTGAGCCCCTTTGATACACCTTATTACAGTTTTCCATGCAAATATTCTTATTTTCCATACTTATCTTTACATCTTCAGTATTAAGTTGCCTTTCTAGTGAGTAAATTACGCAAGGTTCCTTTTATGTGAACATGGACATTTATTAAAGTGAGGTCGAAGAGTTAACAAATAAAATAAAAGGATAATGAATAAACTCCTTTGTGCACTTTACTCCTTTCTTCTCATTATTTGTACATTCTATGGAGTTCATGGCCTTCAAAAGGTTCCCCTGGAATCACAAGGAAGAAGTAACTTTGTATCAGGGAACGTTATGGTCATTGATAAATCCACTTTGAAAATAGAAAATTTTAATTTTGATGGAAGTGGCCTTGAAGCTTTTTTTTATGTGGGTCAATGGGGTGAACCAGGATCCGAGTATGGAATGAAAGTGGATTATCCTCATGGGAATTCCTTCTCCACTTTGGGAAAATTCATTAACCAAGTATGAGGTCCTTTGATTCATAGTTACTGTTTTTTTTGTTTTTTCCCCTCAACAAAACAAATCCAAACAATTGATTACATACTTATCTTTATCTTGAGTTCCATCTATTGTTGGAAGCTGTAAAAGCATTGGCTACGCACTCCAGTTCTCTTTGTTTGGCATTTTATCAGATAGAAATTACGATTGAAATGTATGTAATTAAATGAGGATATTTGATACTCTTTAAACTAAAGGAATTATTTAAATGCATTGTACCCTCACCAGATAAGAATCGATCGAATAAATCCTCCACTCCCTTATGTATTGAGACTTCTTTAAAGTCATAATTATCTTACTATTTTATCAGAGCCTCATGCTCCAAATGCCAGATGGAGTTCGTACTTGGGATTTACGTTGGATTTCTATATGGAGCTCACGTTTTAGATCGGACTATGGACATGCATACGTTGGACGTGGAATATCTTATGCCGTTCCACCCACAACAACAGAGCCTCCCTTATTTACTCTTGAATATTTGTATGAAACTGAGCCAGAAGATGAACATAGTTTTGGAGTCAAATTGATTCCAAGCATATTTTGGGCATTGGCTCTGTATAGTATCTCACTATTCATACATTAAATGATTTCAAGTTGAGAAGCATATTATGCTAAACATTCCGAATGTATGTGTAATTTCTCAACAAATTCATAATCATTTCTTGTAAATTTAATTATAATTCTAAAATAAGGTACAATTTGATCAAGAGATATACTTATAATTAATTCATTATATTCATAATATAAATTTTATAAATATCTGAATATCGGAATTTTATTTCTCAATACTCACTCAATCTCCTTCTTTTTTGAAGCTCTATTATTATTTTTATTACCTTCATTTATTTTATACTTTACAACTTGAAGTGAAATGAAAAAAAAATCAAAATTAAACTACGCTGATAAGTAACATTCCGTTCGCCTCCTAAGAAAATAATGTGAGCGATAGACAATTGAGATAATGAAATAAATTAAACCCTACTTTTATATATATATATAGAAAGATTTCTCTAATAATAAAAAAGTATTCTAATATATATTCGCCAAAATCTTTTAAGTAATAAAAAAAAGAATTCCTTCAAAAAGAATAGTTGAATTCCAAACAGTATTTTAAAGGCTTAAAAAGATATGTGGTTAGGTAGCAAATGTTAAAAAGCTTTATAATTTGACTTCCAAAATGGATTTTAAACTCTTTGGATTTTTATGAACTACAAAACTAAAAAAGTAGACCCAATCATTCCTACATACCTAGTTAGATGGGTAGGATCATCAAACAACAGTTACTGATACTGAGGGTTTGGGCATTAAGCAGTCCAGTCAAAACTGCAAAAAAGGGATTGGGAACCATTGATTTGAGTTATGAAATATGTACATTGTAGCAGGAGGAGGAAATAAATGGTGATTTGATAGGAAAAATAAGAGGTCAGAACTTTGGTAGATAGTTACATACCTGTGTATCCATTTTTGTATACCTCTCTATTGTTAGAGAGATTTGAGAAGTAAGGAAAGTCATAGTCCCCTGGGAGTGATGGACAAGAAAGATCCAAGAGAACAAAATAAATGCAGCAAAAAGTAAGACATAATAAGACAAAATACACTTAATATAGTCAGTATTTACAATCTCAAAACAAAAACTATTTAATATAATATATGTATGTAGTATAAAGATTTCTCACATTTGTTCCCCACTGTTCAAAATTGAATACATGTGGTCAAAATATTCACACCATGAACTGTTTTACGTAAAGTCTATTTCAATTCCTTCTTTCCCTCATGGGAAATGAAAAAAAAGAGAGATTTCTTATTATTGTCAATAAATGTGTTAGCAATTTAGTTTATGGAACTGCAATGGAGTCAAGAAAAACAAACAGAAAGTTATTTATAGATCCACCTCAATACTTGTTCCTCTAAAAAAACAAAATGAAGTTCCAGATTATGATCGAATTAGATCTAATGAGTTATCAAAAAATCATGATAATAACAAAAAGAAAAAAAATCTTTCTTTGATGAAAAATGACTTAAGGTCATGATGACTCTCGATAAAGATAAGAATCTTTGGAGGGACCAAATTTCTTTACTTTCTATAGGTAGGTATATTATTCTCATATATATATATATATATATATAAATCCTCTTATTTATTTGACAAAAAAATAAAATAAATGTTTTTATTTTGTCACAACGATTTCCTTAAAAAAGAATTTTCTACATTAATATATTAATGTAGAAAATAATATATACGAGACTCAAATGATAGTTTTTATGTGACGTCATCATTGTGATAGTTGGTTGTGTTGGAGGCGTAACCAACCAATTCTCATTTGAATAAAACACCCATTTCTTATTGATTTAAGGTAATCGTAAATCATTATTGTTGTGTCCCACAATAGGATCAACAGATATAAAGTCTTTTTAAACTTGTACCGTATATGTATAAAAAGTCTCCCTCTTTATTGTATTTCAGACTCTAATAATATTTATTAGAGATAAGGTATTACATAATTATACGTATATATCTACATACTGTAGCCCATGAATTAGCAATACCTTTTGCTAATATCATATATTGTCTATTCAACTGTTGTAGTCTCTAATTCATCCAAGACACGAATCATTTGTAAAAATATAGACATTTTTACCCTCCAAAGTCATGACTCGTCAGCAATGTAAGGACTTTAGTAAAAAGAACGAGATATTATCTGTATCAAAGTACTTATAACGAAAAGGAATGTAAAAATGTTCAAAAGACAAATAATTCAGACTCCATTTGTTGAGGATTTTCACAAACCATTTATTTTATTCAAAAGTTACAAACTTAGATGAACTTTTTTTCATTTTTAAGGGCTTTAGATAAAGTGTTTGTAAGGTTTTTTTATTTATTTATTTGGAAATTTGTCCATGCCTCCAGCATGGCGTACCTTTCATGTTCATCATACAATCTGTGACGCCATTGAAAATATTATATAAGTTTAAACAATGTACATATCTCATGATCTAGCTAATGTCCTTTGAATTATGACCACAAACATCTCTTTCTCATGGATGACTTCATTAGGTATTAGGTTATGAAGGTTTATTGAGTAATTAATTCACGTGATAGCTAGGAATTCCACCCTAAAAAAGAGATTGGGTGTACATATAATATTTTAAGATAATATAAGAACATACCCTATAATGTCATTATCTCCCTCAAAATATCAATTATTATAAATGAACAGAAAGGCATTTAATTGATAGATACTTAGCTATAAATATAAATACATATAATAATTTGATAAGAAAGATGTATCGTTACTTAACGAAGTTATCAATTTACAACATGCCTTCATCCCACAACCGTTCCCCTCAACTTTGTGGACATTTTATGTAGTATTTCCTCTTAGTTAGTTATTGTACCTAATAAGTTATATATTTTCTTATAAATTTGTTTTTTTAAGCTGACGAAAAAGAGATTTCCATCGTTCTCACAGTATATTATTATCATTATTATAATTATTATATCGTCTACTAAGAAAATAAAACTATGTATGTTCATTTTTAAGCTTATTATTAGTCTTATTCGTGCTGGAGAGCCAGTGGAAACAGAGTGACTGCGTAACACCTTATCTGTTTTGAATCAAAATGACTATTTCCCTACATATGCTTGTATATTATCTACTACTGAGATTGTCTACGTCTCCTTCTTTATATGTATGTTCATATACATACATATTATTTGAGTGCTCAGAGACTGAACAATAAAAAATAATCTTTATGATCACTCTATTCAAAATATGTAGATACGAACCTTCTTCTTCTTCTTCTTTGGGACTAATTGAATAGACAAAGTAGTGAACTCATGGGAAAAATCCACGGAAATACATTTCCCATGACCTTGTATTCAATCCAAAAATAAATAAATAAATAAAATACAAATGTATGTAGATCCAAAAGGATTGAAGCTACTCCTCGGCTACAACTCCTATTTTATCAGTAAATACCATCAAAAGGATTTCTCATATTTCCTTCATTGTACATGGGTACCTACATAGTTGATACAACACACTCATTCTACTCATTTAAAAAACTCCCCCTCCACTCAAAATCCATTGAAAGATTAACTCATTTAAACAAACAATATGAATAATAAAGAGGAAGAATCCCATCTTGGGTCTTTAGTACGTATGTAGATCAAAAACACTTCCCGACATGCCCCAAAAAACAACAACATGACTTTCTCACCGTGAGTCCAGGAATGATTCTCTTCTTTCTCTACAAATGGACACATATATGTATGTATGTACGTATGTAACAAGGGGCATCATGTTTTGAATAAATAGAATAACTTCAAGGGGTTTAAAAGCCTCTTCCTACAGTATCTGGATTGATAAATGGGTAGCCGAGTCAATCCAATTATGTATCTATTCTATGTACATATTCTCATTCTAATTTAAGTTGTCAGTGAAAATGGTTAACGATTCAACAGATATGTATTATAAACTCTCTACCCTAAGAGGATATTAAATTGGCTCCTGCTGATTTGAGAATAATAATTATATATATATATATATATCTTTTAAAAGGATTTTTACGTCTCTTTGTTTTCATAGAGAGATTTCTGGATTTGAAAATAAATCCGCTTCTAAATTAAATTTGATTGTACCTATGGGATTTCATTAGCATTGCTTTTTAAAAACAAGAAGTAACAATAATTATAATTATAATCAAGCACTTATTAAATATATGAAGGGTAAGTAAGTAAGTAACGCAGTCATAACTCCTTCTTCACCCCTCCGCTCTTCCTCATCGTGTACAAACACTTATACACACAGGGGTACATATTATATAAATTAAAACAAAATAAAGTGGAGGAAAAAGTAAAATGAAACATCACTCATACCTCTATTTACAAGACTCATGTTACAGTCATAGTTTATAGTCATTAATCATTTGCATTACTTTTAACTTTTAGAAATAGAAATACACATTTTTTTTGGGGGGGGGGGATGAAGCTCCACGAAATAAAGGCCCGTGTTGTGTTCCTCCTGTGTGGTCCTTTTTTCCTATATAGTTGATAGTTCATGTGTCAGAGGCTTAGAGGCTTATTTATTAGCCCTGATGTGATTGCTTTATTTTATTATATTGTGCATAATACTTATATGTATATGTGAAATCAGGGCTCTGATGTTTAAAATCAGGGACTTTAAGGTCCGCCCAACTCGAACAAAGGTTTTTATTTTGTATTATCTACTTATATATTTTTATGTTTTCTTTTCTTTGTAAAGAATTGGGAACGTAATGTGTTTTTCTTTATTTTTCATGATGTAATAGAGACATCATAGAGAAAATCCCACACACATCGACCTATACATAGGTAGTAAAAATAAAGAAATATACATACAATAACCACCTTGGTGGTTGGTTCGTTGGGTGGTTCTAAGAGCAACAATGAGGAGAGAATGGAATCTCATAATTAGAAAACAGGTATGTATTGTGAGTTAATCCTCTGAGCTTTCGTGTGTGGTCGATTGAGTTACCAGAAGGGATGATGAGATGACTGGGGGGACCTATATATATATATGTATCAAGGTTGAGTGATTTATTTGTTGATAAGACTGTGCATCATTTTATATCTAAATACGATCATCCCCCATAAAATGGGAATGACAAGAATGAAAACATACATGAATCGTGGTCAATGAGCATTGGAAGAGGTGATCCGCTCCCTCCCTCCTTCGTTTTCATCCTCTCCCCAGATACATATGTACAATCTATCTAAAAAAGATTTTGATGACTTAATGAATTTTTTCATTTTAAAAAAATATGCAATGACATTCTTCTGCGTAAGCTGAAACGCGTTTCTTTGCCAATATTTATTTATAGCTCAATACTACGTCATAGGATGTATGTAGCTAAGAATAATAAGTATTTAATTAAACATAAATTAAATACTGCAAGTATTCTATTTACAGTCTTTTTGATATCATTTTCACTCCTATCAGTCAAGTCAATCCGGTTGTTGAGTTATTTTCACTATCTATTCAGGAAATAATTGGGATTTCTTATCTGACAAGGGAGCCACCACTATGTATGTATATTTTAACAAGTATGTATACACATATGTCTATTCTGAAGCTAAATACACAACTGGGCATGAAATCAAGAAGAATCACTGAGCTCTCAAATCATGCAGTCTCAAAAAAAAAAAAAAATGAGGGATGCAACAACCTCTATTTAATGGGGATTTTGCTGCTCCTAGAGTTAGCTGACTGACTAGTCTAAAAAGGAGCACACAAATTCACAGCAATCAGGTCAAATTAGCTTTTGAAAGGAAATATGTACTGTATGAGGGAAAATCCTTCCCCGAGATATTTTTTCTGTATAGCGACGATGCCGTCGTTTTTTTGACGAGGAACGACGACGCCGACGCCGATACAGGTCTGCTTATTACGCCTGCTAGGATTTGATAGTGGTCGAAAAAATGAGTCAGTGCAACATCATCTCTGCTCCGCAAATAAATCGCGTGATCAACATCATTTGCAATGAATATTATTCCCACTCTTTTACTCTGAGTCTGGTTATCAATTTAAAAAAGAAGTCAATTCCAAGTATTCTGGACTAAGGAGTCATTTGCTACAGTTCCTCTCTTCTCACACGGATATCTACAAGGTAGATATTTCATCAAACAAGGTAAGACAGATAAGAACCCCTTCTTCTCCTCCCCCATACTTGACCCACATAGGGAAGCCATAAAAACGAATTTAATCTGTAATTAAAACTCTCATGGGAATATTATGCAGAGATCCTCTCAGATTTCAGATGACCTCTTCTTCTCTTTTGTAAAGCGTATGTTTCATTCCTTCTGAGCAAATTTCCTCTCTGTTCCAACTCTTTTAAGTGCATGCATGTAGTTTGCTAACACTCGTTCCTCAAAAAGTGTGAGAGAATTGTAAGTAAACATGATGCCCAAGTAAGTTGTTGACATAGAGGGAGAGGAGAGTGTGTTGTGTTGAAGATCTCTTTCCTCGAATCACTCTTTCTTCCTCCTCCCCCCTTCCCCAAACATCTGGAGGATGGGGGGGGGTACATGTTATTCCGTACTTGTACATAAAAACATACATAGATTTATCTATGTACAATGTATAAATTTGCTCCAAAGGAACACCCTTCCCCTCCGATGATGGAACGACTTTCTTTCCATCCATAACTTTGTACTATGTACTATATGCGTCATATCTTTTATAATTAATGCTAACTGATACATATTTAGTACATATATTTATGTACACATAACTTTGGAACATTATTTTGATGTGAGAATCAAAAGATGATATAGGAGCATTCAGTATGTCTGTGTGTATACACATAACGAGAGATGATACTCCCCTCTCTCCCCTCTTCCTGAACCTGAGCCAAAAAGATCCAACAGAACTCAAAATTAAACATGTGTGATGTTTATGCGATAAAAGAAGAAGAAGAAAAAAAAATAACTAAAACTAAATGAAGAAGGAAGATCTATCAAAAATTTCAATCTTTTGACTCTAATAATAATAATAATATATTTAAAGCACACATTATGTATGCTCAAATTACTTTGAAGATCTTGATTACCTATATCCAGAAGAGTAGAAGGATCATGGACAAATTAACAAGAAGCGCGCTGGAATGAAATTCATTTCGTCTGATCTAGCCCATGGTTTCGATTTGTATACCATGCTACAAAACATAATTGTAGTGAAATCAATCATGAAAGGACAGCATTTCCTGGTTCATTAATGTACTTAAAATTAGAGCTTTATCTTTTGTCACTTTTCATTTGGTTGTAAGTATTTCTCCAGGGAGCATTTGATCAGAATATATTCATCCACATCCGTTTGTGTCGCATATTTTACTTTCACTGTTTGAAGTTATTTAACCCACAGGACCTTTCCTATTGTATTATTCAGTTTCAAAAGAGTAATGTCCATGGTTGGAGATGTAAAAAACAACAACAATCAAACATATGCAGATCCAACTCCAGGCCCTCTATCAAAATCAACAAATTCTAATGTTGTATATTTTTCAACTTTACGAGCTTAAATTGATTCAAATAATTGATCAAAAATCCTGTACTTCTCTGTTACCCTTCCCTACTTGGGCCTACAATTTCGAAACACAGTCTAATGTACATAATTATATTGTCATGTGTGTTCATGGGTGAATTGTTTTTTGAGGCAGAAGAAATCAGATTATAATCAGATATGTTTCTTCCATTATTAATTTGTAAATCCGTCTTTTAAGTAACTACATACATTTTATATAGTTATACATATCAAAATATATACATAACTTATTTTTCTTCATCTTTTTTTTTGAAAGAAACGTCAATTAAAATTGAAATGAAAACTATGAACTCTTTATTCTTCGATTCTCAATTACTCAATGCTAAGCTTTGTTGTCTATGCAGCAAGTTCGTTTCTCTCTATCCCTCTTGAGTGGAGAATGTTAATGAATAATGTATGTACATGTATTCCCATAGGAGTTCTCCTTCATTGCCTAATTGGTGTTGAGATTGGAGAAACAGGAACAACAGGGGGAATAGCATGGAATAGCAAGACTCATGATGTAAAATTAAGACTTTAAAAGTATATACATACATATTAGGGTATTATATGTGTTTCAGACCTGACAAGATTGTAAATAATTAAATTGAGAAACTTACAACACCTGAGTCATTTCTGTTTATAAATTAGTATTGTGTTCAGCCATTTGCTCATTTTATTTTCTGAATGAACAGTTCATATGGGAATACTATTTTCATAATGCTAATAGCTTAATAATGGGCAAATGAAGTAGTTCAATGGAAATGCGAGTACCTCCATGTTTGCGTTCAACAGCCGAGTTACCTATCCATTGTTCTTATCTCAGATTTGAAAATTACGTTCCTTTCAGCACGATATTCCAAATATATGTATATTTCTCATGACTAGCCTCCAAGCAACTGACGACATTTAAAAGGAATAAATGACTTAGTTCCGGAGTTTATTTGTAGGTATAGAATAAAGGTCCTTTACACGTATTTTCGATCAACGGTTGAGATACTCTCAACATAGTGTTGAGTATTATGAAAAAAGGAGAACAACAAGGGAGATGGAGTGGAAATAATAGCAAGACTCATGATGTAAAATTGAGACTTTAAAAGTACATACACATATGTATTTGTCGTTTTTATTTTCCTTTCAATTCCCTTGTCACGAATGAAAACCCTATTACATATAATATATAATATATATATGTATAGTCAAACATACATACCATGATTTAAAATGAAAAATAAGAGACGTGTCCCAGGATTTCATGTCATCAAGGGATGGAGAGATCATCTCTTTCTCCTGTATATATATATATATATATATATACAGATATTAATATGTGCATATATATATATATATATATTTTGGAATTTAAAATTAGTAACACCTATTATTATCGTATGTAAATTTCCTACGATTCACCTCGTATTTTAAAAGGGGGGGAAATAACATACTCATAAAAATATACACGAACCTCGAAAAAAAAAAAAAAAAAAAAAAATCCAAGGTACTGGAATTAATTTTATGTGCTGAATATTGTAACTTCTTTCTTCCTCGTCTACTTATTTTCTCTGCTCCCACAAAACGCGCTGGATCCATAAATCTTTAGGAGCTTTAGGGTGGATTAATAGTGTTAAAACAACTATACAAATAACATTCATAGTTTCTTGAAGGGGTAAATTTGTTCAAGAGCTCTCTATTCAATAAGAAATAATGATAATAATAAAGGTGGAACAAATGGAATGTCATACTACGTCTAGATTTCAAGTTTGAGTATTTTTTAATTAAGACAATTGACGCCCAGAAATGAACACTCAAAAGAGAAATGAAAAAAAAAAGAAAAAAGTCATGAATATTCATCATGTGTGTGTGTGGATTGAAGTCCATGTTTCTTGAGAAGAAGAGGGGAATATTATTTATATAGAGAATAGATCGTACTCACGACAGGAGTAGGAGGAGGAGAAGTTGATGGAACTTTAGTATATTTAAATGTGTAGACAATTCAATTTATATATGTAGATTTGAAAGAAGTGGGGTGAGATTTTGAGTTGTTATTGGGTCATTGAATGGACGGTGGCTCTACTCTGTCATCATCATCATTATATTCACAAATAGATTCCTTGATCATGAATGAAGTAATTTTCTGAATATTATTCGCTGTTTATTAGAGTATAGTTACAATGAGAGTACACTGGCAAGGTAACATGACTGGGTACACATTTACCTGAGGACTTTATTTCCAAGAACATTTTATACGATGATTTATGTATGTATGTATTATTTAGAATAGTGAGTCTCAACTTGAATTCCAATCGCAATTCTTAATACATACTAAAATATAAAAATAATTATGTACATATAAAATGAAAATAAAATTAGTCAACGGGCATTTATAAAATCGTTTTTTGTTTCTATATATATTACATATTTATATTTTTAAATATACATAGATACCAACAAGGGTGAGGATTAAATTAAAACATAGCCCCGTGTGAGTGTTCCAATGTATAATATGCTCTTTAAGTGTGGAAGAGATTAGTTTTGTTATATCTCTGCAATCTGTATTCACTCTTCTCAAACAGCACCCTTTTAATAGCCACCATTTATGAAGGAACTTCTGCAAATACATATATATTAATGTTATTCATCATCCCCTTTGATGTGGCAATAAACTTTTAATGTACATAATATGATCGTTTGAATAATCAAATAAAAAGGATATGTTTTACGTAAAATGGAGTAGATGGAAGTTTGAATTTAAGGAGAGTCTCCACCAGGGTTTGTTCAAGTCATTCCATGTCTCCAAGTTGGATTTATTTTTTAAAAGGTACGTAAATACGTACGTAGTCATGAATAAAAAGAATGGTTTCGTGATGATTATAAAAAATAATAAATTTATTCCGAAGTTTGTGAAATTGTCTAAAAAAGGATTTAAAGCCATAAAAACATAACTTGGATTCCCCCCCCCCCCCCTCACTCTTTTTCTTCTTCTCATTCTTTATATATTTCTTAATGTATTTAAAGGAATTACCTTTAGTGGAGATCTACAAACTATGTATTTATCCTATCGGATCCTCGTAACTTTATTTTATGATGCTTTTTATCTGGATCTTTATTTTGACTAATTTAAAGAGATGAAGTCACGTTTACAACAAGAGTTGTTCTCTCTCCATATATGGTTTATCCATCTATTTTTTCAACAGGAGAGTTAAAAAGAAACAAAAATAAATAAACTCCTAGTGAAGTAAAATCCAGACTTGGAAGTATACATTTATATAAGACATGGATACATAGTTTTATAAATACGGTTTATTTATTTTGTATAAACTCTCTCTCTAATAAACAGAATTAAATAATGAGTATATATATATATATAATATTTACATTGATGTGGTCATTCTTATCGTAAAGTATTGACATTTATCATATTTAAATTGATTATCCATATGCAAATATAGGTATTTGAAGTATGTACGAGTCTTTTCTAAGTACACAAAGTATGATACATACAAGTGGACCCGTATATTTTTTATTTTTTGTGTTCTTTTCAGAAATCCCTCGTCGTCGCTAGGAATTTACCTTGTTACATACGTAATAATAGGTTACAGAAACATCGATCCATTTAACATCCAAGTTACATAGACACAAAATGGGAGCCACGTTTAGTAAACACAAATTCAAACCCCATGGGGACTCTCAGGAATCCGAGGATGGAAAGGGGGAAAAGGTAGGTTGATTATTATTATTATTATTATTATTTAGTGTTTAATGATGTGTTTATTCCTCTTGTTGTTGTTGTTGTCGTCGTCGTCTAAGTACATAGAATACACATGTTCACCACCTGCTTTCGAAGGGACTGACAAAGCGGGAAAGAGGGTGTGCATTTCTAACTTTGATAACTATGTGAAAGCCATATGAAGTCCCCCCCCCCCCCACCACACTCAGACACACACATACACATACATACACAATTGGATATCTATATAAAGTTAAATCAGCTGGAAAAAATCGATATCAAAAACAATTCCCCCTCCCCTCCCCGCACACATACTTCCTTCCACTCCACTGAAGTTATTCACTCTATATGTATATGCCACCACCACAATGTGAAAGTGAAGGTCCCTTTAAAAAGTCTCTCTGCCATGAATCTATTTCGAAGACGGAAGAAAGACGAGCCATCCTCTAGGTCCAAGGGACTCCACCTCCAAGGAACGAAGGAGGTATACATATTAGTTCCACAAACAAATCATTGATCTATACATACATACATACATTAAGTCCATGTTTGTGTATGCCTTTCCTCAAGTTTGATTTATTGGAGCGACGCACACTCGGAGTTAAATATTCATATCACGATTCGAATAATTTATGAAGGGATCATCGTCAGGGAAATACAGAATACTCTTCTAGAAGGTGGCTCCTTCGTTGTTGATTTATTCAGCACGACTTGGAAAGAATCAATTTTCTATAAGAGTCTTAAACATTGATGGATGATGACCCTCTGCGCGATGGATTCATTTCTTACCATTTGAATACAAATAGTTTTTTTACTCTATGTGGTAGTATACCAATCATTTTCTATTTGTTTTTTCATTGAAGACGAAGACAAAAGGAATTCTAAGAACTTAAAATCCATTAACTTATACGACTAGACCATAAATATGTATACTCTATACATGTATATGTATACATACTCTACAAATCCTCATGAACCTCTCTTAGGACAAATTGATGAATTGTTGATGGGTTGCTTGATTGGCCGTTTGAAAGAATAAGAAAATGGGAAATATTGTAAGTTTGATCTTTTTCTCCTTCCTCTTCTCCTTCATCTTCCACATCTCTTTTATATCTATTTATGAAAATGAAAAATAGATCTGCTCATTCTACAAATTTAAATAACCCTCACGTGTTTCCCCCTCCCCCCCCCCCTCCTCTGGGTTCCTGTCTCTATCTATCTACTTACACACTTGGTTAGAATGAAAAAATGATTAGATTTACCAACCCGTGAGGTCTTTACATCTACTTGAGAGTGAGTGTAGGTAGAAATGTCTAGTGCTAAGTTAGTTACTTTGTCAGTTCCAGGGAGAGTGAACATGGATGAAATACGAATATGTACTATTTCGTTATACGTCTTCGAGTTCCTACATTTGACGTTTCAATCAAGGTAGACAGACGATGCTTCTGCCTATTTGCCTTTTTTGCAAATATATATATATATATATATATAAACAGCATACAACATGTCGATGTGATGAGTAATACTAATTTTGCAATCACTTTTCTTTTGCTATATTTCAGTGTTCTTCCTCGTCAAAGTGTAAGGAACTTTCCACACCACGGATTCTCGAGGACTCCTCTTCTCGGCCATGCTTAAAGACAAAAGTGGATCCCCCTCGTCCTAAAGCACCTGGATCCTCATCTCACCCTCCTCCATCTACATCCTCTACGACAAATAACAATAACCATCAGGAAGGGAGTAGACAGAGAGCACAAAGAACGGAGAGCTATGAGCATCTGCAATTGGGATCACTCACGGAAACCTGGAGAAACGGTCATCAGTGGGAGAAATTTAAGAGTTATCTCCGAACTTTAAATGAAGGTAGTGACTCCGACGGGAATCCTCTCTCTTTAGAGAGGTATGCTATATTTATTGAACTATACTCAAGTCTTGACTCCGCTGAAAGGCATAAAAAACTAGGGTCAGAGGCTCTTAAACAAATTATTAAAGACATACGCTATCATCCCTTGGACTTTTTTGGAAGAGAAAGATGTCTTAAATGTATTGACGCTGGAATGAGATCAGCAATACTCAGAGATGTCAAACGTGTTTTATCTAATGAGCTCGAGCCTGGTTTGTGGGTCTATCAACCTGCATATTATCGAGTTCTTGATAAGCTAAATGATTTAGTCGGAGCTTTCCATGACCCTCAGTCCATTGGGTCATGATGAACTGCTTTTCTTATTTAAATAATTATTTTTTAATGTCCTTTCTGTGCTCCTTGTTTTAATCTCAAATTAAATATGTAATGGGCTCCTATTTTTCTTTTAAATATTTTAATTATTTTTGATTTGAATTAAAATGCCATTATCTCCTAGAAATGCATACATACATACATATGTTAGTATATAGTTGGTTAGCTAGCTGCCTATACAATACATAATATATCTATATTTTGATGTGAAAAATGATAGTATTTTGTTGCGTTTTTATTTTGTGATTGATTATTATTGATGGTCATCTCTTATGATTTCATGATTGGTTGGTATGTTGTAACATTTGAAAGGAAATTATTTTTCTCTTTCAGTAGTTCAAGAGTAGGTACCTCAAGTATTTCATGATGATAATAAAAAAAAATGATATATGTACAGCTATCGAGCTATAAAGCATTTCTCACAAATAATTTATTCTGAATGATACAATATAGGGAATTTTAACCACGCACCAAAGGGTTCAATAATCAGATTTAGACATCTTACAGTAATAACAACAATATGTGGAATTCAATTTTCTTTTTTGTCATTCTGAGACAGGATCTCTTAGACTTTTATATCATTTTCGTCATTATATGTTTCTTCTTCTTCTTGAGATTCATTATATTCATTAATAAATTTTATATATTCCTTTTTAGTTTCAGGATCTTTTGGACCCCAAGTGTCTAAGGGTCTTATCAAATCATTTGGTTCCTATTTATACAAATATAGATGAAAAAACAACATTAGGAAAAGAGAGTTTTATTCATCTTACCTTTGAATTTAAAAACGTTTTGAGCATAAATGCGAAAAATATAGTGAGTGAAATGACTGGAATGATCCTTCCCATCCCTAGAATTTACATTTACAAATTATTCATGATTATTAATCAATTAATTTTTTTTCAAAGTAAACTCACATAAGATATATTCTGGTAAAGGACCATTGAACTCAACTTCTTGCCATTCGATGATTTGATATATTAAAATTACAAGTAACACGATAGGACAGAAAAATCCCCAACTGAAATACCAATAATATCCAATATTGATGTTTAACATGAATTTAATATCCCTCTTAATCTTGCCCACACCTGAAAATTAATTTAATTGCTGTTTTCATAAAATGGTTAATCTAATTTATTTCTTACCATATAAATAGCCCCAGCCAATGGCTTGAAACAGTCCAAAAATGTAAGCATTAAGAGTAGCTCCATATGAATCTACCACAGTCAAGGCTTGTTGGCCACCCTAAAGGAATATTAAAAATAGTATGGATTAATAACTATGTCTCCGTATAAATATGTTATCGATATACAGGTGTTGTATAAATTATTCCAGAAATAAAAGCCAGAAAGGAAATTCCTCCCATCAAAATGCTTTTCTTCGTATCGGGAAAAAGATCAGAGACGATAGCTAAAATACCATTCACGAGTGCAACAAGGGATCCCATTCCGAGAACTGCCAGCATAATAAAGAATAAAACAGAAAACAACTGAGGAACTACATTGAATTTCGAAATGGCCGTTGGATATGTTATAAATGCAAGAGATGTGCCCGAAGTCACAACCTCATCGATTGGTTTTCCCAGTTGATAAGACAAATTTCCAAGCACTGCAAATATAGCAAATCCAGCAAAAAAAGATGTGATGGAATCAATTACAGCCAAGATCCAAGCATCCCTATATATATTATGCCGAAAGTTATTGTATGAACCCATTGAAGGAATAACTGACATTGCCACGCTTAGTGAAAAGAACAATTGACCTACTGCGGTATACCAGACCTTGGTTTGAAAATAAAAATGAGTGAGTGAGTGAGTGACTAGTGTAATAAAGTTTATGATTGTATACATACCTTAGGCTGAATGATTTTTTTCCAATCTGGCTTCAAATAAAACTTAATTCCCTCAATTGCATTTTCTAAAGTGAGACCTTTTATGCAAAAAATTATAAGTACAATATAAGGAAAGAGCGCCGTGAAATAGGATGCCTTTCCAGCACTATGTACTCCTTTATAGAGGATTAAGAAAATAATTAAATAGACAAAAATTAGAATAGCCAATATTTTGACATTAGGGGCTCCTAAACCATCGCTCAGATCCTCCTTCATATTCAAAACATTCTCTCTACCATGTTAAAATTAGTAAATTTATACGCCTAGATTCTTATAAGTACATCTACATACTTACAAAAAATACTTTTCAGCAGATCCAATAACTTTATAATAACCAGAATAAATTCCAATGTTTTTCATATATTCATCTATTTCTTTAGAAGTATTACCAGATGGAACGCAAATTTCCGTTCCATTTGGATCAAAATGATCATAGCATTGAGTCCAGGGAAGAACGGTTTGAAAAGACACAAAAAAGTAGTAAAATGCAATCACTATAAGAATGGAATAGTAAGAAACTATGGAGATTGAAGAAATTGCTTGACCGTATCCGACTCCACGAAATATTGGAACGGCATCCCACACCTTGGCTCCGTTAGCTTGAGAAAATTGTCCCACAACTAATTCAACAAAATAAAAAGGTCGACCAACAAAGAATAAAACAATGAAATAGGGTATCAAAAATGCGCCTCCCCCATTTGCATATGCTATATATGGAAATCTCCAAACGTTTCCCAATCCAACACTCATTGCAACGCAAGAAAGAAAAAACTCAATGGGATTATCCCATTTATCTCTCTTATCAGACTCATTCTTGTCCTTCTGCAATGAAAAACTTACATATATAAATCTTGTAGATGATTGACATATTACTTATCACTTACATCTTTCTTCATGGCTGCTACCTCCTCTCAATAATTTTTTTTATATTTATAATTAATAAGCATTTGAAGGAAAAATATTGAAATTAAATTCTTATATAATATATATTTATGATAATCTATCTAATGCTTATCACATGGAGCCAGAAAGATTAGTATTCTTATTAATGAAGACAGCAGTTAATTAATAAAAATAATTAACAGGTCCTAAATTAACGATAGTTGTAATATTTTTCAATACATACCTACATACACAGATAAATATATTTTTCAAATGTAATCAATTTTATTTCAAGGTAAAAAGTAAAACATAATTCCATTTGTTTAATCATCGGAACAATGTGGAATTAAAATGTCACATAACCTATTATGCATATTTTCTATGCATTTTATATAATAAAATAAAAAACTGTTGCATAGACATAGATAGCAGGGAGCTTATAGGGTGATAGTCCTTTTTTTATCACTTTAAGAGTTGTACAACTTTCAAATGACGAATTTTTTTTTGAGATTGCAGCTCCCCCTTCCTCTATATTGCAATCTTTGTGGTTTGATATCAAAGAATACAAGGATACTTGAATAAAATTAAACTAATGTAGATCCCTATGACATGGAGTTCGTATTGTTTTCTCATTATCTTAACTACTTATCTATTTTATTTGTCTGCTTACTTTTATGGATATCTTGTAGCCTTTGTCGTTAAAAATACTTGAGTACTGTATTTACCCATTATCTTTTAAAAAAATACTTCTCCAAATACAATTAATATTCTCTTCACTTTACAACACTTACTAATTTGCTAGATTTTTACAATCAATTTTGTTCTAGAAAATTAGGATAATTAAACTTTTTAATAATACAATAGAATGTTTTATATTCAAATTAGACTTTGGGACATATTATGTATTCAAGAGAGAGATAATTTCGGTAGACGGTAAACATTGAAGTCTTATGTATTGTAATATCCAAATACAAGACAACTATTTACAGTCTATAATGATGACGTCACTTGAAAAATGTTTTCCTTTCATATCATTAAGACAGCATTTTTATTTAAGTATGTACATAAAATAATATGTATTATCATAATATTATGAAATTAACTGATCTGTATATAGATTAAGAAATGTTACTTATGTTTTTCTTTATTAAATGAAAAGATACTGCCTCATGGAAAATTAGAAAATCACGTACGTCTTATTATTATTTTTCCTTTTTACATTTCGAAAAATACGTTTATATCTCTCAGTCTTTTTTGGACACACCATCTAATTATTAGATCTTAATGATATTCCACCCAATCAACTCATAATTTTGAAAAGGATGAGGTTTTCTTTTTCTTTTTTTCAATTATGTTTAAAGGTAAAATGAAAAAAAAAACCGAATTATTATTAGATCATTAGTATTAGGAGAAAAAAAAAAGTGTTGATAGTTATTGAGTTTTAAATAAAATCTCATAAATATTTATTGGATCTCAGGGAGTTTACATTGATTTATATTTATGGATGTGTTTTCATATTTTATTTTTTTATAGATGTCTTTGAGGCAATCTTTAGGAATGATGACGTAGGTATAATAATAAAACAAATCATTTTTCCTCCAGAAATCAACCTGTGAATAACAAAGTGATGCCCAGAGGTCATGGAGACTTGTTAAAGGTTATTATTGCTATATGAAAAATAATAAAAAAATACCTGATTGTTGAACTCAAATAAGAAGAAAACGTGGCACAACCATCATGAAGTTTGCATTTCTTGAAAAGTTGATATACTTTGACAGCTAAATAAATCAACTTCATTTAATGATAACCTTCGAACATTATGACAAAAAAAGCATGCTCAAACCTTGAGCACCGATTTGAAAGATTGATTCGTTATAGCAAATTCGATTTCAAAATGAACCCCAGTCACGTGATAAGGTTGATTGTTTTATGAGATAAATCAATGAAAAAGGGTGATTAGCAATCCTAACAGCCATTTGCAAGAATCTATTATAAATACATTCATTCTAAAGGAATGAAAATTTATAAAAAGTGAAGGCTTAGATTTTGAAAAAAAAACAACAGAAATGATTGGCAATTAAACGAGCTATTGACCAATAAATTGAAGTTGGCAAAGGTGAGATTTTTAAGGAAATTGCAAAGAAATGGCTTTGGATTTCTCATTATAAAGTCAGAAGTCAACACTTAAAAACCTCACGCAACCTCTCATTGGTTTTAATTATTTATTTTTTTTAATTTAGAACTTTGATGACCATGATGTAAGTCATAAAGTTCTAGGATAAAAGTAGAGGGGTAAATATAAACGCCCATTACCATGACGTAAAATAAATTTTATCTAGAAAAATCTGTTTTTTTAAGTTTAAACATGCAAGTTCGTAATAGGTTTTGTTATAAATTTTTAATATGAGCTAAATTATTAAAAAAATGAAAAATTATGTAATTTAGTAGAAAAACATAAAATAGTAATGACAAATTGTTTCGATTAATTATTAATCAAGCAGCCTCTTTTTAAATTCCGTCAAAAAAAGGTCCAGAAGCAGTTGGAATTACTACCCTTGGAGACCCCTCGTAAAAGAAGTAAAATCCTATAATTAAAACAAAAGTCTATCATATTTTCAAATTTCTTCTTTTTTTCTTAGAAAATCTTTATCAAAGACTACTAACTCAATTATTAATGGATATATATTAAGATATTTTGAACGTCTAAAATGAACATACTTAATCGATTTAGTAGGCACCGAATATATACTTTTAATTAGTTTCCAAAGCGAAAACTTGACAAATTTTTTCTATGCTTGACTCGGTTTAGATTGACCCGACGTGAAAAAATATCTTTATATACACCTAGCATACAAATGCACATGTTACTATTAACATCAATGATAGACCAACATAGTCAACATATAGAATAATCCTCGAGGACTTCCAAAACTTTGTAAAGGATTTGAAGCCCTTAGTTAGCTTCAGCCTTATATTCAAAGTATTATCTGCTGCAAATGAGCTACGTTAATTTGCGTCTCACCAACAACAGAAAATAGCGAGTTCGAACTAAACGATGCATCATAATTTTTTAACAAGTCAAGAACAGTCTGTGAATATCTATCATAACTATTGCATTTATATTTTTAGATTGCAGATGAACTTCGAGCAATGAGAGAAAATGGTCAATACCTTGCTCCTGAACAACTATCAACTGCCCCGAAGTCCAAGGATCGGCATCACTCAGCAAATCCTGTCGTCATGTACGCCTTGCTTCATTAACTTCATTTGCATGTCTGCTTGTTGAAGTGAAGTTGACCGTTGCCAATCTTCAACAGATGTTCAGAAAAATGGCCAGCAGATTAGTCTCCTACCAATTTTATCCTCATGTTGGTGTGTAGATGAACCTTCAAGACATGTATTTACAGGTGGACTGATTTGAGACGAGTCTTGATTTTATCTGCTATTGTCCCGTTTGGAATGACAAGGAGTATTTGCAATGAGTCTCCGTGGTTCTTTCAACCAATTCAGTGCAGTTTCTAACTTCATGAAGGGTCCTATCAACTGCCTTCAAAGCTCCATAGCTCACCCATCCCACACAACCAATTTAGTCTGTTGAAGCACTTTTGCCACTCCAAATGACTTGGAAATATTACATGTTGGGGGTTTCTGTTGTGACCATAAAGCTTAAAAGCATTGCAATAAATACATGGTGAAATCCAATCATGACCATGGCATACTCACTATAGTTTGCAGTGGAATCAAAATGGAAGGCAGCACATGGGACTTGAAAGTGTGAGTCCATAACGAAAAGACATACACACTTCTTTTTATATACATATATTATATATTCATAAACATATCATAATGTTTAACTATTATATACTTATTATGTTCAATAATAAAAACAACCGTTGGATAATTTGTTTAAGTCGTGCTATAATTAATTATCCATCCAGCCCTGGTTGTCAAAATAGGTAATTACTTGATGTTGTTATGTAAACAATTTGCCAAAAGTTTCAAAAATTAAACTAAGCCCTTTGTTAACGTCAATTTGAAATGTGTCTCATAGTTTTTTTTTTCTTTAAATCAATTCAAATTATGATGCGGCTTATGGTAACCGTTCCCCCTAAGAATAAAAAAAGTGGATTTTCATTTTTCTAAGCATTTTACTTTCAAAAGATAGGATTTCTTATTGGTCACTATGCAACCTTATATGTGCAAAATATTATTAGTCAGGTTGTTTTTATGATAGCTCAGGATCTGAGATTTTTTTATGAGACTTCTTTTGTAAAATTTTATGCGTTGAAAGTTGTGCTTTTTTAAGTTTATTTCTTTGTTCATCAAGGAGTATTGAATTTCATTTACAACTCACTTTTAAAGTATAAAATATCAAATAAGCAGATAGGCATTACATAACGTACTTTAGTATTTTTTCTCTTGCTAATCATCTACGTTTAACAAGTACGTGTGGTTAGACATTTGCTAGATAATTTTGTATTATAAATATAGTTTAAAGAGTAGAATTGAATCGATTATTCTAGCCTCATGATGAATTTTCATGAAAAATAATTTCATCCTGGTTTTATATTGACGTGTATGAGAACACATAATATATTTGTATAATATATGCATTACAAATCTTCTTCAGCAGGGATTTTCAAAGTGTGAGAGAGCAAATCCTCCTTCCGTGTGACAATTTAGTAGCGCCCCCTTTTTCTTTTGCCTTTTTCATTTGTTGTTGGTTAACCAATTATTTTTCTTATTTGCTCTCCCCTGTTTTGAAAACCATTGTCTTAGAGTATTTTTTTAAAGTCAATAATGAGTTTGAAATTTTCTTAATAAATTGGATCAATAATCTTTACAAAATAATTTTACTCTATTTATTAAAATATATTATAAAAAATATAACATTTGCAATTTCATTTGACTTCGACGATCGGTTATAAGAAAAATAATTTTTCTATCATAATTAGCAATAGTACACATTATGTGGACGGGATAAAGTTCTTATAAATAAGTATAGCTAGAAATGGAAAATAAAACTTCTAATAAAAAGATCGTGAGAGTAAATGAAGTTTGCCTGATAAATTATAATTATATTAGTTAAATGAACAATTAATTTATAGCAGTCTTCAAAAATATGGACAATAGTCTTGGAAAAACAACAAATAATATTTCAAGTATTATAACTTTGATAAAAATAAATCATTGATTACCTCTATCATGATATGAAAAATAAATAGTATGTATGTAATTTTACTTTATATCCATATGATAATGACTTTTCCCTTTAATTTTGGTAGATTTTATCGAAAACAAAAAAATAGTTAATTACTTTTAAGTAAAATATACATAGATCCCCTTTAATTTAACCTATCACATGAATAATTTTCTTCATTGAAGTCTTTTATGTATGTAGATAAAAAATTAACTATTGCTCTCGCAAAACCTCCTATCTTTTCCAAGCAATGCCTGTCAACTTTCAAAATATTAAAGGCCCAAGAAAAAAAAATCCATGGATATCTAATATACAAATGTATACCCATTGAAATAGTTGTTTTTCGCTGTAATGAAGCCAACTTAGTATAGACAATAATAGAAAAATGCCTTATAAAAGGTTAATATTGTGTCAATCTGGCCAGTTCATGTAAATGCTCAAAAAAAAAAAAAAAATAATTAATAGATATATCATTTAAAAGACAATGACTTTTGGTTTACCTCCATACATATATGATCCAACACTCTATTACAATTTGTATTTGTAGACTGTAGAGCATAATTTGAGTATGAGGGTTGTGAAATTTAAATTTGCTCATTTATAAATTTTCTGTTATGATTAAAAATATGTAACCATAAAGATTTATTCCTCTTTTAATAATTAATTGCATTGACTACAAAAAAAGAAGGATAGAGTTTTACTTCTTAAGCCGAATCACATTCATGAGAATTTGAGCCTTTTGAATGAGAACAACACGCAAAATAATAGTTTCATCGAATAAAAAGGGGGACGTATCGAGTTGTGAACCCCAAACACAACGGTTTGACAAGGCCAAGACCTTTCATAACTTTATTTTATTCTTTTGTCGCCAATTAAAAAGGTGTGTCTCACTCTCAAGATCCAAATCTCCGAATGGAAGGGCCAATAGAAAACAAATTGTCAGAACATCCAATAAACTTGGATATAAAACAATGAATTAATTAAGGAGCTCACTTCCTCCACTCACAAAGTGGAGTGAGGAAGGCCCAGGAAAAAATAATTTGAATTGAATTTGAGTCTATTAAGAAATCTCTATAAAGAGAGCGTCTGAAGAAAAAGTCTTCAATAGCTCACCCTCCATTCAGGAGAAAGAGATACAAAGAGCTTGACAGCTTCTTAATGACTGATGATTTTTTTAAATGGAATATTTATTTATTCTTATTTTCATTTTCTACAAATTATAATTTTTAATTTTCTTATTTGTTATAAGTCATATATATTACAAATTTGACTATGTGGTGTTTTAAGAAGACCTATTTGTAGGTATGTACTATTGTAACAAAAGCCATTACCTACAATATACTTAAAGTATGTAATGTTTAAAAGGGATTCATACAACAAAAGAAGAAAGATTAATAGAATACATGCAATAAGGTTAATAAAGCAAATAAAATGTAAACAAAAAGGGCTCAAGTCCTCGTATAATTAATATTAGTTAAAAATATATAATTTCCTGACATTAATTTCAGTTAATTTTCTGCCTCTCATCTATGGTATACATACATAATGTTATTATTTATTATTGATATCTTCATTTGTATACATATATAAAGGAGAATTGCAGCTTGTAGCTCAGTAAAACGTCATGACAGCTCAAGCTGCTTCCCACTCAACATTCATCAAATTGTCAGAGTTACCATTTTGATTTTCTCTTTCTTTGATTCTTACAAGCCCAATTTGCATATTATTTACATTCCTATCTTGTAGTCCATCAGCAGCAGCAGTACTCATAAACCATAAAAGGACGACTTAAAGGCAACCAGGATGTTAAAACCTTCATTAGGTCTATTAAAGCAAGAATATATATTATGTTAAATCTTGTGCCTAAGGAAATAAATGCAGCTAGGAAGAGGTGCAAGTTTGTTATTTTCTGAGTGTCATTAGCTGATTAGAAATAACAAGTTCGTAAATTTATTCTTATATAATGATTTATTAAACCACGATGATTAATCTTTTATTAAGCACTTTATAAAACATTTATTTTATAGTCGTCAAATTCTTAATAAATTCAATTCTGTATGAACTATATAAACTTCTAAAATGATTTATTAAATGGCAATAGTATCATAAAAAGATAAACATTGCTCAATTGAAAAAAAAAGGAAATGAGCCGTGAACAGTGTAAGACAGGACTATAGAAATTTAATATTGCATTTATTTTCAAATAAAAGTCAACTGTATTTTACCTATGGACAGAGGAGGATTATTCTATGCTCATTGCCGATAACCCTGTGGAGAGGAAATCCAGGATCCCAGGGGAAGACTGTGAGAGTAATGATGCGAACATAAATACACTAAATATTTTTAATATACAAATACACGACAAAAAGTATCCTCATTATGAAATAAGTCAATAATGAGCACTCAATAACAAGAGACAAGTAACCAAACAATTTGTTCTTTCAAAATCTGAGCATCATTAATGGGAACACTAAATACTTATTAATGTTCCATACATTGGAGCACAAAAATTAGGTCCTTAAGCTGACTACTATCATGAAAAATATGCATTAAATCAGTATCAAATTAGCATGAAGCTAACAACCTGCTGTTGAGAGTAGATCTGACCGAGAGATCTACATATAAATAATAGATTATTCTCCTTCATTATAAGGGCTATAAACTTTTATAACTTTCCTTTTATTTTATTTGAACTTCTGAGATGCATCCTATTTAACAAAATAAAGAATGAATTTCAATTCATAGTTGAATTGACATGTTTGTAGCTAATTAAGTGGAAGAAAATGTGGAGATTAAATAATAGTTTCATGGTATTCAATGAAAGAAATAATACAATACAAGATCCCCATTTTCTTTTGAATGGTAAGAGTCATATGTAAATGCAATGATGAAAGATATAACCTTTATGTGATATTACTTTATAGTATATGACTTATGAGTTTATATTTGAAAGCGAAATAGTTGAAATAGGAGGTTGTGTGATGTGCATTATGTAAAGAAAAATTTTCCGTTTTATTCCTCGTAATTTCTTATCAAAAATTGGGGAATTTAACGAAACTTAGTCATTGCGAGTATTCTAATGACTAACTAGTCGTAAGTACATAAGGTACATAAAGGTCATATTATGATTACAATATTTTAGCTATTTTTAAACATTTAATTGTGCATAGAAAGAAAGAATTAGGGTCATCTTTTTAATCTAATGTCGGGGCAATTTTTTAATCAATTCATAGAATATTCGGGTTCTCTCAATAAAAAAACACAGTTCCTAAATATTGTTTAAAAAAATAAAACACAGACCTCTTTCCTTACGTGAATAAGAATCAAACTACTATTATCAATAATATATTAGTATTAATTAAAATTATGTTACTAACATTCTAAAATTGACACAGGTGAAGCCTAGTGCCATTTTCTTTGGGAAATCAAAATATAAATACTTAAATATTAAATTTATATTTTATACCTATTAAAATAATTCAATAAAGATCTTTCTTGGTCCAATACAAATAATTTAAGGCATGTTTGATGCTAACAATTAATTTATAAATTTTTTCTATAAGTAAGAGTTATAATTCCGTCCAATAAATAATATTAATTGTAATGTATGTAAATAAAAGAAATATTTAATTCAATTTTACATGAAGTTTCTTGATTTAAAAAAAAATGTTTAAGTGAGATTAGGTTTTGTTGAATACTGTCTAATTTCCGAACCAGTTTATTCTAAAAAAAAGTTGTACATAAATATTTTATATTTTGAATGTAGAGTTGCGTTAGATATTTTTAACTTAGTATGTATGTTTTATATTTCTCTTTCAAGACTATATATAAGGAGTTTCCATAGACGGGATTGATAATAATAAATGATCCAAAGTTTGACACATGTTTTACATAATTATTTATGTTAATTGGAAGGAAACAGTTGAAATTTATCACTGTAATAAGATTGACGAAATTAAATATACTTGTGAAAATAAATAGATCATAAAAATGCTTCCTCCAACATATATTGATAGATTTCACGATGTGGAATCGGTGAAAAAAATGACGTATCGAAGATTAGGCAAAACAAATATGATTGTGTCCAAGTTTGGGTATGGAGCAGCAGCCCTGGGTAAGTGAGATTGGATACATAATCTATTGAATAAATGATATCATTTTTCCATGAATAGGAAGTGTTTACAATGAAACCATAACAGATGAATCGAAAGAGGCTTTACTTTTCGGCTTGAAGTCCGGGATAAATTATATTGATACTGCTCCTTGGTATGGACAAGGATTATCGGAAAAAAGATTAGGGGAAATATTGCAAGACGTTCCTCGTTCCTCATACTATTTAGCTACAAAGGTGAGTTTATTCATAAATGTATAGTGAAGTTAATCAATGTAAACTCTTATCTTCGAGGTTGGAAGATATGAAACAGACATAAAGAAAATGTTTGATTATTCTGCAGAAAAAACCAAGTCCTCTGTTGAGAAAAGCCTAGAGTTACTTAAAATAACTTATATTGACTTAATTCAGGTTAATCACATGGAAAATATGTAAAAATCTTTAAATTAAAATACTTTTTATCTCAGATCCATGACGTTGAGTTTTCAAACTCCCTCAATCAAATCGTAAACGAAACAATACCAACATTGCTTGATTTGAAAGCCCAAGGGAAAATCAAATACATTGGGATCACTGGATATAATTTAAATGTTATTAAAAAAGTGATTCGTCTTTCTAATCCAAAAGATTTGGATACTGTCCTTTCTTACGCTAAACTGACAATTTTAAATGAGGAGTTATTGGATCACATTGAATTCTTTCAAACAAGGAACATTGGAATTATTAATGCTGCTCCAACAGGAATGGGTCTCCTAACAGAATTCGGACTACCAAATTGGCACCCTGCCTTTCCAAGTATTAAAAGCACATGTGCAAAAGCTGTTGTTTATTGCAAAGAGCGTGGATTTGACTTGGGTAATAATTGAAAAATATTCCAATATTTTAAAATATATTTGTGTAATTATTTAATAAACTAGCTCAATTGGCAGTGGCATGGTCATATGATCGTTCTGAAGTATCATCCACTCTAATATCAAGTCCAAATATGAAAATTATGAAAATGAACTTGGCGCTTTGTTTTGAGAAAAACTTAAGTACACAAGATGTAGAAATGATTCAAAAATTGAAAATCAACTTCTTTGATGATCTACCTATTGAAAATTGGGATTTAGTTGAATTGTATGAACGATTAAAAAATATGTGAAACCGATAAATATTTCCTCTCAGAAGCTAATATTAGATCATGAATGTAAGATCCAGAAATATATGTAATATAAAAGTTTAAGTAAATAAAAACGAAATAGGGGAGATAGATTGGACAAAATTTAAACCATTATGTTACATATACCCCTTTCGACTCACCTTATGTTGATTATATTCCTATAACAGATAATATTTTATAAAAGATTGTCAGTATCTTCGGTGTCAATAAATAACCATTTCTAAATACACACATAAATATTAAATTGTTACGGAACTTTTTTATATGCTCACTCAACCTTAACTTTTAAAATAATTGAGGGAATTCGTAATAAGTGATTACAGATGACTATTCAGTGTTGCGAAATATTACTTAGTCGTATCATAAATAATAAATATTAATAACCAAGAAAGATTATATCTCGCTATAACTAACAATCATGCAATAACTAATAAGTTACCCATTTCATATTACACTATTGAAAAGTTATGAAGCTATTCATATTACCTATTATTAAGAACCAAAAAGAATCTTTATTATTTCACTTAGTTGTTAGTTTTTTTATTTGTGTTTTCATATGATTAACATAGGCACTAGAGCAGGGAGATATACCCCAACTTTTTGAAAAACAATAACAATCAAAAGAGACCTGATTAATATAGTGTCATAAATATTGGAGTCATTTTTATAAAACTGATTGTGAATAAATTTAAACTTAAAAATTACAAGAACAAAATGTTTAGACTCAACTTTAAAAATTTTTCTGCTTATTTTTTCCTATTTTTTTAACACTATCCTTACAGCACGAAATATATTATGTACATATTCTTAGATGAACATAATTCTTGGTTACTGATCTATTGATCTTTACCTTTTTAGAGTATAAAAAAACATCATATGTCAGCATTAGTCCTTAGATACTTTCTTATAAAGTGGTTCTTAACAAATTTATTCTGAAAAAGTAGTGCTCCCAAGGTCTCAAAATGCTCCTGTCGGTAAAAAAAAATCCTTTATACAAAATTCTATTATGATCAAAAATATTTATAAATCGCAGATGTTTTACATATTTACTGATTTTATGACAAAACTGCCGTATTTCCTTATAAATCTCCAAAACGCATAACGATACAGACCTTACAATGAAATAGATATTTAAAATTAGGATTTTATATTTAAAAAGTACTATAACAACTACCCTCCTAAATCAATAGCTCACTATGAAAAAGGTATATCAAATTATAGAGATGTTTTAGTAGGTACTACGTAGAGAGCGGACATTTTTTAACATTTACCACCAATAAAGAGCCATTTTTCTAGATTATACATTGATAATATAGACAGTATTCTTGTTAATATATGATAACTATTAACTAATAATTATTTTTTTAACTATTAATGAAAGTATTTAATTTCAAAAAGACACTGAATTAACTAATGTATTTTACGAAAATCTGGACAAAAAATCGGTTTTCTAACACAATTTGCGGAATGAATTGCAGTTATTCTTTGTCTTTTGTTATAGAAGTCTTTCTTAATTCATTTGGAATGAAGTTAAGATTGTTATTTTGCTCATGGTCTTTCTTTAAAATATCCTGCTATGATTAATTAATTATCATTGATTCTCTTTTGCCAAGTGTTTAATGCCTGAAGATACCAGGAAAAAGATTATGAGCGTAGTTAACTTATTTATTTGTTTACTAATACTTAGTATTTTTGATAGTTTGCTCAATGTTGATTCCCTAGCTAATGATATACTCCTCTTCCCCTAAAATTAACCCATAAAGGAATATGGAGAACTTCATGTCTATTGTAGAAAGTTTCTGAGCTTTTAATGGATCCCTAAAGACGCATTCAAATACCTACCTACATGACGCAATTCATATGTACATATGGGACATTTTAAAACTTTATGTATGTAGATTAAAATCCCCGGTTTAAAAGGTCTTTTCACAGTATAGGAGCTGATGATGCTCTCCTATGGTTTATTTTTGTTATTGTTGACAAATACTCAACCACAGCTGTTTTTACACCTGATTTATTAAGCTAGCACCTGTACTTTATGGAAATAGGAAGAGAGTAACACTGTATTCCTCTTCGAAATTAATATACGTTTAAACACATAGTTGTAAAACATATTTTTTTACATTCATATCAAGGAAAAGAAAGAACTATTTAATCTGTTAATTCCAAGCTCTTAAATCTTCACATCATTACCAAGTTCACAAAGAGGGCATCCCAAAAAGCAATGATTTCCTTATTTATTATGTCTCAACTTTTTACGGACAGATAAATCTCTATAAAAATGTATTTTCCAAAAGTAATGATCCGATTCTTAATTGATACAATCACTTCTTGTGTCACGATCAGAGGAGGTATTCATAACCTTGTCTATTGATGTTTTAAAATAAATAAATCTTTGTAGTTTGAAACACGTTATAATTGGGATCCATTTATTACAATGTTGGTAATTATCTGTCTGATGAATACAAGAGACTCCGGGTCGTTTGCATGATCATACTAATATTATTAACAATATTGATAAGGTCACGTCCTTTGGAGCATTGTTTAGAGCATTTCCGCTGGGATTCTACACACAATCAAATATGAACTAGTCCGTTATTTAATGGTCAGTTGGGTTAACATAAAGGGGGAGGAAGAAATGGTAGCGTGAGTTCCTCGTGTATAACTTGGGTGGAGTTTATTGGACCTCCTTTTATGAAGAGTCGTACATTTACCTATGTACATTTGTTACATTTGTTCAAAATCCTAATTATCAATAAATCGTAACCATCCATGTTAAAAAGATTGTATAAGTAACAAAATGTATAATCCGACCTGGATCATGCAGCAACGAAAGCTCAAATTTTGTATTCCATCATTTCCTTCTGGGTGGAGGAAGTTAGAATCTTTGTGCATTCTTGGGGGAAGCAATATATATGTGTATTATACTATTCTTGCAATAAGATACTTTTCTCAAAGCTCTTTGATCCTCTCTACAAGGAAAGCTGTTAGCTTAGTATACATCTTGGTTGTGTCTGGGTCACATTAAACATATCTTTCTTCAGATTAAATAATATAATTTTAATCAAAAAAATTTAAGAATGTAAACATTTTATCACATGTGTGTACTAAACATAATATTATAAACTTCCGTAACTGATAAAGACAGAAAAAACAAAATAGGAATCTTATAAATGAACGAGTGTATGAAAAAAAAAACGAAGCTTGGAGCATTAATTAATTAATTTTTATCTTTTTTTGTAAAAAAAAAATTACCGTGTAATAAATTATACATACATCTATGAAAGTAAAAAAATAAATATATGTCTTATTCAGAAGCAAATGAGCAGTCTAAAAACTGAAAGAAAAAGTGTAAACGTAGTACTGAAGATAGTTTTTTCAACAAATTGGCATTACAACGACAAAAAATCCTTCATTTTGCTTCTATATATCCTTTTTTATGTTTGAAGGATATTTAGAAGAGTAACACAGGTAGGTTTCATAAGGTCTAGATATGTTATATTGAGGAAATATCCTTGTTATAGAATATACTCTATTAAAAAAAACTGTACACTTCCAAATGCCATAACAATTTACACAAAATTTTGTGTCCTAATTCCGCTTTTGTTCTCTGGAAACAAGAAAAATAATTTTTCTCTAGGCCTTTACTCCTTGAGTATTATTGTTATTGCCATATCTATAATAACATTAAAGATTTGATATAGTATACATCTAATCAGTACCTACTCATTCACTCTGTAGAATAATTTTTTTGCTCAAAAATTACCTTAACGATGTTCATTTGATGGATGCTAAAAACCAATCATTTAATTACATCCCAAAACTTTTCATTGCTATGGTTTTTCAAATTACCCTTTTTACTATTAAGATGAAATAAAATATGCTGATTAACAATTTCATTGTGTATTTAATTAATGGTCTTGTTTCTTCATTTCTAATTCAATTCCAGATATTAACGTCAAAACAAAAAAGTTTTTTATATCTTTCTACATATCTTGTAGAAAACATTCGTAGCTAAAAAATTAATATAATTTACTTGTTGTACGAGGTCAAAATTAATGTGAAAAAATAATTTAGAAAATATGCAACTTATTTTAGAGCATTTTTACTTTTCAGAAATGTTATATTTGTTGGAATGGAACCACAGGTTCAGAAGAAGATATGAATTTTTGAAATTTGGGGTAGATCAAAGCTGTTATTTTTTTAAATTGCAAAAAATATAAAACTGAATCATTCGGAAACCAATCATTTGATTACAAAAAAAATAATATTTAGGCTTCACCTTTAGATGATTTGAAGTAAAACGACCTATTTAAACAATACAAAAGACCAAAAAAACAAAAAACAAGAATTAAAATTCTCATAATTTTATTATACAATATTACTATTGTGCTTAGTATTTGAGCGACTATACTTTTTCTATTGTGTTGCTTATTAGGTTTAGTAATGAAATTTATGAGCCAGCCCCAGTATTGGTAGGAGAGTAAAATTATAATTAATTATTATTAGTACATATAATTGCTTTTTAATGTGAATGTAAAACGGGTGATAAATCCAAGTGAAATGATCCTGATAAAGTAGATTCAAGTTAACTCAATTATTTTGAAATGATATTATCTCTTCTTGACATCATTGTAATGAGTAAGACCAATAAATTAATTAATATCATAGGGGAATGTCTCTGTTTGTGACAGTGTTTTTTGTGTTTTCATAACGTCGTTATTTTAAAGAATTCATAATAAAAATATATACATAGTGATAAATTGAAAATTTAGTTATTGACAAAAAAAGCTTAACTTTATTATTCAATATTCATGCTTTGTTCAAAGAATTGAACGAATATCTACTCGTAGATATTGGATTGTAGCATTTTTATTATTAATGTTATTTTAATATATAATATTTGTACTCTAGAAAATATGACAGGAGAGCTTAGACTACGTAAATATAGTTAAAAGTAGACTATATATATATATATATATATATATATAGTCTGGTACATAGTTTAAGTATAGATAAAAAATACGATAAGTTAGGGAAAAAACCCATAAAAATCAAATGATCATTCAATAAACAATCATAACAAATAAAGGCTTATAATAAAGTTCAAACAAAAATGACCCGCTAAATAATCTACAAATTTGCTAAGCAAAATTACTTGAAAATATAGTATATTTTTATTACCTAAATAAATACGTAACTACTTATGAAGTAGCAATCGTCATGGTTAGAGCTCACAGTTGTAGCCAACTTAGTTTAATTGCCTCAAAAGTTTGAAAATGAGTCAGTAAGTATCATGTGGACAGAATCACAACATAAAAAAAAGGAATATGATTTCATATATAACAATTATATGTATATTACTTATATGTTATTACCAGTGATGGATAAAAAGGGTCCAGCTGACATGAAAAAAATACGCGGTTGTTGGCAACATTTGTCTTTTCAAACTTCTTTT
The DNA here is from genome assembly GCA_963680855.1 of Lepeophtheirus nordmannii. Lineage (NCBI taxonomy): Eukaryota > Metazoa > Arthropoda > Copepoda > Siphonostomatoida > Caligidae > Lepeophtheirus > Lepeophtheirus nordmannii. Next base: position 27,803,513 of record OY804522.1, on the reverse strand, counting down.
TCTTTCTTCTTCTTTTATGACTCAGTTCTATTCCATTCAAAAACAACAAGTGTCATTTTTAAATTAAGTTATAAAATGCCTGAGGATTTGATTTAGGAACTTGGATCGTCGACATTGGAGGTAGCAACGCTTAAAAATTTGTCCAGGATACGAGTGTGATGGCATTTCCGCCATGCTATTTCTCGACTTCTTCTTGAAGAAATTTCCGATCATGAGACATTTAAATCGCTGATATCACAAGAGAAATCCAGATCCATTCAATAAACATGGTATTAGTAAGGATTTAGGTACATCTGATTTCATGTCTGACCTATCGTAATTCATGTATTATCCCACTTTCAGTCGGAGGACATCAAAATTGCATCCAATTTATGGAAAAATACGCCAATAAGTCAGTCTCTTCTTGTTTTCTCGTAACCCAATCATTGGAGCTCTTAAGTCGAGTCAGCATTTTCAAAATAAAACGGGAAATTGACGAAAATTATAGATTTATAACAATGGACGAGACTAAGGACTTCAAGTGTAACAATAGTCGAAAAGATATTCCACTTGAAACATTTAAAAGTGGATAGTATAAAGAATGCCTGATACATCCAGTTGAAGAATGTTGTTGCCGTGATCAGCATTGACTTGAAGAATTTTTGCTTTTACTAAAATGCTCCAATCGTCAATTTTGATCCTGAGAGGGGCTTTTGGATGATGAGGGGATGTGCTTTTATCTAATGTCATAATTAAAATTCTCTCATCTTATGTATATTGATCTTCACGAACTTGTATTATTCCATTTTTATGGAATATTTTTTCATTTATTTGTTTTTGATGTTTCTACTTTTTTAGAACATATGTAATCGATTCAATGACTTATTATAGTTGTCGATTTCAATGTAACTAATTCCCTGACAATTATTACTTTTTTTCTTTTAAATTATATTTGAAAAATTTAAAATTTTAATTATGACGTACATTTTCATCGTATTATCAATTTAATCTATTTTTTTGTGTTTATTTATGAAAACTTAAATTGGAGTCACATTGGTTTTACGAATCAATGTTCAGTTTTTCTTATATAACTATATATATATATTTGAGATAATCATTATGAAATTTCATCTTATTTTATTTTTTTATAGAAAAATTTAAGTGATTACAAAATGTGTTACTTTTGACTGTTTGAAGTTTTTATAATAGTTATAAATGATAATTAAATTGTTGAATAAAAAAAAGTAGCCACTACATGGTTAAATAAAATCATTTCATTTAATTGTATGTGTTTCTTAAATATGTAATATGAATTATAGGATTCACTTATGCGTATAAGTGTAGTAATTTTGAGGTGCAATGCCGACAAAGACATATTGAGGTTAATACTATATCAGTATTGATTAAATGATAATTAATATTCGAGTCAAGTCCAAGTCCATTTCAAAATGATTCAGGTCTCATGCTATGACATTAGTTGCTACAGAGGTTCTATCCTTTTCAAATTTTTAATGCCACTCTTATAATTATTCCCAAGTAAAACATCAAAATAATAAGTTACATTCCGCCCCTTCAAATGTAATCGGCTGAATTTCTGCCTTAATTCAAGGGTACCATATTTATTTATGACATCATCTCGGGCGTGCGTGTCAGCTGGACCCTTTTTATCCATCACTGGTTATTACTAACTTGTGGAGTAAAATTTTAAATTCCACAATGATCTGTGTATTAAATATAAAAGCTAATAAGTCAATGTAAAGCCGCTCTTATCTCATTTTTACATGATATATCCCAGTTTGAATTCATAGTGTAGCGTCACACATATAATTGAGTGTGTGAACTTTTCTGGTGGTAGTTTTTAACTATGTATAAAATACAGCATTTTTAAATAACTGTTTTGAGAAAAATATGCTTGTAACTTTGTCTGATTGCTAATCACTTGCTTTAATACGTACTTGATAATGCATTATTGTAAATGCAGTTCAAAGAATCATAGTTATATCACTCGTGCAAAAACCATTCATATATATGTGGGACAGGGGTCAGTGTTACAAAAATGACACCACATATTCATGACACAATAATCACGCAACTTTACATTGTTATTGTTTGTCAAATAGTGAGAAGCTTGTCGTGCTTAAGCACGACAAGCTTTTTAGAATAAACAAAAATATTATGTATTCTCCCAATAAGTTCTATTACATCTGGAGGGGCACAAGCTTAAGTCATGCAACCCATTGTGGTGAATAACATCATTTTTGATGAAAAATTCTTGTTGGCAATTTAATTTGACGTTTGTACAATTATACATCAAGAGTATTTTGTCGTTGTTGTCATATAATAAGAATACCACGTGGGTATTTCAAACAATCCTTCCTTATTGAGATCATATTTTATATCCTCCAAAATGGTTTTGAAGCCAATAAAGATGTACTCACTGCATATTTTCAACTTAAAAATCCAATTTAACCTTCTTTTAAGGGGTTTCTAATAAAAATGCTTAAAAAGTTATTGAATTTTTCGCTTAAGTTGATTAATCTGTCCTTTGAAATTAGTTATCGATTTCAATCCTTTTATGTACAAGAATATCTAAATATCTATTCAATTGTATATATGTATATGATCCTTCAATATAGGATTACTTAAATTTAACAATGTTTCCGTATCTTTAACTAAACATATTATACATAATTGAAAAGGAAACACTTTATACTATGAGAAGATTTAAGTATGGCTTTTTATATATGAAGAAAACTAGAAATATCGTATTCCAAAAAAAAAAAAATCAAAAAATCTAATGATGACACTAAATAAAATAATCATTTTCCAACAATTCATTCAATGAAATGATTTTTAAATGGTCAGAATTTAAAGAAATTATCCATCCATACTTTCACATCTATAATTTTTGCTTTTAAAAAGTGATGTCACGCATTTTTGAACATGCCTACGCCAAGAATAATGATCGAAATCGTTAACTAGATTAAATAATATGCTTCCTTTTATTTTATTTTATAGTTTTTAATTAATATTATTCAATTATTTCAAATAAAACACCATTAAAAAAGTCTAACATTGAATTTGGTGATTATACAAAGAAAAAGAGCTTTTAATAAGAGGAGACCTTTGGCTATAAGAACATTTTCCACAGTCTAGCTCGACAATGATGCAGAGTAGCCTCTCATTGAGGATCTCATAATTTCGAAGACTCTATTATAAAGGGTAGGTCTCCTTCCGAGAGTAGTTCCTCTTCTTTTTTCTAGATATATAATATATACAATTGAATATATTTACCTCAAAATGAAACGATTGTTTGAAATACTCACGTGGTATTCTTATTATATGACAACAACGACAAAATACAATTGATGTATAATTGTACAAACGTCAAATTAAATTGCCAACAAGAATTTTTCATCAAAAATGATGTTATTCACCACAATGGGTAGCGTTACTCAAGCTTGTGCCCCTCCAGATATAATAGAACTTATTGATCCTCCCTTCAGCTATTTTTCATCAGTTGATTTCATCTGATTTAAAGCAGCTGACTCTACGTGTTATGAACTCATAAAGGGTATTAGTATTATTTATGATTTTGATATATAAAAAATATGCTAAATCAAGGATTGCGCGCCCTTTTTTTGAATTTTTGAATATTACACAAGTATTAACCATTGGTTTGTGATTGGTATAATTTATCCATGTATAGCATATCTAAATAATTACTCTGCCCAATATTAAAAAGTTGGCAACAAGGAAAATACAGAAGACTAAACCAGTTGTTTTTCTAAATTTTTCCTTTCCCTTTTGTGAGTCGAGGTTGTAAGTGCACAAAAAAGCTCGTCGTGAAAATATCCCAATTTAAGATTTCTTTATGCAAAATGAAAAAAATTGAAAAGTTCTTAGAAAGTTGTTAAAAAGTATTTTGAATATATTGATGTTTACTGAGATTAAATATCCACACGTTGCTACCATAAAAAAATAACTTCTTCAATTAGTTTGTGAACAGCATAATCCTTTTTTTTTTTTTAAATAATACCTCTTTATAATTTTATAATATTGATGATCATCCAATTACATATAAATTTGTCTTTAAGACATCTTCTTTACCAATCAGTTAAATCTAATAATCAAGATTAATCCATATTAAATTTTATCTAAAATCTTTAGAATTGTACCTTTCTTGCTTTCGTTTTTTTAAAACTAGTTTAATCGTGTTAGTGCTCAGTAGTTAAAAACAATTGAGAATAAGGACAAAATCCGCCTCCTAAATAGGTTTATGTCCACCCTCTCTGTAAAACATGATTAGACTCGTTTCGTTCTGTTTGTAATCGTCCTCGAAGAGGATTTCAATAACTTTTTTCTTTAAATCTTTTAACAAAAGCTCGTCGAGAAGAGCAAAGGCCCCTTTACCCCCGCCCCCTTCCCCTATTTTAGTACTATTATGAATAGTGATACCATTTATATTGACAAAAAAATAAATGGTCTTAAATTCTAGCACTAAATTAAAATTGTCAATCGAATTTATTTGATTAAAGTACATTGATGAATACAAATTTTTTTTCTTCTTTGTTCAACAGAATTGTTAAATCAATGTTAAAAAACATGATTAATACCAAACATGATTAATACTAAACAAGATGTAACTTGTAGAGTCTATAAACTAGTTTCAATTCGAACAACAATGCCAATACGTATTGTACAAGTTGAAACTTGTTTCTTTATTCTTTATTGTATCTCACATCCTTTCAATTGGAAAATTGAAAGAAAAAAAGGGTCCAAAATAATTTGGTAGTTACAAATTCATATCAACTGCTGAATAAATTCTTCGTTCACCTCTTAACAAAATCTATTTTGAGTTCAACCAATCAACGTTCAGAACACTTATAAGGGGAAACGACGTAGAAACATTTGCAGCTTACAAAAAAATATACACGGTATGTTTTTATGTTAGTAAAGTAACGACGTGACATCATGTAATGTAGATTAATACCAGAACGACCGGGAATGTCATTTTGAATTTAAGTAGCTTAAGTTTGACTACAAAAAACTGTTATTTCAAACAATTAAAAAGTTTGTTAGTTTCGTTGTCTGTTGCAAATATTTTCTTGCTGAAATATATAATATTTAAAAAAATATTCACTATCTGAAATACTAATGTGAGACTGGAGGCTGGGGAAAGTTACAAAAGAAAGGGGTTTGAACTGAAGTGAATTTATTCGATCTTTAATACTCCATAATTCGAGCCAAAATATTCACATTTAAAGTTTTGCTTCAGTCATAAATTCACTCCTAAAAATGGAAAAAGGAGGGGAACCAAAACTAACTGTATGAGAATAGGTCCAAATTTTATATTATTCCATATTAGATCTCAAATATATTCAAAATTAACAAATCAAAGATACTTGGTTCAGAATCTGTGTGATCTGATATGAATCATAAATTATTCATAACTTTATGTGCTATAATATATTGAAAGTAAAGATTCAACACTTTGAAAAGTCTAGTAATTTATTTCTCAAAAAATATTATTTAGTCGAATTTTCTTAATTTGTAACTCAAACACGATTTTTTAAAACTATTGCAACCGTTCCCCGCGTCTGTGAACGATTGTAACTATCCTCGACTACGGGATCAGTTTCAACATTTGATGCATTCAAATGCAATTTGGGGAAAAGCTACTGATTGGTATCATCTCTCAAAATATTCAATATATAACAAACATATGTAAGCAGTGGTGGCTTGGCTTAACTTTAACATGTGTAAATATAACCTCCCCAAGACATAAGATTTACGAAATATGCTACCTCTTTACAGCTTCAAATAATTATTTTTTATAAATGTATATAAATATATATTCGTTTGTCTTGCCAAATGGTTGGTCAAGAATAAATGTTACTAAAAACTAAATGTTGTAGCCCTATAATTAGTTGCAAATCAACTGTAAATAATATAGAATTATTTCAATACACATGTTAATTACTAGGATCAAAGAGGCAAGTTCTTTAAATTACTGTAAAATGAAACCAGGGAAGTATAATGAACATTTAGTCTCTTTTATTAATTTGTGAAGGAGTCAACTGATGATCAAGACTGGCTAATTGAAGCCTACATTAAATATAAGTTAATTTTAAATGAAAAAAATTTATAGATCAATTAGTATATGCATAAATTAACCAACAGTTAGGGATGAACTTGGATAATTTTACTAATAAAAGTCCCCAAGCAAATTACATAAATACATTTATTTTTAATTGTGTAGTTAAATAAATAATCATGAAATGAGGAAATGGGGGAGGGGGAACCACTCCTTAGTAGATCCTTAATGTAGGTTAGTAGAAGGCGCCCTTGTCTCTATTATGAGTATAATCTGATTCTCCAATGATAAAGAGGAGAATGACTCTGATGAACTGATAATCAAAAGTAATGTTATACTCAGACCTCAGGAGTGAGACAGTCTCGACTATTGAACAAAAATACGGATAAAGGGTCTTTATTCTACCAATGAGAAAAAAAATAGTATTGAACGATTCATTTTGAATATCCCTCGTTGTACCTATTGGTTATGAATATTATTAGGCATCATCAGTCACTTACGTAAATAAAAATTATGTTTATATCCACTGGACTCCTTGAGCTAAGTGGACGCACGTATATTCATTCATACAAATATTTATTACAGATTGACCCTCTTCTTTACGCGTGTAAATTATTTTATAAACCTGACGGTGCTTGCAGAACCTTGTCTTAATTAAGCTTCGCAACGCAACGCTTCTTCTTACGTTGTATTTGTAAAATCCCATTTAGCTAACCAATGATGATGTCACTTCCTCCACTGGTTGACTATTCTGTACCTATTTAATAGTGGGGATATTCATAATATGTTAACACTATTAAATTTGAGTTCAGCAAACCATTAATCAGAATACTAGTTAATGAAGGATAAAGTACAACGGAATCGTTGATGTTGTTCCTGGAGAGAGATACCAAATTGTCAATTTGAATACATGAATAGAATGAAGAGATTGTGTGACTCTTTAGTCTCTAGCCCTATTTATGAATTCGATTAATGAATTAAGGTCATGCATATAATGTCAGTGCTCCAATTCAAACTTATTTATATTTTTGTACCCCTATAAGACATGTAGTCAATATATTTACCTTCATTTATAGATATGTATATGTATGCTCACATTCATAGAATACAATTTGTATATAAGGTATATGTACATATATGTATTATTTTATTATTTATAAAGCTATAAATAATTCCTTCTTCAATATATCAATTTATTTATTAATAGGCCTGCCATAAATCATAGAAGAGAGAGAAAGAAGTCGATCATATGCATGGCCCTCAGTATGCATTAAAATTCATTGATAGCTACATAACATCTAAGAGGTACATTGACTCGACTTCTTATAAGAAATAAGGAAAGGGAGAAATGAAAAAAGGAAACACACTCTTTGCAATTTTAAAGTATGACCAATATATTATGGACATACCCATAAAAACCCTTTTTTTTTTACTATCAAAAATAACATAATATGTATATCTAACTCAATTTTTTAAGCATATTATGCAAAATGTACATACCTTGGGGGCTGTCAAGATATGTACATACTATTTGTTCTTGTCATTTTGTAGATCTAAATGGCATACTTAAAACCTAGACTCTAAATAAATACAAACACAAATGTTATGATCCTGCATTCTACCAGTGATACCATTGGTCGTTCATCAAATGTGCAAACATTTTAATAAAAAATCATTGGCATACGTAATTATAGATATTACATGCCCATTATAAGTATTATATCTACATTTGTAGGTATTTTAACATACAAGATGAACTTACCGGCTACTCCCGTCACAGCGAAATGAGCATAGGCTACTCATTTTTCTATTCCAAAGTTCAGTTAACTTTATTTTACGTTCTTTTGTAAAAATGTGTTTTTAAAACAAAAATGGCGCTTGGAGTGAAAAAATCGGTATCCTATGCTGTATGACTATATGTATAAATTCGACAACTTTTATTTTATGTTGTTTTGCCGTGAATTTCAGGACCTCAAAGTTCAGGTAAGACCCCGATGCTATATGGCCAAGATTTGTATAGAAAATATCATATGCAATAATAACAAATTTGGATAATTCATTTTGACAGCCAATCACGATGAGTTGAGGACTCCTAATGCATCGTGTAGATATCTCCAGACCAAGAAACTATCAACACATGAACAAAAATATGGAAATAAAGTCATTGTTATTTTATAGTTTTTTAAAAAGTAATATCGATCTTGTAACAAAGTAATTTATCCATTTTAAGTATTGGCAGTTGTACGCAGTAGTGATGAGTCCTCACTGATGAGAAATGGAATCATATTTTGAATGTAGCGGACACGGTGTTATACCACAAACATACAAAGTTACTGTGTACTTTATTGTCAGCACTCGAGTTAGATGTATGGACGGTTCCCTCATATTAAATGAGTACGTATCCAACATTTAGAAGAATTTGCCAACCATCAACTAACTTTAAAGCTTATTTTCGGACTCTTTTCCGATGAAAGATTTTGAAGTACCTAATATAGATAATGTCCTGTGGATATATTTTAATTTAATTTAATTACAGAAAGCAACTAACAATAATGATCCTTTTCTAATTAACCTAATAAATTGAATTCGAAATATCAAAATAAAAATGAAGGTTAAAATATGCCTTTTGATAAATACATGAACAGTATTTCTCAACCGGTGTTCTATTTCTTCAAATAAAAATATCCCTTAAAAAAGGTTGAAAAACACTGATATAATATTTAACCTTACGGAACAAATAGAACTTCAGGGTCATTCTACACTTCTTACTTAGTTACCTACCCAAAAGTATACATACATGCCTACATCTGTACATAAATATATCTATATCTTAAATGTTCTAACGGTTTTTAATTTGATTTTTCTCCCTTAAAAAAAATAAATAAGTCGTGATATAGTTTTTTATGAAATGGCAGTGCTGACTTTTTAAGGGGTGACCACGCCTCAGTTTTTGTGAGTGAATAATAAATAATAATATGTATTGAAAGGAACATTAATAAGCTCAAGATCCTTTCAGCTTTGAATGTGTTGGAACTCTTAGATTGCTCCACATCCTTCTCCATCAAATTCCAAATTACATTGAGTGCATGATACTTACTTAGCTATGCACATTCATTCCTATTAATCAATGTATGTATATAGTTGAGGACAAACCATGGAGAATTATTGACCTTGAACTTGATCAAATCATTCATTCATCAAATAGCAAGTATGCGTGATGAAATGTAGAATATGTAGGTATTTAAAAAAGTTGTGTTTTGTTAACCGTGAGTTCAAACATCATTCATGGTACCACTGCCTTCATTAGTGTACATATTTCATCATTCGAGTACGTACAAATAATGGTATCAAAGGTATTAAAATGCTCCATGAAACACAAAAAGGAGTTGTAAAAAGCAACAATGATATTATAATTTGAATTAACAGATTGTAAAAAAATGAAATTAGCATGGAGATGAGTGAGTGAGACAAAAGGAAGGACGGAAATATGAGGGCAATTAGCGGATGTTTGTCACTTTGTTTCGGGCTTTCTTTGTTTCTCGTATTCATTTATTATTTGTTATGATGATGAATCAATCAATAGAATTATAATTAATTGATTCCTATTAATGTGATTACCAAACAACTAATTAGAATTCTCACCATGTCTTTTCTCATCGGTTTTTCTCAAGCATTGAAATCCACTTTTTAATGTGTTTGCGTGTATTTCTTAATTAGGGGTAATCATACAAGAATCTATACAATTCCATTGGCATCACGATTACAAGATATTATCTTAATCTCTTTGCGGTCATTATTCTTCCGAATCCATATGATATAACCAACCTTATATATCATGATTTGTGATTTGACTAATACTTAATTAATACGTCACGAGTCCTAATTCGCAGACAGTCAAGAGTTAGACTCAATATCATTTCCTGTCCAATTTATACAGATTAATTAAATATTCATTATAGAAGCCATGGGTAATAAATAGACTAGGATACATTTAGATGATATAATGTGTAAATGAACTCCGTATCCTTACATTAAAATATCTTCAGTCCTTGTATGGATGTCAACAATCTAATTCCATGAAAACTTTTAGCAGTAAACTTAGAGCGAGAGAGTCTCGACATTTGAACGGAAAAATTATTACCGAAATAAAGTATTTTATTCATTTGAAATATGAGCTGTTGTACACTGTACTCATGAGAAGTATATATCTTAATTCGAATATCATGAATAAAACGTAATTTTCCAATCTGGAACAATGGCGAGTTAACCCGTTGAACTCAACTATGGAGAAATATGGAAAATGCTCTAAAAAATATGTAGCCGACTCCCTAATCATCAGTGATGCCCAAATTATAAGATTAGATATCTATACATCGATTTCATTACCAGTTAGAAGCACAGTCACTTCCTGTATCAACTTTTGAATTGTAGATCCGGAAAATAAAATGAGCAAAAATTTTGCAAAGTAATTGTATCAATTGTTGCCTCTCTATCTAATAATTATTTATAATCTTGCCAAGTCTGCTAAAGAGTCAAAGTAACCTTCATGTATCCAATGATTGTGTTTCACAGGTGGAAGTTTCTATAACTATGTAGAGAAAATAAGTGCTATGGAATGTTGTACAAATAGGTTATCTTTGAGAGGTTATAACAAATTAACCTAAACACCAGATTTGGTCATAGATATTAAGTTATAGATATATCAGTGCACAATGTCTATTTTTTGCATTTAGTGACCTCATTGAATTATTATTGTTTTGTTTTGTTTCTATGCAGAAACATTCATTTAAATTAAGACCCTTTGTTCATAGTTGAGAAAATGTTCCTATCGCTTCATCACATGAAGGTCGACATGAAGTGGGAGAAGGGAGAGATAAAGAAGAATTTACCATAGCACCTTTAAGCACAGTTATGTACTACATAGAATATATAGAGAATGACTTTAGAATATTATGTATGTATGTGTGTACATAATATAAAGTTGAATGCCTTGATCCTTGACTTTGTTCAGGGACTTTAAGCTCTTTGACTCTTCAAATCTTTCTCACATGAGTCCTCCCATATCTGAGTATGTGCATTTTCATGTACATGTTTGAATAAGAGCTAGATCGATATATCGAGGAGCCGATCAACTCGGGCAATTTTAGGCAGTTTTAGATTGATGGGTTTTTAATTACAAATTCCTAGAAAAGGCAAACGGTGTGAACATTTTTGAAGGTCAATGATTAATTAATTATTGATTGTCAAAAAACTGAAAACTTGCATAAAATCCTGAGCAGTCATCAATTGAATGAAACCGAATCCACGTTTTTCAAAGTTATCAGAAGACAAAATAATGGGATGTATTTTATCAAAATGATCTTCTTCGCATCAGTGATAAGGAAAATTATATTTAAATTTACCGAGATAAATAACAATGTTTGGACTTTTGTTTCATGATTATTTTTATTAAGATTTCAAAAAATTAATTTTAAAAAATCGGAGAATTAATTGGCTATCTGTTTTTTAACCCCAAAATAGTCTGCATCGGCTTTATACAGTCCATATTGTTCTGCCTCTTGTTGGGATGACATAATATTTTTTAAGGGGAATTAATAAAATCAAAGTCGTAGAAACATGTTGGAACTTGTATCATCAATACGCAGCATGCGTATTTAATTTTGTAATGTATGATTTATGAATGTACATTACGCCTCCAGTTGGTATAGGTGGCTGGCCCATGGAATGTATTCCTTACTTAAAAAATAAATAGAGATCCCTCTTAATTCTCTAAGTGAATATCAGACAATAGTTAATTAAATAATAATGTATATATATATTCATTACTTCATATGTAATTATAATAAACGAATAACATATTTCGAGGCTACTTGTTCCAGACAGTCAATTTGAGCCAAAAAAATACGCTATCTACAACCTGACATAAGAATGCGCCACTCAATGATAACTTTAATTGAATACATTTATTAATTAATTATTATTTAATGATATGTATACTTACATTAAATCAGGAAGGATATTTGATCCACGATCTTATATGATTTGGCAATTTACGAATCTCATAATTTGCAGTCTGCGTTCATGGAGCTTGTACAAACCCATGAGCTTCAAGTCCATTTGTGTAAACTTGCTTTCAAGATGGATACATACCTACAAGGATGGAGCATAAAGACCTGTAGAAATGATTCCTTCAAAGCATATGAAATATGCTTCGTCATGAATGTTTTGTCTGTGTACACTCTACTATTGTGTCACTAGTTCTTTCATTCAGGTTCGTCATAATCAAAATAATACAAGCCCCTCTTGTAGTATGACTTGTGAGTATGATTTAATGACACTCTTACTTGACAATAGTGAGATAGCTAGAACCAAATCCCTATCAATGAATCCTGTATTGGCTGATCCATCTTAGTAAATAAATTCTCTAGGAAAAGTTTTTATGGTGTAATTTATATAAATACATATACATATATTTAAATGTATATTATTAGAAAAATAAGAATCACGTGGCAAACCTTGAGAAATTCGAACGTCAGTTGTTTAATCATGTTTGATTAAAGGAGTCACTACTGAATAATATCCATACTATATATGTATTTAGAAAATAAATTACATATCATGTCAGATTATGTATTATTGTGCAAACGTTTTTCCATTGCATCTTAGAAGGCTTGCTTGGTCCAATGGAAATAAATGAGTGCCAAATCCAATCACTCACTCACTCACTCACTCCTTGTGATGTATGCAGTGATAATAATATACAAATTATGGAATACATGTACAAATTCTTTTACTGCTCGTTACATGAGTGCTAACCTTGAAAATAACGTATGGATTTACTCATTATAAGTGACGCAATTATGCATTTCTATTTGTGGTTGGTTGTTTCATCCATACGTACGTACTCCATATGCAGTGCTCATATTATGAGAGTCCCCCACCTACATACATACTGATTACTAATAGTATATATAACTACTCATATGTTAATGAATGTGATTGTCAATTATCTACCTTCTTTAAAAAAAAACAAAAAGGTTTTAATTTGCTTTCTTCATTAGAGATTGCTCCATTCTCTAATGATCCTCTAAATATCCAATATATGTACATAATATATCTGTAGTCAAACTTTGCCAACCTTGAAAGTCTATTTTTAACATTTATTCTAGTGGAGGAGTAGGGTTTTCATTAGGTTTATCTTATTTGATGATGTACATACATAATGTATATATATATATATAATATGTAGTACGTACAATATGTATCTCAAGAATCCTTTCTTGAAGTCAATATACATACATAAATGAATAATTATTATAAATAATTATATGCATTACACACGCGGATTGCATGTTCAATCCGTCTGTTTACTTCCCATTTTTTATGTTTGTGGTTGAAGATATGATTTGATTTCACATCTAATTATTATTACATCTAATTGAGATATTTATATTATGTGTACTTATACATACATATATTTAGAGACTGATAAATATTCCAAGACCAATATGTTTATACATATCCATGAGTCACTATTAATTATACCTAACATGTAAATGATCATTAAGTACGTATCAATGCCCTTAAATAGACTTCATTTCCAATCGTTATTTATTTTATTTGATAAAAGAGACTAAGTAAGTCTGTGCATAAATGGCGTCGTGATATAAGTTAAGCTCCTGTTCATTTTTGAAAGTCTTTAAGGGACTAAATAACTGGCCAAGGTATGAAAAGGTTTTAACAGTATCTACTTCATATAATATGTATTGCATCCCATAAGGACTCACAAAAGTGCATTATATACAATGTTTTGAGCGTGTGTTAGGCCCGCGTCTCATACCACCCATTATTTCAAAAACGATTTATGCCCAAAGAAGAAGAAGGATATGAACCAAGTCAGTGTCTTAGTATATGGTTCTAGGTAAGTACTATCATAATAATATGTACTTGTTCGATACAATTCCTCTCAGTTGTTCTTTATGTGTGTGCCTGAGTGGATTGTGAAGAGAGTTTATTTTAACTCAAGTAAGATATTGTATATATGTATATGAATACATATTTGTGCTAAGGAATAAATGGATAAATAATAAAATGGTCGTATATTATTATTATTATTAATGATTCCTCGCTATCGCTATCCTGAGGAGGAACGTGGATTCTTCAGCAGGACTATGAATAGTAACAAAGAAATAATAGTACTAGAAAAAGAAGAAGCAGGAGAAGAGGGTGGAGGAGGGCAACGAGAAAGCGGAAGGGAGTACGCGGAGGAGGCGCGGACTGAGAAGGACGAAAATTCTCTACTCTATGCTTCAGTTGTAGTGAACGCTCCACTGAGTCAGTTGGACGGCTCCCTCTCTGCTGGAGTTTTAATTAAAGTGACAAATAATTCGAATGAGTGTTGTGTTGTTGAGAACGACATTGTGAGCCCCCATCCATATTCATCTCCCTCGTCTCGAGTTTCTTATATCATTTCTTCCTCTCATGGAAGCTACACTGCTACTCGTTTAGTACCACCATCCATGGCTAACGACGAGAACAGCAATCATCCTTCTCCTGCACCCCCTCCACCTCCTCCTCCTTCCATCACCACCACCAGCAACAATAATAATATAAACTCTGGTTCTTCATCGAATCCTTCACGTCGTCTACGAACAGATAAAGAGCAGAGACGACGTGAGCGGAGGGAACGTCGTGCAAGAAGACAGTTACTTCGGTCGACTGAGGATCCTCATCGACGTAGACCCTATTCAAACATGCCAGATATCCTGCATTCACACGTTCCACCTCCATATTCCACGCTGCCTAATCGTAACACACGTCCCATTCCACCTCCTTCACGTTGGAGGAGAAATCCTCCTTCATTCCCAGCCGCGGTCACGGCGGATCTAACAAGGTAGGACATCATTGTTGTACTCACTTTTTACTGTTATTAATTATAATTGTTATTTATTACTTATACTTAAAGTACATATATCTAAAAATGAATCCCAAAATTGAAGTAATTGCTTTGAGATTGTGGGTCATAATTATTATTTATGTTGTGACCCAGAAAAAGTAGTACATGAGTCCATCAAGGCGCATGTATGTACGTTACTTATGTATATTACACAGTATACATATACTATATATGAACATCCTTGTTAAGGAAATTGGTTTTGTTTTAGATATGACGTATTATTACTCTGTCGTCCTCTCTGTATGTACAATGTACATATTATTATTATAAAAGAAAAGTCGCATTTTGTAATTGATGCTCGCTGCTGTCTCTTTGTTGTCGGTTTATTGTGCTGTGTGCTCAAATGGTATTACTATTATTAATAATAATATTTTATTATGATATTTGTGGTTCTACTTTTGAACAATAGGTCTTGTTAGGAAGGGAAATAAAGAGGGCTATGGACTCCAAAGGGAAAGAATAAAGAAATGAGTAACATATGTACACAGAATGTACTGTAAATATAAGTCATCATCAGTTATGATGATGATGATGATGAATATAAGTAAAATTATTCAAAATACTTTTTTTCTCCTTCTTATTTAGAGGAAAAGGATCTGAGCTTGAGATTCAAGAGAGTAAAAGGAAAGTGAAGATATCGTGACTTGAGGAATTGTAAAAAAAAAATAAAAATCTTTATATAACACTTAATATATATTATATATAAATAAACACACTTCGTGGTTGTAAGATGATTTTGAAAAAAAAAAAAAAATCACTCTGCGATGTTGTATGAACAAACTCTAATAATAATCATAAAAAATCATAAAAAAGATTTGAGAGAGAGAATTATCCATACCAGAGCTGCACTCAAGTCATATTTGAGCTAGTCGAGTTTCATATATCCAATACGAATCCATCATCAGTTGCAACGACAAATAAACTGTATATATATATATATATATAAAGACTAGGGTGCTAAAAGTTATCGTTTGGTTGATTGGAGCAAGAGTTGTAGATGATAAACTTAAGAATGTTTCTTCGCATCTCTTTTATTTTTAACATTAGCTGGTTAATAAATTTATTCTTATGTATAGAGGGTTAAGTATTGATTTCCTCATTGGGATGAATACAATTCTTGATTCTGTCATCATCAATCTAGCCTACCAGATTATTAATCATTCCACTTTGATCATATATGCAACTTTTGTTAGGAAATGATGCACAACAAGGATGCAAGAGGAGATCCTTGGCTTTCCATAAGGTTCTCTCTCTCTCTCTTTCTTACTTACTTACTTACTTAATAATCATCCTTCCTGTACATAAATATATCCATCTACTTCTTTATGAAGAAAAAAAAATGATCTATATACCTACATATACACATACAACTTATAAAAGTTGATTTAAAGTCACTGACTGTGAAGCAATAATATGTAATCTACTTATATACGCTTGTATGTACATCTATAAATACTCAATGAAGTTAATTAAAGAACAAACTACCTCTCTGGCTCTATGTGAGCTGCACATATGTAAGTACTTATGTACATAGGTAGAAAATTTGTTTTGCATCGTAAAAGTGTTGCGAATGGAGAAACACATATTTATAATGTATGTTGTTGTAATATGTATACTCCATTTGCAATATTTTTATTTGATTTTGAAATGAGTTGATAAATTGATGTAATATGTTCATTCAAACAATTCCTATGTGTTTTTGTCTGCTCACGGCTCTTTACAAGGGAGTCCCCAAAATATAAACCAATGTATTTGTGAATTTAATTATTTATTAGCTCTCAATTGGTTACCATACTTCTCCTTTTGGCCCCGTTTGATAATGTTTTGAATGTTGATTTGCTCAACTCAAGATAAATAAAGATCACGTCGTTATCTTTATTAAAACTTGCAACCTTTTCTCTTAGACTAGAGAGGGGGAAAAAAAGTCCAAAATCAGTTGGTTTGTCGTTGTTGGCCAATTCTTCTGGACTCTGGAATTGGATTCTTCATTCAATTAGTAGAAATTAATGAGGTCACTCCTTTTTCTGCCTATTTTTGAAGAAAGGGTTGAACAACGAAGCTATGGAAATTGCTATTTGACTTATTCATAAAATTAGTTGACCTTCTAAACTCGAATAAAATCTTGTTAAACTATGAATACGCCCTTATAGTCGGTCTTTGGCTACAGCACGGTTTATCATTTAGTAATACAATCCGGTGTATCCGCAAAATCCTGACTCTTTGAAGCATGCGTTCTACCCTACTATGAAGAACAGTCTGGAGTAGTTGAAGAGAGTAATGACTTAATTATACAATCTCCAGTTAATTTTAAGTCTTTCTGTCTCTTTTCAACGTATAGGTGGATAGCCACTCAAGATTTTATTTGCCATAGACTTCTTGTTTTCTCTTCCATCTCCATTCTAAATCGATTTCTGCGTGAGAGTGAGTGACTAAGGAGATAAAATATTATTGTTATTGACTTTCCTTAGTTATTGATTACATTTTTTTTTTTTTTTGTGTACGTGTAATAATAGAAAATTGGATTCTCTAAGGATCTTTCATACTCGTTGTATGTATGTAGTTAGTGTATCCACTTTGTTGTGTTCCTGCTCTTTATGGCCAAGAGACTCATAATCAAATTGCTTTTATTTGCTGTTTTAATGGCTTTATCCTTCATGCTGTATCTATCATCCAAATACATGTAAATGCCAAGATGTTACCTTCCCTAGCTCCCATAAACCACGGCCTTCAACACTTAATCAAAAATCTGAAGGATTACATACTTTGTAATTCAAATAAATTATGCATAGATATTTAATAAATATATTAATATATGTAGAAGGTATAATCTGTAGCTATTTGTTATTTAGAGATGGAAACAAAATATTATATTTGTGTCTGTTAAATAATTTGTTTAATTTTTTTATCAAGGAAACGTTTGCTTAAGCAGTTCTTTTATCATGTCCAGTAAGGTTTAAAGATAAAATAACGATTCTTTCGAGTAAAATGAGGAAGGAAAAGCAGGCAGCAGCAGCAGCCCTCCTTGTATTTTGGGGAATAAAAAAACAACAAAAAACACCGACATAACATCCTCGAGACTTGGAACTATGTATAATATTTCCTTCATATGTATGTGAATCTCATGTTTCAAGAGAGTTGGAAATATTAAAAAAATAAAAATAAAAAAAATGTAATTCTAATCTGCATATGGAGCATGTAACAGATTAGTAGAACAAAACCAGCAACTTAAAGACAGAAAAGATGGAAATAAGGGTGTTAAAAATGACGGTGTTATTTTTTTTTTTTAGTAAAAAAGTAACTAATTTAATTACTTTTCCTTCTGTTGAAACGTCATTATTCCCCCCCCCCCTGTTACTTGAACTACTTTTAATTTTTATAATTAATCAATGCATAGCTCTTTATGCCTAATAAAGCTTTGGGTTTAGTCTAGATATGCTTCATAATTATCTAGAAAAGGTCTGCAAATTCAAGCTTATTTGTCTGCTTTACTTTGTTTGTTATTAAGCTAAAATACTAAATTAACAATTTATTAAAGTTTCATTACTTTGCACGATTCACTATTATACTTACCTTTCCTATTCATGGATATACTTATTGTGGCTAAATCAGTAGTTTAATATTACTTTTTCCCAGGAATATTGCCTCAAAGAACAAAATAGAATGCCATCTTGTGGACAACTTACAAACTATTAATAATATATACATATATTTAATCTCATCATTAAAAAGTAATAAATAATGACTAAATATAGGTATATATTTTTCGGGAGAATATGAAGTACGTTGTGAATTAAAAACTACTTATTGAAAGCAGGAGGAGTAGTAGTAGTAGTCGGGTTTTTGTTTTTTTCCTTTTATTATTTTGTAGAAGGTGATGAATAGAATCCGTAATGATGTTTACTATTTTTGTGTGTATGGTCTGATTTCACCACCATCACTACTACCTACTCCCTCCCGTCATCTTTTATTGATGATGTCTATGTATGTATGTATGTATGTACGAATGTATTGCTCCACAATCATTCTCATCATCTTTATAATGAAAGAGAAACTTCAAAAGAGTGTTTTTTATGTTGTGTAAAATATCCTTGTGGTAATGAGTCACACAACCTACATAGATATACATATTAATTAAAGAAAAAAATAAAACTTTACCCGCAGAGTCCGCTTTAAAACATACGTTTGAAATAACGAAATGAACATAAGCTACTGATTTTTTGTCTCAAAAGTCCCAGGGCTGCTTCTTTGAAATGCATATAAATTCAGTTTATCTACAACTTTATATTATAATCTTGGCGTGTAGTAAACTGATCCTGCTCTATTGTGGGGTCTAGAGGCCTCATTTTTTTTTTTCTAAATAGACTCCTCATTCTGTAGTTGAAATTAATATGTTTGTGAAGAAACGCTAGGTGCATCATTAAGTAGAATAAAAACAGAGTTTACAGACGTGTTCCTAAGGCTTGAGACAGGGAAAAAGTAACCTTGGTTCAGCTTATTCATCATTGACATTTAGCAGGAGCTGGATCTTGAAGTAAGCATCCGTCATTTGCTGCTTGTTTATGCAAGGCATCAGTTTGGGCTTAGAAAAAAGCCTCTTACATGAAGGGCTTGAAGAATTTCTTGATGTACCCGATTAGACGGATCAAGGAGAGGAATAGTAGATACAAAGGATGAAAAAATGCACGTCTAAATGATTTTGTGTTCATTTTGATCTGTTTAACCACAATTTCCACTCAAAATTGAAGAAGTATGGGTGTTGAAACAAGCTCTTGTCTAACATGTATGATGTCGCTCAATGTTGACACTATTCCTAGGATAATTAATTATTGATGTATATTTTTGATTGCAGTAATATTCATTTTTCAACTCTCCCTCCCTTCTCCTCGTATTTTGAACATGTAATATGTTTAAAATTATTATGTACAGGGCAAGTGTTTAGCGTCTTGTTATGTTTAGAACGCTATCATCATCAGAGTCATCACCACATCAATTTCTTTTTGTCAGCTCCTTACTTGTGCATGAGTTGTATGCATGCAGAACTGACTGATCTCTTTTTTTATGGATTTTATGGTTTTTGCTTCCTTCATTTTACATTATGTTCATTAGAGTGTCCCTGGTGTATTTTATTATAATATTATTATTATTGAACTACTTTGGCACCTTTTACCGTTCCAGTTTTCATACTTTTGTGTATGTTTCATTTCATTCACCACAAAAAATGAAAGGTCACTCAAGTTTTTCTAGGAGATCAAATTTGCAAATTATGTATCTACATATAATGTTATATTATAATTTGAAGTATTTTAACTTAGAGAGAGAGAGAGAGAGAGAAAGAGATTAAATGATTTAAACATGCATGGGCCAAATTCAGCCTGCAGAAGCCTTTCATCCGGCCCACTGAGACCTATGAAATCTATAATTATCATATAATTTAAAAAAAAAATCCCAAGTCTTTCTATTAAAAATTGCCCATCAATATAAAAAGATCATAAATGATAAAATCGGTTGTTTAATAATAATTGTTTATATGTATGGTATAAAATAAGTAAAACTATGTATGCATACATATTTTGCAAATATATAATTAGGGCTCTTGGAAAACATAATTTGGCCCACAAGTGAACAAAGGTTCCCCATCCATGGATTCAAACACTTACTATCATCTTTCAAAAGATACATAGAGAGAGAGAGAGAGAGAGAACGAAGGAATTAAAATTGATTTATGTGTAAGGGATCCTTGTGACACGTGAGTTCACATGCGTGCTTGTATCATTTATGTATGTACGTATTACATATACTGTGATGTGATTTATAAAATATTTATATGTTTATTATTATATGTGTATACATATTCACATAGCCCCTTTTTAATAGAACATAAAGTACTATGTATCTATGTATGTATGTAGAGAGAAGATTATTTTCTACGCTTCATTTCCGTACTGATCGTGGTAAAAGGTTTAAGGGGGGGGGGGGTGCACACACACACACACACAAAACAAACAGGGACATATGAAAGAGACACCTGCCTGCCCTGTTTCGTCATTGATCATATTATAAGTGAGGGGCAAGAATCGATTTAACAAATAAATATCCATCCTCTTATTGTTGCTATCGATTTCTTGATCCGGCTCTCTTGAAAAAAAGGGGATTTTTCTTAAGGATATGTTGATGAAGACCTTTACAATACTTATGGAAAATGTTTTTTTAAGAAATGGAAAGAAAGAAAAATACTGTGGACTCACTTTGTATTATTTGACGAGGAAATTAAGGGCAGCCAAAGAAAACAAACAATGTTCCAAAAAGATCTTCTTCCATTTTACTTGGATTTTTTTTTTTTTTTCAATACACTGCTCTACTTCTGATCTGATCTTTTTTCTTTCGTCTTCTTCTTCGTCTTATAGACGGAAACATAATTGTTATTTATTAATTTATAGCTCAGACTCTGTCTTCTCATTGTATTTAAAGGGGGAGGTAATCGGTCAATAATTATATTTACATATATCAACTGAGTTGTAGTGTAAATATAGAAACATTCTCAGAGGAATTTTAGGGAGGAATGGAAAGGAAGGAGGGTTTTTAAATCATTCCTAATTGGAAGGGCTCTCCTCAAACGCATTGTACATTTTTTAAGGATTTAATTTGGTTGGACACTCCCGTAGGGGGTGGTTATTACATGACTCCTCTTTGTTAAAAAAGGATCACCTTAAACGTGTCCTTTGATAAAGAAAGATGTGTGTTTATAATTGATTATAATTAATCTGTAAGTTTCAATCCTAGGACTGAATTCCTAATCGGTCTTTTTCTTTTGTAGTGGGGACTTTGAATGCTATTCAGTCTTTGTTTTTTTCTTGTTCCCCACTGAAAAGAGGGAGCAAACTCCAAATTCAGTCCTAGGACTGATCCAACACTGCCTATGGACAGGATCCGAGGCTACTATTCATAATGACTTTAGTAGTAGCCTGTAACTTGGCAAACCTTGGAGATTTAAAGAAACAAATTAGATCTACATATAACCTGTTAGAGATTCTGTTCTCGTGTTGGAAAGGTATTGTTGGATAGAGTGACTCAGTCAATAAGAAAGTTTTAATTCGTTTAAATATTTTTCATCATGTAGAAGCAAGTTGGATGTGTTTTTTTTTGCCTTCCAAAATTATGAATGTAACTAACTACTACTGAGGATCTCAGCTATTGTTTTTTCATCTGATTGAAATATTTAATTTTTTTTGCCTATTTTGCCCTTTTATTGCATCATCCATAGGCTTGTGTATCTTTTGATTTCATCTCTTATGTATACATTTCAAGTCCATTTTTGTTTCGTTTTCATTATCATTATTGTTATTGCTTTTTTACATCGACTCCTCAGAGCCACACAAATGTTTACGTCATGTCGCTATATTACGCAATTCGAAAATACATAATTTATAAGCTCCTCCTTGCTATAAAAGGGACTGGAAATCCGGCTCTTTTGAAATATAAATTTGATTCACACATATGTAGTATGTTTCTAGTGTATGTAATCAAAAGTGGTTCTCACATGTTTTGTTTTTATGTTTACTTGACAATAATTATATGTAGCATTTAAGTGACTTGATTGGAAGTAATTCCTACTTATTGTAGCATTATCTACTGACTGCTCTTTTGGTGAAAGTGATGAAGGGGGGGGGGGAGGGGGTTGTACATACATATATTTCCCATTGATGATGGAAAATTAACAGACAAAGTAGAGAAATATACAATATCTGCCTATATGTGTACATACATACATATGTATAATGTATGTATATACCGAGGTATGTACATATATGCCTATATTATTATAAATTATGGTTTATTTCTTTCTTTCAAAAGAGCATCTCAGAGGTCACATTCTCTTCTTTTCCTCTTTCCCAAAATACAATATTACATAGAAACGAAAGTATAATTTATTTCTTTGAGTCTATTATTAGATGGTACATATATATATTGTATTGGAAGGGGGAAAGAGAGGCTTAGAGTGATGGTAGAGGCACGACGATCACTCTGGTTCTTCTTAGTGCTAAATGAAGACCAAAAACAAAATACAAAAACAACCATGTACCATCAAAACAAGGGCAAACACACTTCACAAAATACATTTTAGATAAGAACACAAATGTGCTATATAAATATATACATATAATGTTTTGTGATAGGATCTTACGTAGAGGGAGAGGAGAGGAAGAGAACACATACAGAAAAAAAACCAATTTTGAGGAGGAAATGAATAAGTTAGTTTATTTATATTAGCTATTATGTACATTCATGCTGGCCATCTTAGCAATCAAGTGGTAAGAGCTCATTATTGCATCCCTCTCAACCTTTCCAAAAGACAAAAATTATCTGTATGTAGTTATACAGTTAGCCAATTACGCCGTTTTCCCCTCTATGCTTCATTTAAATCTAGGGATACTAAAGGTATTTATAATTAAAATGCTAGAGTTGGTCCATTAGCGTAATAGGATCGTCGTCATTGCATTGATCATCAATCTGTTGTCCTTGACAAAGAGAGCAATTATCTCACTCTTCACAACTCTTGGACCGTTATTTTAGGGATTGGATCAATGTTTAACTAGATTTATTTCGAAATACAATAATAATATCCCCTTCTACTAACATAATATGTACATATATGCAAATTATATAACATGTCGTCTGACGGTCAGCTCAGGTCACTTTTCCCTTTTTCTTGTCCTTTACTTTTTCTCTCATCAAATAATGGCTCTCATATTTCTGCAAGAAAATGTCTGATAAGAAAAGTAGAGAGGGGGGATTTTATTTAATCATAATAAAACTGTGAGGGAATATGATTATGATGGAAATAAGGGAGGAGGAAAAAACGTAAGGGAGAATGAATCAACATCTAGGAGAAGGTTTTTTTTAAAAAAAAGAAAAAAGTAATGTATATATATATATATATAAATGAGTATCAGGCGTTTGTGTGTTGTATGCTGTAAAAGTATAGTGGAAAGTTTTTATTTTTTATTTTTAAATAAATATATATATAAGCAGGAGCATATAGAAGGAAGAAGAAGAAGAAGAAGAGGGTGCAGGGAGGGGGAGTCGTATGAACTGATCCCTGAGACTCGCATAATTCTGTGTATTTGTGAAATAGAAAGAAAAAGAAGGAAAGAAGCTGCTGCAGAGTATTTAGAAAGCATTTGTGACGGAAATACTCAGATACATTCCCCCCCCCCCTCCCTCCTCTCCCCCATCTCAACCCCTCTTTTCCATTCATTTTCTTTTATTTTTTTTTCTAATTTATTTAATGGATTTGCCTTCTGGAAGTTATTGATGACCGTCGATGGAGGAGATTGTACCTGTCATTCTCATTAAATCATAATCTATTTCTCTATTTCCTACTCATGCACTGCACTTTTGTTCCTACTTTCCAGCTAGAGACAACCCTTACCCTTGCAAGCAATTTTGACAGCTTGCAAAAACCCTCTTGGATACGAGACAGCCGGCATGCCATTTTTTACCTTTTGTAGAATTCCCCTTCTTAATAATTGAATAATCGTTAAGGTAAATTCATGGAGGGTTCGTGGGTAGTTATAGAGCAGGAAAAAATCGTTTGCAAGCCACCAGCTAGCTATCCCAATTTGTGCACAAACCGATAGTGTGATGCTCATTTTATCCCTGTCTTTTATCACATAGTAATTTTCATTCCATCCCTGGAATAGTTGCCTCAATTTTGTATCAATTCCCTTTGGTACTATTCTTCATTTAATGGGTGGTTGTAAAATTTTCAGAGCATAACAGTAAGAGTGGCTTCGTTCATGGTCAAAACACAGATATAGAAGGGACAAGGGAAGTAGAAAATCAATCCATAGCTGACAACAACGAATATATATATATATATTTTGGAGTTAGCACTGTGTTAATATAGCCTTGATAATAATACATACTCCAGAGATTTCATGTTTGTACAAACCTACTGAATGTGGAATGAGTTACTTCCTGTCTGAGTCATTTAAATACTTTTCTACGTGACTGAGATGTTATTACTATAAACGTTCTAATAATTGCTGTTCCCTGTGTACCTTTATTGAAAAGGAAATCAATTCACGTCCTACCTGTTATTGTTTTTTGTTTTTTTTAAATACACACTTACACACAGTGTGTGTGTCTATTTACCTTTTTTTTTTTTAAAAAAAAAGGGACTTTAATAATTGTGTCAAGGGAGTTGACCTACTTGCTTATCTCTCTCTTTGTTTGAAGGAAATCAAAGATAGATGATTGTAGTTCGGGGGTTGTCCAAATATCTATGTTTGTACGCACAAGAGTCCCCCCTCCCCTTTTCTTTTTTTACTTCAAAACTTGTCTGTTTTCTTTTCACACACAAAACTAGAGAAAAACACAAGTCACAGAGAAACTAAATAATAAATTATAATTTGTACAATTTGTTTAATCTTATATTATATTATATTTGCTTTTGGAGTCTACATAGAGCCTCTGTTATCCTCCCTCCCTGTTATTGATTTTTTTAAACCTCTCTTATCAAATACAATAATAATAATAATAACATGTATTGTTCAATATGAAAGGAAATTATCGTGTGTGTGAGTGAGTGAGTGAGCTGTGTGGGTATTGGATCTCTCTGTTTCATTTGGATGATTCATAGCATGATTTTGAGAAATACAGACTTCCTTCAGGGAGATGGTGCTTCTATCTATTCATCGTTATTTTGTATTTTTGTTTATGGGATTGTATGTATATATTTCATTGCCACCCCCTTGCAGTCACTGCATTCCTAGAAGGCATGGGGGCCTGAGTGGAGGGAGAAGATGTAATTAGATATGTTGTCACATGTTCTATGTTGGCTACTTGAAGGTTGCTTCTCTCTCTATATATACATACATGCATATGTAAAATATGTATAATCCAAACTATCAAGTGACTCTCCTGAGTGCAAAAATAAACGAACACACACAAAATAAATATTAAAAAACAACAAAAACAAAAAACGCCACCATGAAGAGGCACGCACTTCAATTGAATCCCACGGGTTGTATCAAAGAAACACATGGGTGCCTACCCTTTAGATATACCTATGTATATACACGTGGGTCCCATTATGCATGTATGTGTGGGTGATAAAGAAGTTGTTTCCTGTCGAAAGGGTTTCCTTGGGAGGTGAAAAGGAGCAAAACAAAAATAAAACAAAAAACGACATAACAATGGTCAATCAAAAAATAAACACTTTCTTTTCAGTCGTCACCCCTCTCATCGTCCCTCCCTTATAAATAATATAGTATATTAAATAAAGCATTTGTATCCTAGCTTTAGTCTAGGTACATATATACAACCATAGGCAGTGAAATTATGTTCAGACTTTTCATAATAAATATCTTTTCTATACACTCATCATATAACCATCATTTAATATTCATGAGCACTTTGTTAGTTAGAGTCCTTTATGTGCTATTCATTCAGGGCTTCCCTTCTTTGTCACAACAGTCCTCATTAAACCCAGGGAGAAAGAGAGAGAATGACTAATACTAAGTATAATATATATATATATATATATATCTTCTTGGAAAATTCTTGAAATCCAGGATTGCATATTTAATAGTAAATATGTTTAAAAAAGAAAAGAATTATAATATTTTTTTTTTTTTTTTTTGGCAAATCGATGGGCACTTTATTATTTATTAATACATATTATGTATTTGATTGAAAGTACGGGGGGGTGGTGGTATATGCGCATAATATGTAGATATATGCCTTGAAATTAAAACTAAAACAAAACACTAGAACCACTATGCAATGATGCAGAAACGAAACAAACAACGTTTAATTGTTTCTTTGTAGTAGTCTCCTTTCCTCTCCTCATTTTTTTTTTTTTGTTCAGACAATGGCTCTTAATGAAATTAAATAATTACATATTTAATTCTTATTATATTTGTATGTTGAGTTTGTCGCATTAAGAAAGCGTTTGTTCTTCTATAGCATTATACTTTTAAGTGTGGGTACTTGATTGGATTTTGAGTAAAAGGAAATCACATATTAATATTTGTACATAATGTACATATGATATTCCTTATAAGCAGTTCAAAAAGAAACGGAAAAAGTGAGGTGGTTCAACGAGTCCAATCCCCGGATACGACAAGGATTCCTTTTCTTTTATCCCCCTTTTCTTTCAATGCTCCTATCAACTCTCAAGGGGCATGATTTGGTTGCTCTTCGTCTTCTTTTTTTATCTTTTGATCTAGCAGATGGAAATGAAGATATATTGTTTAAAAGTCCCAGGCTCTCTCTCTCTCTCTCTTTGCTCCCCCCTTCTTCTCTTAAATTTATATTATAGAACCTACTACATTATATATCTTGTATATACCCTGATTTATGATCCAATGAAGAAAATTCAAACTACTGCTTGCTCTATCCCCTATCATCAATGTTGGGCAATAGTACTTGGAAAAAGTAATTAATAATTAATTAGTCGTGCAATGTAACGAAATTGCTAATTTGATATTATTTTAGCTTAATAACAAACAAAGTTTGAATTTACGGACCTTTTCTAGATAATTATTAAGCATACCTAGGCTCAATTAAAAGCTTCATTAGTAGGCACAAAGAGCAAAGCATTGATTAATTATAATGAATTTATGACATGGGGCAATCAAAGAGGAAATAAAAGGGGTTTTCTTGTAGAAAAAGTAATGTAACTTTGCTATTAAAAAAGTAACGCCGTTATTTCCATCATTTCTCCTAATCGTGGATGAAGGGAAATGGGGGTAGGGAAAGGAAAACAAATTCAAAACATCAACAATATCGCTTATGATTAAGTTGTTCTCATCTGTGACGTTTTTCAAAATGTTATTATGGCGAGTAATTCGATCGATATTAATTAGCACGCATTGAATTCATTTTTATTATTATTATTATTATTTGTGCTCCTTAGAAATAAATAGGAAATCCGATATGGAAAATTCTACATGATATATTTATGTATGTAGTATAAATATGCTCATAAACATCTTCTCTCAAAAACGAATGGCGCATTTTCTTCCTATCTTTTGCTCCAAATTCCTGCTCCACGTACATTCATACTCTATATGTATGTAGAACGTACCCAAAGAACAAACTATGTACATATTTATGAAATGATGATAAATCACTGTTTGGAATATGCTCCTAGTATGAACAACATTAAATACATTATGGAGAAATTCAATCAAAAAGGGGAACTTTAGTTTGTAGCTCTTCCTTTGTTTTATATTTTCACAAGGCCGCTTGATCAAAACATATTATTAATATTTTTTGTCGCATACTTCGTTTTGACGATCTTTGCAACATATTTAGTATCACTCTCACAAAACCTCTTTTATTGTATTATATACATACATATTGCTGAATGAAAATGCACAAAACAAACTAAGTAATTAGTCCATAATGACTACGCTCTACAAATGGCTTCCTTGCCAGCCCCTTAGCCCTAATCAAAAATGGGTCTACATACATAAATAAAAACTTATTTTGATTAGGTGTGTCTTGTTCCCAGTTGCTGTTGTTTTTTAAATAAAGAGGAGTCATTCAATGGCTTGACCAAGCTGCTGTTATGTGCTACGTACACTGATTATATAACGAGTCAAAATATACTTACGCTCGTTTGATTACGCATTTTGTAAAGAATTACTTAGAAGGGAGTTGAAGCACACGTATCATCATAGTCCATAATGATTTTTAACCCTGCGTGGGAGAAAAAGGGCTCCCTCAGTCATTGATAGAGAGAGGAGAGATTATTACATAATAATGATAATAGTAAAGTCGGTTTGTTCATCACTTAATTCAATCAATATTTGTTAGAGTATCTACTACTTAGGTTATGATGATAATATACTTAAGTCTACATATATATATATATATATATATAATTTCCAAGGTCGAAAAAGATTTTTTTTATTTTGAGTTGTTCAAACTTTTTAATTTTGTTAAAGTATAAAGTTTTATATATATACACGTACATACATAGTCAAAACTTTTTGTCTTCATTTTTTTATGTGTGTACATTCTTCAATGTTTTATGGCAAATACATATTTTTATGTGTAGAGCTCTTTTGAATCTTTCTTTGAGCGAGTGTGGTAGTAACACATAAATACACACTCGCACCAAGGTTATATACAAAAAGTAATGAAACACGGTAGTTGGCCAACAGATAGAAAAATCTCCTTGGCTATAAGATTGTTTTATCCTTCTTGCAAGAAATTGCTTTTGATTTACATATATAATATTTAGGTATGTTTAGGATTACCAGCCGCCCTCTTTTGCTCTCCTGGGCATATCCTCTTTTTAGAACTGCTGTCTGGGTTTTTTATTATTAAAATAATGATCCAAAATATTATTAAACAAAAAACAAGTTAGCCTTTATTTTGATTCGAAAAATCTTTTCAAAAAACAACACAAGATCGAAATCATTTTTCCCAAAAATAAGAATCAGGTCATATGACAACTATCAACTAATGTTCCCCGGGTTAAACCGGGATCTAAGTCCTTGTTACATCCTTGTATGGGTGCTAGGAGAACCAATAGAAGTTCCCCTCTTGAAAGGTTGTTTTTCATATTCGGAGTATAATTCGTTTCATGGATAGGTGCTGCTTGGGATGTAAGAATTGATTTCTTCTAAGTAAAAACTTCCTCTGAGGGCATTGGCTTGCTTAAATTAAAGCATAGGGCCAAATTGGTTTTTAATCGTAGTGTAAAGTCTACCAGTTTAGGCTTAATTGAAGTTATACACACCCACTTAAAATTGGATAGTCCTTCAGTAAAGATCGTTCCTCTAGACGGCTTCAGTGTTTGTTTTGTATGCTGCGGCAAACGTTGACACATCCCTGAGTAAATCTTTTTTGACTTTTATGATGGAAAGTACAGGTGTGTCTCAGCTTTATTTCCATTTTAGATCCAATAGTATCTTCTATCTTACAATAATCATTGGTTGGTATTCAAAGAGAGAGAGAGAGAGGGAAAAGCTGTTGTGTGACCAGGTGTTTTTTCTCTCTTCTGAGCTCATAAACAACCCCTCGTCTCCTTCGAATTGGCCTTTCTTCACCTCAATTTCTATATATATATATATTATATTCTGCTTTAATGTCTTTTCTTTTGCAAAAAGTTGTTTTTGGCTTTGCACTTTTTTATTTCTTTCCCCCCCCCCTCCTCTTCTCAGTTTTTTTTTTCTTAGGAAAGACAGATGTGTGGTTTTTTTAGTTTTTTTTTTACTAATTATGATGGCTCTCTAATTGACTAACCAAAAGACGTAGGGGAGGTGCCCATTATTTATGTTCAATAACTATGCTACATTTACTAAATGTACAGAGCTGGAGAATCAAACCCGTGTGACTATGACTTTTACTTCAATTTCAATAAACTTGCGACTCGAGCTCAAAGATTCAAGTGCTACACTCGGACACGTAAAAATGTATATAAATATATGTTGATCCATGAACAAAGGATCTTTGTACTGTATCAGCCATTGCTTCAATTAAGTGATAAATCAAATCACGTCCAACAAATACCAGTCCTACTACATACATGTCTACTTGCAAAAAGGAAAAAAAAAAGAAGAAGAAGCTTTGAAACACTACACATCACTACCCCTCCCTCCTTGCATCATCTCCATGAATACCAAGGTCTTTGAACCTCCCCATCCTCCAAAGAATGAATCAAATAATCTATATTATATTCAAAATGAGTTGACTTAAACTTATTAGCTGTTTCCCTACCTCTTTCTCTTTATATATATATATAGACGTATACATATGCCTCTGTGTCTTTTCTTACTTACTTACTTTGTGGAGAATTTCACTTAATCCTATTTCACTACATGCATACAAAACTTATTCTACAGATAACTGTTAATCTCGAAATATGACTTAAATACGTATATATGTATGTATTTATTTTTATTTATTTATTTGTATACTACACAAAATGGATTCTGTTAAGCTCTTATTATATTTTTTGTCAAAGCAAGTGCTTCTATGTATACACGCACAAGAGAGAAAAAGAGATGAGGGAAGGGTGCCATCCAGTTACATACATACATACATACATGTATGTATGAATCTATGTATCTGTTTGTGTTCATTTATTTAAAAGAACATCATCGACTTTAATAGTCGTCTATATACTTAAATATCCACAAACATATTATGTGTTATAGGGTAGACGGAAAACCAAACATATTACAAAAGTGCATGCTAAGCATGACAATAAGCAGTTATACCAAATGTCAGAGAGATTCAAGAGTGTTTTCTAGCTCCTCCAAACTTGGTTCTTCACTTTTATTCACATTCATTGCAATTTATTCATGTTTAGTAATTATTACATTTTTAAATAAAGAGGAATAATTCATAATATTACTTGGTTTAATTTTTTAATAATTTCGTTAACTGAAAAAACATATTTCTCTTTGTCATTAGATACGAAAATAATGAATGATATTAATTAAGAGGGGGGATATATTATAGTAAAACAATTAGCATAGTCATAAAAATATTACTTATCTTCCAGCATCAAAATAACTAAATTGAAAATTAGGAAACTGACCGTTCCCATCATCTAAAAAAAAAACTCATTTTTCAGAGCTGAAATTTTGATGTAACATTTTTTGTATTATTAGCTATTTATCCATTTTTCAAATAGATAAACCGACCCACCCTAATATGTGATGCACCATTAGAATTGCAATTCTTTGTTCATGTAGAGTTTTGACCTTGAAGATATCCAAAAAGGATTTCTTTTTTGGGGCTATGAGGTTGTTGTTGTTTATTTTTAAGACAAATGATTTTAGATAAGGTGTTCTCGTTCCGTTGAGCAGATAGGGGCTATAAATCTAAAGAGAGGGGAACAGTATATACAATATCAGATATATTGCTACTCCACATATGTATCGACATACCTAGAGTATAGAAGTAAGATTGTAAAAGGGCAAGATTGTCGTTGAGAATCAACCCCTCCCTATGTGGTGATTGAGTTGATACCCGTGGATAAATGATAGGGACTGGATATCAATCAAAAAATATTTTCATCATGTCAAAATAATGAAAATGATAACAACAACAGGACTCGTAATAAAAAAATGAAATTATATTATTGAATAACAACTGCAGCTGCTGCTATTACTTTGTCATCCCTCTCTACCGTCCATGGAGTTGTTGTACTAC
This sequence comes from Lepeophtheirus nordmannii, assembly GCA_963680855.1. Classification (NCBI taxonomy): domain Eukaryota; kingdom Metazoa; phylum Arthropoda; class Copepoda; order Siphonostomatoida; family Caligidae; genus Lepeophtheirus; species Lepeophtheirus nordmannii. The sequence continues at coordinate 27,771,300 of OY804522.1, read as the reverse complement.
ATAGCTTCTGGAGAGATATTATATTATTATTACCATAATAAGGAAATTATGGGTGTGGCTTATTAACATTTGGTAAATTGATTTGAGGCATTGAAGTGCATATATATGGATGGTTGCTGAGTATAGGTAGGGCAGTATCCGTTCTTCATACATATACTATATTAGACATAAAATCGATCCCCTGTCTCTCTAATCAGTCATAAAAGAATGCCCCAAATTTTAAAGTGCCCTCTGAAAGGCATCAATTTCACTAATGTTATACATTATTGTAAATTATGGACTCCTAGTGGTAATGTACAGTTGTATCTTAGAAGAGGCTGTCATTATACCCCCTTTCTTCTATTCATTCATTCCATTCCAAGATGAATAACACTCTTCCTCTTGCTAAGAGACAGGTGCAAGAGACAAAGGAACGAACTGATGATCTCAGGGCGCGCAGGTACTTATTAAATATGTCGACAAAACGACACCTCATTTCTGAATCACTGTTTCATAACTTGTGGTTTGGTAGCCAGTTATGCCTACTAATGTATCTCAAGGCTAAGCTTTAAAGACAACCATTCAAAATATTAAAAAATTGTGTCTTGCGAAATACTGTCTTTTATACGTCATTCAAGTTAAGATATATATATTATATTCGTAATATTTCAAAACTTTATATATATATATATAATATTCCTTGAATTCTACGTATGTTACAACACATTTATTTTTGTTTGGTATACATACATACATTATTATATTATTTATAAATAAGGCAGAGTTTTGTTCCTCATGTTTTTTGAGTTCTCTTGTATGCTGCAATATTTGATGATTCGAGATCATTGTGGCTCATACCATTAATTTGTAACTCCTACATTCAAATAGTGTATTCATAATAGGTGTATTATGCATAGCCTTGCTCAAAAGTGTATGTTTGTGTGTGCGTTTAATAACATAAAATAACATTTTTGAGACAACAGCTGCTTCGCTCATAAAATTGGACTTCATCCCATAAAAATAGCTATAATTTCCTTTGAAACCATCATTCATTATAACAAAATTAGATGATATTACTACAAGTAATAATAATGATACTCACAAAAGGAGGGAGAACCTTAATTGGGACCTTGAAAAGAATATCTAGTAATGACATGAAAACGCAGCATATTTTCATTTTTAGTCAATATGATCCTTACTCAATTAAGAGTCCTCTCCTATACCTATTGGTATATCATTATCCCTTCAATTAAAGTATGGTTGTCCTATTAAAAAGAAGTTATGTAACTAAGTATCTTTAAGTAAAAGATTTACTTTACGTATTTATAACTGTTTGTTGTGGAGCTCATTTCTGATGATTCACCCCAAAAATTTAAACAATAATCATAGTACAAATTGTTTTACTCAATGCAAGGAAAATGGGATCTAATTATCTCTTCATTCATTAATGTCTAAAATTGCACCTGGTCAATTTTCGTATGATTCATCTTTGATAAATTACATTGTAAATACGCTTCCACATTAAAATCTTCTTTTATTTTCATTTTGATTATAGGTATAGATTAGATAGTGAGGGAGGGAGGGGATATGGTAGATTCAAGTAGAATTATCCCTCTAGGCTTCAGAGTTAAAAAAGGGCAAAATAATTCGAACATAACGTATTTTTATTTATTCAATCAATGAAGTGCTATAATCAGTTGGGCACGATGATGGAGTTTTAGGCCTCAAATTATGTATCTATAACATCTACCGGAGGAAGAAGATAATATGAAAAAAGGGATTTGAATATTGCTTCCAAGTTATATTCTATGTATAAATATGTACTTTTCATGATATCGTATGTTTTGAATAATCTTGCTAGTCAATAAAGGATGACGAAGAGCCTGAAGGTGGGAGTCTTCTTAGTTAGTCATTTTACTAAAATGTAACTCACAGTAACATTCCTCTGATGTACTTGAAGAAGCCGCCTTTTGGATCATGATATAATATGTATTATGTATGTATATACTATACATAATAAAGTCAATTCTACTACCGTTGAAAGGAGAGCTATAATTAAATTTAAAAAATAACTTAATAATCAATTAAGATCGATGGCTTACATCAAATGTACTTATGTTCCAACCATTATCAATGTTTTTAGGAGGCAGATACAAAGTAAATTATCATTATCTGTCTTTAATCACCTTCAACATATGTGATAATGATGATATAAATATATTATTATAATGTATTAAGAAATACGGAAATAATTACCTATAATGGGTGAGAGAGAGAGAGAGAGAGAGAGACTGAGGGGGGGGGGGACGGAATGAGGAAATAGTGATGTTTCCTTAGTGAATATCTAATGTATCACGTGTAAATATCATCAACAAAAAAAAATAGTTAATTACATGTCCATTCATCTCCTCAAATCCTTCAAATGTTAACCATTTACTTTGATTTTTTTTTCTTTTTATGAATTTGTGATACGGGGAGTTATGACTGAGCTCTCTTCTGTATTTTATCATCATCAAACAAATCATTCACAAAAATAACAACAATTAACTATGGAGTAGCTTTATTTACAGTAGAAAAGTTTATTTATTAGTTAACTAAACACTTCTTCTTCCCCTTAACAAGAAAGAAATCTTTTCTTTCTTCTTCGAACAAACAAGGAAGGAATAAACATAAAAATTATATATCTTCTTTTTTTTTTTTTTAAACACATACAGAAAAAAAACAAAAAACTTGAAATTGGAGCTTTTATGATTATTATACATTTTCTTCTCGTCTTCTTTATAATCCTTTATTTATTTATTTCTCTCAAAAACTTAAATGGACTTTTTATTTCCACTCCAATATTACTTAAAAAGGGATCACCTTTTTCACCAGTATTTAAAGGAGAAGGCAGTTCTTGGCTGAATTGGCATTAATGTGTTGCTAAATATTCTATGATGTAATGGATTTTTGATTGAACAAATAGTACTTCCTAAACAAAATTTGCTACTATCTATCCAATAGTAGATAATTATTGTTGTAATTATATATTTCCTTAGCATATTGTATTACGTCGTTATTTTTATATTGTATCTTAGAGCCTTTTCTCAAAAAAAAAAAGGCCCAAAATCAGTTGGTATATAAATCCAATAATTCTTCCCGATTGTGGAATTATTCTTTTATGACAGTTTTTAACCTAAGAGATAATTATTCGCATATTAACAAAAGCTATTTGAGCTCAAACAATCAATCAACGTTCAGAATACAAATAATTGAGTGGGAACAGAACTCCTCGTGGTTCTTTTTCAACCAACATATCCTTATGCAACGGACCTGATCCTGTTGGAAAGCATGTAGTTAGTGTCTATCTAAGATTTCATGTCAATATTGAGGATATCCTCATACCTGGATTCCCTTCTTGAACCAATTCTGTGATCATGTCAGTCAAATAGACAGTTTCTTATTGGGGCACACGATCCACCAAGTCTCTAGCCATCTTTCTTAACCCTTTTCAAATTAAAATTGAGAATCTGGAGCACTCAACGATGCGGTAGATCTTCTTCACGGCAATTCCAGCGTGGAATAGATCTTAGTCTGTATCTCTCTAATAATTAATCGTTTTTACTTTTATTGTTTTTCTATAAGAATTATTGATAAAGGACTGTAGTATGAACTAAACTACACGCTCTGCTTCCATATGGGGATGGTGCAAGTTGAGAGTAGAATTGGGTCGATGAGTACATACTGATATGTCAATACGTAGAGCAGTGTGAATATCCTTATTTCCTCTTATCTCAGTCTCTTTTCTTCTTACATATTATGAAAAATATGTATAGTACTTTATTTAAAATATTATGCGTACTGTACTCTACTGTACATATTGTTCCCTTCTCTTCCCCTAATTCTATGATCGATATCGAATTACAACTTATTTTCTCTTCGTTTGGTTGATCGTAAATACCGTCATCTGATATGGTTTCATTTCCTCTCCATAGACTCCACTTACTCTCTTTTGAATTACAGCAATACATTTTGTACTTGACTGAATAGGCAAAAAGTCGTAATTTGATTCATCATCCTTCGGGATTGAACTCCCGATAATTTACTCGTAGATACATACATTGCAGTAGAAGCTTTTTCTATCAATTAAACGGAATATTATTTGAACAAAATGATTTATAGACTTGATGCGCAATGGATTTGAAATAAAACAGAGGTTGAATGAAGTATATATTTAAACAAATTAGGTAGCCTTTTTCCTTCATTGAATGTATTGAATATGTATATGTAGGCATATCTCTTTTTTAATCAAGAGTTTGTTCATTATCTTAATCAATTATATAATTTATAAATTTTTTTGATGAGTTGTGTTTCTATTTCATGGTCGGTGTTGTTGGTAGTAATGATATGCTCTTCCACATATAACCTTGATTCACCACAGAAGATAACCATACTTCTTGCAGAAATGTATAAACATACTTTTAAAATATAGATTTGATTTATTACCAAATTACAAATAGCATTTATGTATGTATACATATATTTAGATATGTAATAAATAATTCATCAATGTATCTATCTATGAACATATTAATTGGCTTCGAATTGAAATGTTATTCTCTTTCCTTTCAGGTAAGATTTATTATAATTATTATGATTAAAAAGGATGTTGTTATCGAGGGAGTTATGTGTACTCCGGGATACTGCCAAGTTGTTATTGATTTGAAAGAAGGAATGAACATAGCATGGTTATGTACGGTATATATAGGTTGGTACTCTCTATATCGGTCCTGAATGTAAAACTAAAAGACCCCCCTCCCTCTACAAGGCTTCACTTTTTAACTCACGTTATGTCTACTGAATTCATTTATTAAAACTTTAAGTTTAAAGCAATAATTTAAGGATTTTATTATCCTTATAAATATTGGATGTGTACGATATGTCTCCAATACTATAGCCGAGAGAAATTGATACCTATACATTCCTACATATAAGTAGGGTATGAAATGATGACCTTACTGCAAATATACATATACATTAGTAAAGTATGAAATTTTGTTATTCTGTTTTGCTACATAGGTTTAATGCTTGTTCTCACTATCCAAAAGAGTGATTTCTCTTCTTTCTTTTTTTTTGATTGTTTGCTTTATATTTTTTGATAAAATTATTTAATCAAGAGAGATAAGAAGAAGGGGGGGGGGGAGGGAGGAGGGATTGATTCTATTGATAAATTGAATTCAAAATTGTATTTTTTTTTGTGTATTTCTTTGATGATGGGGAGAAGGTAGTATCTGCAAAGGTACACTTAATGTATGTTTTTGTCGAGCCTCACTTAACATTTCTTGCTGATTCATGCCTAATACTTAGGTATACTTATCATAGAATGTATTTTCTACTAATAGACACGCAGGCTCATTTTGTCACATCATATTAGTTTATTTTGTGAAGAATAAGATTCTAAAATACTTTGCTCGCTTGCTTGCCTCCAATTGAGGTGGAAAACTAGAATTAATTATTATAGAATAATTGTCAAATATTTTTTTTTGTCTACCAAATATTCATTCTCTGGAATTTGAGTATATGTAGCATAATTATATCTGAGTACTATTATTATGCTATAGTGAATTAATTCATAAGAGTCAAGATAATTCGATATAATAATTTGAGCTGTTCACGAGTCAGAGAATCTTCTCTTGAAGACCAGATCAAAGTTCAAGTTTTTGTTCAGACGACATGATATTGATTCTATCTCACAGCCTTTCATTCAAAAAGAAAAAATAAACTCAAAATGAAGGGGTAGCTTTTGCCCATTCTTGCCAACTGTAGTGGAGTTCTTTATTTATTAATAGTACATGGAGAATTGGTGTTCTCACCTTTGCAAGAGGCAATTTGAATTCAACGCGTTTTCAGAACACTACTACACAAAGAGCCATGACTCATGAGTCTAGAATGTAGAAAAATGGACAGCTGAAAAAATAAATAAATAAATATACAGTGTAAATTTGTATGTTCCTGATGGGATAATGCCGTGTTCCAAGGATCCATCTTTACCCCCTTCACGTCAATGAAAAGAGGAGCCCATTTTTTTCTTCTTTTCTTTAAATGCTTCTTCTTTCTTTTTTAATTTGTTGAGAAGAAGTGGAAATTGTAATTTACACATGGGTATAAGGGATTATTATTATTATTATTCGTGTTTTCTTTCTTTCTCTTGACTCTCTGTTTTTGAGTAATTAGGTTGTTGTTTTAAATTAATTTAAAATGTGGACCACCTAGATACATACATACATATCTAGACATAGACATAGATTGTATTTATGTATGTATATAATCTATCTTTTCAACATATTATGAAGAGAACAAATTTCTTTCTTTCTTTCTTTTCATCATCCTCGTTCTGATGGATGCTCATCACATTTTAACGGTCAGACTCATAAAGGAAACCACTATTATATAATAATAATAATATCTTTTGTTTCTTTTGAAGCAATGAAGAAGCCCCCTGTTCTAATCTTTGTAATGAGTGCAATGTATACATACAGTGGTACATTTTTATTTCCAAAGACATGCCATTCCTCAGTAGTAACACAGGGAAATTTTCTTTTCTTTTTTTTGAGTATGTTTAAGATGATGTCTACATACATCACACATGCTGTTGCTACAATCCTTCAAGAGACTCTTTTCAGAACACCCGTCACAAGGTGTGAATGCATTTTCTCAATATTTGATCCATTTTAAGCTCAGAGTGATGATGCAAATTATGCCTGAGATGTTATTGCCATTGTTTGTCTGGGCACGGTGGCACACTAAGTTAGTAGTACTGAGCTTGCGCATTTTGGGACATATGTTAGGTTCCTACACCTAACAATTACGAAAATCCTTTTTTGTTTTTGTTGTCTGAGCAAATTAGATATAAATTTAGATATTCAATCACGACTATGCAGAGCTGGGAGCTCGTACTCTTGGACTCGAATCACACGCAAGTCTCATTAGACAGTAATAGAATAAATGTTGCAAACACCAATAAGACCCGTTGAAAATGAGTAAAATATGTGTAGGGATGAAAACTCTCTCGACGTAGCTGAATAATGATATGAATCTATTAAAAGTACATAATATATGTAGTACGCACGTTTCATGGAGCAAAAACAATGACTCTATCTTTCTCCAAAATGGAAGAACAAAACCTTTGAAGCCAGCCTTCAGTTGTTCTTGTTCCTTATCTTCCAAAAAATAATATATATATATATATGTATATATATAAAAAGAGAATTGCCCTTCAATCTGATAGACATCACAGAGCTTCCGCTCCTTCTTCCAAGACTTTAGAGTAAATGTCAGAACTTACGTCATTTACATAAGTATGTATGTATGTGTGGCATGGAGTTAATAGCTGTCAATACACACACATCATATTATTTACTAAATATTTTAATTTAAAAGTCAGTGGTAGTTGTTGTTGTTTCCTAGGTTAAGAAAAGAGAAGTCTTTCTTCTCGTTTCCAAGTAAGTAAAAATATGTAGCAGTGTAGTAGTTGAAAGAGTGACTATTAGATATATATAATAACATAACAGTATTAGTTGGTTGAATCAAGTACAAAGGGCCATTAGTGTCATTTTTTTATAGCTCTAAAAATGATAAAAGTGAAGAGTAATGGTGATGATGATGATGACGATTTCTCGGCTCTTGGTTATACATACATATGATGTACATACACATATGTACAGCAAATAGCGTATGCAAACACATACTTTAATTTGCCAACCACAATTGCAAGATGTTGTGCAGATATTATTATTATTATTATTATTATCATTACTATCATTACATGGTCGTTTTGTGATTTCTACATACATTCAGGAGCCTTGTATCTATATATGTTCATATACACACACATTCATAATAATAGTATATGTATGTATGCTATTTGACTAAAAGTGTGTATCCTTTTAATGCGGTTTTTCTTACTCCTCCTCCTTCTTCTTCTTCCTTCTTTCCTTGCTTTGCAGTGGATTTAATGATGTGCTATTAAATAATTTCATGTAGTACTACTACATAAATATGTATGTGTGACCTTCCTATGGCCTTGGATCTCCTTCTCCGTCTTTCCTTTGTCTTATCTATCAATTTTACCTTCGGGAATAAGAGTATAATATGTATCTATCTGTATTAGGTAGGTACATTATGATATAGTCAAAGTAAGCAATTTTTAATATGATTTATATGAGACATCCATTCTTATGAAGACGTAATTGCTTCGAGGCATGTCCCTTTTCTTTTTTGATTATTATTATTATTATTACTATCATCATTATACATATATCTCATTTTTGTAGTAATAATATCCCTAGAAAGAAAGAAAGGGAAAAAAATCCATAGAGCAAGCGTTGTCAATGTACATACATAATACTAATGAAGAATATAGAAGAGCATTTGATTATTACTATATCTATATATATTTTGTAACAATAACGGACTCAACGCTCAAATACTCTCTGAAAGCATTCCCATAAGGAACACACATAGATTTTATATGCTGTCAATTTGTAATACATACAACTTAAAAGTATGGAATTCTTTTCTGTCTCATATGTGATATGTCTGCATAAAAGCAGGCTGCGACGAAAAAGAAGAAAAGGGTTTTTATTTTTTATATCATTTTATATATGATCATAACGATCATATATGTAATTGATTATAAGGGCATTATGCATCCATATATTTGCAAAATATTATTATTATTATTAATCAGATTGTTTATATGATAGCTAATTAATTATAATTATTTTTTTGATGGGGCTTCTCATGTGAAATGTTATACATGAGAAGCTTCGTTAAGCTTTGTTTTTCTATGTTTATTACGGAATATTGAAATTGGGTCACTCATTACATCCATTCAGAGAGGAGTCTTACATACCACATTATATCATAACTATACAAATGTATGTACATTCACCGTTTTTACATCAAGAGTCAAATTGACGATTGGCTTGACAATAGTTGTGTCATTTTGAAATTAATTTTCAAATTAAAACTTGTAAAAAGGGCACCTACCGCTTAACTCATAACATGTTACCATTTATTTAAAAAAAAAAGTAACTAAAATTTTAAGAAAAGAGCTCAATCTTTCCTTTAATGTTGACATGTCACATTTGTGTGGAACAAACATGGAAAAATTTGTAACATTATTCTCTATCAAAATTAAGTTTTGTTTTTTTCCCAACTCATGTTTCTCAATTTTTATTTGAGGTATTATGGACTCTGTTAATGATTTTGTGGGATCATAAAAATCAAAGAAAGTTCTTCCTCTCTCGTTGAACTATTAATAAATTGTAATAATTAAACTCCCATTACAGGTTTTGATAAGATAAGCCTCCTTCTATGTACATATGTATTTACATAATTTTTTCTAATGGCTATAGGATTGCGTAGAAGAACATCAATAGTCTATGTATCATTATTCCAATAATAGATCAGACTATTGAATGAAAATTTGGTTATAGGATCCTTATTTTATATACAGGCATGTATATTTAATACTTTTTAAATAATTTTGGCAGCTGGTCGCAGGGTAGTCAAAAGAAGTAGATATCAGGAATCTCCTAGTAGACAGTGTACGTAATTTCATTATCTGAAAACATAACCCTTTAACCGGAAGGAAAAAAATATTTAAAAATGGACAAGTATCAGCATTGATATACCAAAAATACATTTTGATATATGTTATATACATCAACCTCATACCCAGCTATAGGCACAACTACTTTGTCGTTAACTATCTATGTTATTATACTTTCATATGTATTATGGGTGATGAGTGATGACGTATTTAAAATGAATATCGGTAGCTGAGCCGCCATGGATCCAGAAATTAAAATAAGGGATGCAACGTCATTTTTCTCAGTTGCAACTCAGTTTTTTTAACAATCTTGCCAGGTCTGGACAAGACCCTTACTCTGGAGTAAAACGTGTCAACCCTTACTCTTCTTATTCTTCTCTTCCCAAAGTGTTACATCTGTCCAGCCATTCATAGATACAATGTGCTAGATTTATATGATTGAGGGTGGACATGATGTTGAAAGTTATAACTGTATAATATAGGATGGATATCCTCTTCTTTGTTAAGGGATTCCAAATGAGGTGTCAAATAAAACGCTTTATTTCCTTTTTTTTTTTTTTCAAAACCACAGTGGAGAATTAAATTCTTATTTTTCCATTGTCTCTTGCTCCTATTCCTATGTGAATGTATTTTTCACTACCCCTCATCCTCCTTTTGTCCAGGGGCGTATGCTTGCATTGATATATGCTGAACATGTGCGTATCAATAGTGATCATATATTTTCGTTTCATCTTTGTATGTATTGGGAAAAATGAGGCTTTGAATCATTATAATCTCTT
>OY804522.1:27318084-27760747 GCA_963680855.1 Lepeophtheirus nordmannii | reverse complement strand
AAGAGTAGGAGCAGATGCTTAGATATTACAATATTCTTTATAATATCTCCTACTTTTGGAGGACATAAAAATAAGTTTGAAAAATAAAAGGGAAATAATGTGTACGTATGTACTTATTAAGAATTGAAGTTTCATTGTATTCTTATACATAGATATTTAACTTTAAGTATACGACTAAATAGATGGATATATAATGAAAGAAATTTGCTCTTTGTTACGACGTCGGGGTATTCAATACTCTATGTATGTATATGTATACAAGGAAATGGGGAATTGTTGTTTTCTTCTTTTCCTTTTCCCCTTTCTCTCTTTCTAACTAGGAAATTTATGGGAATGATGGGGTCCACATACATATGGATATGTGTGTATTGTCTATAACATATACATACATATGTATACAGAAAAGGGGTAAAATAAGGAGAGGTTGCGCTGTCTTCCCCTTATTTTCTGATGAGTCTTGTATATCACGTCGAGCTTTTTTGTCCACTCACAACCTCGACTGACAAAGGGGAAAGGAAAAATTTGGAAAAACAACTGGTAGCTACCCTTCTGTATTTTCCTTGTTGCCAACTTGTTAATATTTGGCAGAATTTATTATTTAGATATACTAAATATTTATAAATTCTACCAATCACAAACCTACTTGTTAATTATTTGCGATATATCAAAAATTCAAAAAAAGGTCGCGCAATCCTTGATTTAATATATTTTTTATGCATCAAAATCATAAATAATAATAATACCCTTTTTGAATTCATAACACGTAGGGTCAGCTGCTTTAAATCAAAACAGTCAAATGATGAAAATCATGAGAATACAGTGTGTTTTTGTTTATCTCAAAAAGCTCGTCGTGTATATATGTTGCACATGGAAGACTAGTACTACTTGTAGGTATGATCTTCATGTTTGGACAAGATGCGGGGGAAATAGGGTGATGGCTCCACACCAGAGTGAGGAATCTGTGAAGGGGGTGGGGGGGTGGGGGAAGGGAGATTTGTACAATGTGGGTAGTGGAGCATGAATCTAAATACTAAAACAGGCTCTGTGCAGACGATGAATTTGTGCCTAACCACGCTGCATTGTCACATTTCTGTCCAAAAAACTAAAAAAACGTGGACTGAAAAGCAATTAGTCTTTGGTTAAGTTGTTCCTAGTATTACTTTGAGGTTTAATTGTTCCTCACTTTTGAAATGAAGGAAAATAAAGGGAATGGAAAGGGGATTCTCCCAATTTCCATTAACTTGGATTACGAGCACTCTAATGAAAGGGAGTACATATATGATATACTCCTAACCCAAAGGGGCCTGCCTCCCTGTATATCATTTCATAACAGATTTGAATACATAATATGTACACTCAATAAAGTCTCTTGTTGTGACAAAGGGGGGGGGATGATCACACATTTATTTATCTCACTAATAAAAAAGAATGATTTGTTTAATAGTATTATACATCTTAGCAAAATGTTAATATTATTGTTATTCCCTTTGTTGTTGAGATCATTCGTAGAAGGATTAAGTAGATTGAATTTAGATAAGGAAAAAACGCTCAACTTAGGAAATTAAACAAATAAATTCTCGAGATTCATTGAGTCCATTATTCACAATTGAACAGCCTTTTAGAGAGCAAAACGAAAGGAAATATAATATTTTATACACACATAGTATGGAATTGATCTTCCATAAATTGTGTTATGCTCTGCTATTAATAATAGATTTTAGTAGTTCTATGTATGTATTTCTGCTCAATGAAAGCTGTTGTTGTTGTTGTTTTTTAATGTTATTTCTTCTCTCTTTTTCCCTTTATTATTCTTTTCTATATTTTATTCTTTTTCAATTTGAATCCTGAGATTTATGTTCATATTACAAAATCATAAATCTAAATGTTTCTCATTGTTGAAATAAAGCACACATACATAGATACATACTGTATGTATGTGGAATCATCATCATATGCACTATTCTTATTTTTGTGTGAGAAGAGTCTCTTATAAAGCCCAATTGAGAGAGAGAGAGAGTGAGAGAATTACTTATTGGACTATTCATTCATACATGGGATTCTTGTCATGTCCCTCGAGCATGAATGGATGAATACACTGATTGGATTTCATACACAATATTTTGGGTGAAAATCTTTTCCTTCTCTTTCCTTGACTGACGCTGTCTATCAAAGTAATCGAAACCTAAAATGTTTCATTCGGAGAAAGAGACGTACATACATACATACATACACACAATTGTAAAAATCAGTATGTGACTCTACAGGAGGGGAATTCCGACTCTGGGAAATTATAATTAGAAAACGAATTTCTTTTATGGATTTATGTATTTTTGGAGTAACTTTTACTTCATGCAGAAAGTTTATTCTCTCCAAGTTTTTTTTTTTTTTTTTTTTTTTTTTTTTTTTTTTTTTTTTTTTATTCACAGTTCAGGAAATATACATACATGTAGATATAGGTATATAAAAAAAATCGAAGCTAATGTATAGTTAAAATCTATATAAATAAGCATTGTAGCTTAAAATTTTAGCATCGATGCTGAACAAGTACAAATTAAAATATTGTTATAAAATTAAATATCTATCATAAAAAAATACTCATTATTGGTACTTCCTAAAATATTTCAAAAATTTCCGGGAGATGACTTGAAAAGAATGTGAGATGCCGGGATAGTACTTTATTTCGCTTGCTGCTGAGATCCATGAAGTATCACTTATAGATGGAATTTTGAGGTCTAAAGCTGCATACCGAGCCGCAGCAGATAAAAAGATTGCCCTCAAATCTGTTGGGTGGATCAGACTATCTATAGTCAATCTCCTGGCAATTAAAGCTTTAGTACTGAGGAGGGCACAATTTATAGCTTTAGCCCTTGAGGAGAGATCCTGCCTTCCAAGACCAAACAGTATTATTGCTTTGCAGTATTTAGATGACTTGTCGTTCTCCATTCCTCTTACGTTGAGAGCAATAAACTTTTTTAAAATGCTAATCATAGGACAGTCCACAAAGGCATGGAGTATCGAGTTGTATAGGATACCGCAATCCTTGCAGGGACGATGAAATTTAAGGAGATCAGCAGATATTTGGAGTTGGGCGGTAAACTTTTTTCCGTCCGCTATTTTTGTTAGAGAACTCAGAATCCTCTTTTCCCATTCCCCTGGCAGACCTAGAAGGGTTATAAACTTAAGACAAATGTCTTGGCTCTCGTTACGATCTTGACATAAATCTTGAGACATCTTTGTGTGCCAGGGTTTAGCCAAATAGTGTTTGTTGGCTGATCTGGAAAGAGGAAATCTGAACCTCCCATCATCAAAAGAGTCATTCTTACTCAGGTCATGTAACGTGAGAATACCCTCCTTTATGGCCATTTCCTCAAGTTTTTTGGGGTGTTTCAGATTTTGAAAGAATTTTTTTTTGCTATAGTTGGACCTGATCACATCAATGGTAGAATCCTGTTCGTACAATGGAGTATTCATCCAAATGATCCTCTGAGCACAACCCCACACCGGGGATAGAGATGTAGTTATTTCATTGGTTAAGTCCGTCCCCATCATTAACCAGGAATAGACTTCATTATAAGTTACTGTTCTTCGCCATTCCAGGGAAGGATTCCCAGATATATCACCTAAAACTTTGATATAAATCTTGGGTTCTAAAACCTCTAGATGTTAGTTCCTCAAATGTTCAAAGGGGCTCCGAGACAGAAACACTTTCGGAAGAGATAATAATTAATGACATAAATGAGAAGAGCCAAGAATCTCGTCAAGAGGTACAGGGATCTCCTCAAGAGATACAGGGATCTCCTCAGGAGGTAAGGGGATCTCCTCAGGAGGTACAAGAATCGACTCAAGAGGTAGAAGCATCTCCTGAGAATGGGAGTGATAGTAGTAATGAAGCTGTAGAAATTGTTCTACATGCACCCCCAAACCAGCCTTCTTCGTCTGCCACTTCAGACCTTCCAGTTGTCCAGCCTCGAAATGGAAAAAATAATACTCACCTTGATCCTTCTATAATTCTAGAACACCGTACCCGTTCCCATTCAATTGGAAAGAGGAACAAGCCAGACTCAGATGATTCTCCGAACAAAAAGCTTAACCCTTCTAAGCAGCCAAAGACATAAGGTCCTCTTTGGAGTCTCGGACATAACTTTTTAAATTTAAATAAGATTTGATGCAAACCAGGATAACCGACTATTTCTCTGATAATAGATCTAAGGAATTGTCTTCCAACATTGGAATTAGGAAAATAATATCTCTAAATACAAGAGGTGGAAAAGAAAGAAAAGCAAGACATGCATTGATAAAGAGACTGATATCATTGAGGGCTGATATTATCTGTCTTCAAGATATAAAGTCTTTGGTTTCGTCCTCCTGCACGCTCAACTGTCCGCTGTGTCTTCCCAGAAATTTTCATAACTTTTTTACTGGCTCTGGTTCAAATAGGGGGGTGTTGACTCTTATTTCAAAGAAGATTTCACTCCTGTTTTGCGTTAAGGAATACTCTGGCAAAAGCGATTGGCATAAAATACGTATTACATCTAATGGAGTTACATTTTATGTTATCAATGCCTATGGTCCAAACGAGAAGTCTTCCCCATTCTTTCAGGCAATTATCAATAGTCAAATTTCAAATTCCATACCCCTCCTAATCATTGGAGATTTAAATGTGGATCTAGACAAAACCAATTATAGTTACCCAAATGGTTATATTCTGAAGAAGACTATTTTACGTCTTAATTTGGTGGATCTTACGGGAAAAATGTGTCAGGGGAGTTTTTCCTGGTCAAGGAAAAATCAAAGGTCTAGATTAGACCTGGCTTTAGCATCTTCTTGTATTGCGTCCAGAATAAAGAAAGCTTTCTATCGCCCTGAGTCCTCTTCCGACCACAAAATTGTGGAACTGGAGTTGTTTTGTTTGGCCCGTAAAAGTGACTTTAAAGTTCCAAACTGGGTATTGGAGGATGAAAAATACAAAACTAAACTGTGTGCAAACCTTGATATAGGCTTCGATAATAGACTTTCTTCATATCAAGCAGTAATTCGCCTCTCAAAAATTGTTCGTGCAACTACATATAATTTCCTGTACAAAAGAAGAATCGAATCCGAGAAGCATCAACGTCTTGTGGAGGATATGCTCAGCAATAAGTCCTTATTTGTGAGAACTTTTATGGCAGATACTATCAACTCCTTTCGAATTTCTGAGATTGCGGAAGCTGAAATGGAAGACAAAGTCATCCGGGAGTCTGATTCCAACAAAAGATTAAGAGACCTTTCTAAACTAGATGGTTACTCTGTCTCCTCACTCTGTCGCATTATTGAAGACGGTAAAACTATAACGGATAAGCGAGATATTTTGAAATACTTTCACTGTCGTTTTCAATCTCTTGTTGGGGAAAGATTAGACCATTTTCCCAAACCAAAAAGACTTTCTCAAAACCTTAAAGACAATATTTTTTCTAGTGAAGCCATCCTGAGATATATCAAGACAAGACTTAAGACAGACAAGGCGTGTGGGCCAGACGGAATTACTGGGAAGGTGTACGCGCAGTTTCCCGATCAAGTTGTTCCTTTTCTATTAAAAATTGGTGTGGATATGGAAAAAAGGGGTAAAATGCCAAGTTCTTTGACCAGGGGTAGAATTGTACTTATCCCAAAAAAAGGGGATGGGACTGATTTTAGTCATTGGAGACCAATTACAATCCTAAACGAGTCTTATCGGATTTTATCTGGCGTTCTGGCTCAGCAAATGCAAACACACTTAAATGGGAAAATTGGCGCCCATCAAAAAGGTTTTCTGAAGAAGCGCAAAATTTATGACGTGTCTCATAATATTCAGGCGTCAATTGATTCAGTGAATCGTAGGAAGAAGTTTGGAGCCATCATTGCCGTAGATTTCGCGAAAGCCTTTGATTCGATTTCTCACGGTCAAATACTTAAAGCAGTTCGTAGACTTTTGCCAAGGAAATTCTTTAACCCTGTGCGGGCTTTACTTTATAATGGTTCATCAACTCTGTCTCTAGATGGACATGAAAGTGAACCAATAACGCTGGGGAAGAGTTGTAGACAGGGTTGTCCTTCTGCCCCTCTCCTCTTCATAGCAGCTGTCGAAGAATTTGCGAGGAACTTATTGCGTAAATTTCGTGGTTTTGGAATTGACCTGGAGGGCTCCCGACATCTAATAGATATGTATGCCGATGACATAACAATCACTCTTGAAGCTAATTCAGAGGCCCAATTGGTTAAGAGAATCGAAATAACTTTGGACTACTTCACCAGATATGGAAAAGTTTCAGGTCTTTTAGTAAACAAATCGAAGACTTCTATTCTCCCAATTGGTGTTTGGCTCCCTAATAGTGGAATTCAGGTTCGCTCTTGTGAAGTTAGATCAAATTTGGAGATTCTTGGAATTTTTTGGTGTAGGGATGGGGTTGATGATAGAAACTGGTCCTCTATTAACTCACTGATCCTACGAAAATTGTCCAAATGGAGAAATTTTAATTTACAAAAGAGAGTGGATCTATATAATTTTAAAATAATTCCTTTGGTCCTATACAGAGCATCATCCACACCATTCTTCGCGGAAAAGGCAATTTTAAATGAAAAAAAATGGCTATGTACTCTTTTTCATCAAAGCTATATATCAGCGATGAAAAGGAAGAAAGGCCATCTTGGGGGTGGGTTAGTTCTTCTTTCTCTCCAAGTTCTTGCGCTCTAATATCTTTTTCTTATCCCCTTTTTGAAAGTCAATCTTGACATTTTTTGGTTAATGCTTGTTAATGATCTTCACTTCTTCTTCTCTTTCTTCCTCTTCTTCAAGCCTTCCACGTGCTATTATTATTAGTATTATTATTGATAGTTATTTATAAGATAATTAGACTCTAAAATTACTCTTTTAGTAGTTTTAATCCCTTGTTGAATTATTTTTATTATTATTACTTACTCAATATCATGTCGGCTGGAGAAGAGATGCATGGCGTTTCATCTTTTTAATGCCTATGACCCACAATCCCAGAATGATGAGTACATTAAAGCCCATTTCTATTCATTTTGACAAAATGTAGTCTCCTCAGTATGAATTCATGTTGTGGCGTATATATATATATATATATATATTTGTTGAACATCCATCAATAAATAAATAAAGCATGTTCATAATACATATATATATATGTATTGAAAAATCCTTCATGTCTCTAATGATGCATATCATTCCTTCATCTTCTCCTTCAACACTTCAACATTATTTGTGGGTAATTGAATTTTTATAAAGTGGAGTTGTACATATGTTTAGAACATAGACTGGCCACAAACATCTCTTCCGGCTTATAATGCATATCCCTGATGCTTCTTACCACCACACATCTAGGTATATAAACATATGTTGTGTAGGACTTGCAAAATTGTTCCTATAGTTTGTGGGTTGATGAGGAGTTGCTTTTGGTATGGAAATTTGATGAGGTTTTTTCAATTGTAATTATGAAGATATTAAGAGTCAGTCAGGAAATGAAGGGATCATTGTCATTAATATTATATTGTAAGAACACTATTCACTATTTAATAGTAAAACACTGTCCGCAGTTTAATAAGAGATTTAATTGGAGTTTAACAAATTAACCTTGTTCAGAATACTCATGAGGGGTAAAGAGAAGTATTAATTCGAATGCTGACCATCCTCCATCAAGCCAAAATTTATATTTTATGATCAAATTTCTCCTCTACTCTTGAAAGCAGAGCCTTTCAAACTCATAGCAATGCTTTGGAAGACTTGAAGGCTAAGGATGTGGCTCAATAGAAATGGTATATATATGATCCATGTTAGTCATTTCCTTAGAGACTTTTTGTGTAGGGAATAGGTGGTCATTGAATTTTTATGAAAATCCTGTAGGGGTTACATAAAATAAGTGCCTAAAGTTTTTAAAAAAAATTAATAATTTCCATCTCTTGAGTTATCGCCTTAGTCTGGATTCCTCAAAGTTAAAGGGATCTTTTTTACAACACTATGCCAAAAAATGATTAGTTTGGAACGTTTGATTGTTATTTTGTCTCTTTATCCAAGTACCTTGATTAGATATGTTGTACTGTGTTGTCACTAATGAATACTTTCTGTAATTAATGGCACAGTATGTACATAGATATGACTTTAGTGAAGGAGGATTAATACTAACTGCTTATATGTATGTACATATATTGTAGTCGTAATTACTATAATTGATGAAGGATGAGGTTGTTTGAGGACCATGATGATGATGACAAAAGGTGTGATGATGATGATGATAATGATACCCTGAATCAAGGTTGGAGTTGACTAATTGCTTTTTATTCTTACATAATCACCTCATGAGTTGGATTTTAATGCAGTGAGAGGAAATATTCAAAAGTATTGTTAATATGGTGGCAGTATATATATGTATATAAAAACACATGATAATATTAACTTATCTGCGTACATCAGAGTTTCATTCGCTTCTTTTATTAATGTCGTAGTAGTTCTATGTACATACATATACGTACGTATATGTATAAGTGTGGAGATGGAGAAGGAAAACACATTGTTTTTTCAGATTTTATTGTTATTAAAAATCTTATTTATGGCAGTGTGTGTGTGTGTAGGTATTATCCAAGAAGTGATTCAAAGTACTAAGCCTATTACTACTATTATATGTAGACAAAGGAAAACTCATCCTACATTTTTTTATTTTATTTTATTCATTCACATGATTCGATTTATTTTATTTTATACATATTCCTATCGATCTGAACAGATAAGAAAACGAGAGAGAGAGAGAAAGAAATCATCCTTGAGCCACCTTGAACAATTGTACGGAGTATTTATTATACATAACATAATTCAGCAAGTATGTTTACTTGACTGTAGTCGATACTTGAGGAAAGGAAAAGATTCAGGAGCCACACTCATTTGTACACTCCCAAATTAATAGTTTTGAGACATTGATTCCAAGTAGAACAGTGAATTTTTTCCCCCCTTTCAATGAAGAATTCAATTTTTGAGAGTCTATTCATATTATAAATAAAATATATAGTTTAGTATAAAAACAATAAAACTTGCTCGGCGGAGTCACTTGGATCATAATGCCATAGACTGGCTCTTGATAGCTCCCATTATACTACTCCCAATGTACACTATCATTTATTATCGTATGTACAAGTAATAAATTTTAAAAAAAATAATTGTATAAATAAATCGTAAAACATTAACAAAATAAATGATCTTATGTATAACTTTAAATGATTTATAAAGGATCAAAAATAAAATATCCATAGGATTTTGAATAAAAAAAAAACGTATGATGAATAGTCATTAGTACATTTTGTAACTCAAATCAGAACTTACGTCGAGTGGAACCGAGTAGATCATTTTTCGAATCGACACAACACTACTTTAAAGTATTCTTAAAATAGTTCTTTGTTGTGACTATTTTTTGTACCAAGGCACAAATGTGTATTGTTATTATTTTTTTTAATTCTCAATTCTTGGCAGGAGTCATTAATATTATTACTTCTGCCAACTTATAGAGTTTTAATAGTTATTAAAGAAGAGGGGGAATAAAATACATTTTTTGATTCTTTCTCTTATTCCTCTATGGTGGTGCTAATTGTACGGAGTCCTTGAATTGGTCTCCTATGTAATATGTATGTACATATATACGTCAATAATACATATATTGTAGGTATGACCTAATCATTTGATCTTTGTTTCTAAGGAATGAGAAATAATAAGCTGTTAAGGAGGATGGAGTTAGTTATCAAAATAAAAGAAAGAAAAAATAATCTTCGTATAAATATATTTTGGTGATTTATTGAATGAATTTCTAGAAATACATGGATATACAAAATGATTACAAAGCTTTTATTTGAAGGACACAGGCACTTAAAGAAGTCTCATTTTATTTTCTCCCTCGAAAACTTTTTTTTTTTTTTTTTGGTGCATACCTAAATACAATACATACATGGATATGTTGTTGTAAACTTTCTTTGTAGATATGTGTTTATGTTCTGTGTAGGTCTCAAATTTCCTATGAGTAGAACATGATAAGGAACCACAAATATATATATATATATATGTAGGGTGGGCCAAGAACCAAGTCCTTTGTGAAATATATGTATATATATCAATAGTAGTCATAGCCAATTTCAGATAGATTTTTAGTTATCGACAGTGGATTCAAATTTCGTATATTTTACCTCATTTTCTTTGCATGGTATTCAAGTTTATTTGTCAATAAATTAGTATGTGGATCATTAGGTAGTTTGCTTGGGAAATATTTCAAAATAATTGATAAATGACAAAATTTTGATTTGATTTAAAAAATGAGGAATTTTTTTTTTATTTTTTATGATTTCGGTTACTGAAAAACAAGATATTTCTGGATGTCATTTGATCCTGATATAATTAATTGCTGTCTTTTAATAAAAACAATTAGTTTAGCCTTTAAAATATTACTCTCCCTTTGACATCAAAATAGTGTAGTCTCATATATAATACAATCTAAGAAAAATGAACATTTTTAGCACAATTGAAAAATAAGAAAATTACTAACAATCAACTCTTGACAGCTTAAAAAAACTTATGTCTCAAAGTATACATTTTACAAACCGTTTCTCCAAGAGCACGTCACATCTTTTTATCACTAGTCATTTATCAACTTCCAAAAAGTAGTTTCCCCCCAAAGAAAAAAAAAACCTGGCCCACCCTAAATACAACACAAGTACATGTCTTTGACCTCCTGTCTAAAAGTGCTTATGTTTAATCGGTTGAGTGAGGAGAGCTAAACAAATTAAGCCTTTTGTTTGGTAAACACATACATACATGTGTTACTACAAACCTATATATATATATATTGTTATTAGCATTATATGTATATGTATGTTGTAACAAAAACTTGTTCCTGAATGAAAGTTGTGTTTTATTATTTTATTTTTTTTAATGTTTTGTCATGTTTCCTGTCTTTGATTGTTTCGTGGTGAAGGTAGTCGAGTCTCTGTTTTTTTATATTATTTACATATTATATATATATATATATATATATGAGTCGTCTCTCTATGATTAAATGAAAGTTAAAGGAACGGATATATAATTGGCCTATTTTGTGTTCTCTGTTTAAAACACAAGCACAAACAACTGTTAATCCATGAATCCCTATGGATCACATCCGGTCCTATCATGGAATTAATTAATTTTTTTTTATTTTACTTATGATGGTGGTGATAATAATAGTAATATTACTAAAAATAATAATGAAACAACAGCTTCGCTCCATGATACTTTTTAATGAAATCAATTAGATTAATATAATAAACGTAACTTTGGCAGAACTTTTGTTGAGAGTCTGTTTTTGATCAATGGAATGACATTTCAGAGAATTCCTTTTTGGAAAGTGGAAGAATAACACACTGGATGGATGGTGTAGTACAAAAATATCCACTAGACACATTTATCTTTATGTTTGTAATTATTGTTATCATTTGTCAATATCCAATTAAGATGAGAGGATCTATCCGCATTAACTCCACTTGTTTATTACCAAAAAATTGTTTTCAAAGATACATCATGAAAAGACACTACTATTTCCTGGTTAATTATACCTACTTTAAATAAACTATTGTTTAGCTTCAAATCTGAGGGTTTTTTTTTCATGATTGAAGGTGTAAAAACACAACAACTAAACAATGAACCCAGAAACTGCAATCTCAGTACTACATCATGCGTATGTATAATCCACTAGCACTCTGTCAATGCCAACATGCATGCATATTTTTCCTCATCTATCTGAGCTTAAAATTGATTCAAATAATATCTAGATAATCTTGTCCTTTAAAAAGGACAGGACGGACTACCTACTTATGACGGCAATTTTGCTCAAGATATGTGTGTAGGTAGTCAGAAGGAAAAGGGGGGGTCTTGTGCCTTTCATCCTTTTGAGGGGAAGAAGGGATTTCACTTCTTTATTGCAACCAAAGAAAATCAGGTTAACGACATTTACGACAAAATGAAAGAGAGGAAGGGAGGAGGGTAATCATAGTAACAAAGCCAGTTCCACTTATGGTGCGACCACAGAGTGTAAACCTCAAAATAATATTTTTTTAAATCGTGATTTTGGTTGTGTTATTTTAGTTTTATCATTGTTATTATTATTATTATTGGTTGTGTATGCCCTTGGCTTTATCATCTTTATTGCACCTGAACCCTCAATAATATCATGCAAAAAAAAACCTATTTTATATCAATGCACAGATTAGAGTAACCTTATTTTCTCTCTCTCTCTCTCTCTTCTAGATCTCATGCCTCATTCTTTGATGACAATCATCATCACATTCACCATTTGGATAGTTCAAGTCACACATCTAAGTCATGCTGCGGAGTCGCCGTGAATCAAACCATCTCCATCAGATGGTTCATTGTGATGATTGCTTTTGTGGGGATTTGTTGCTCTGTTGTGGGTACCATATTGGGAGCACTCAAAGCATCTGGGCGAGAGCATCTGACTGTCTCCTTATTGATGATAGGTATGTATGAATGATGATATCATGCCCGCCAGTAGCAGCATTTATCCTTTCATTTTTTTTTCCTTTTATTTTAGGAGTTGGAATCGTGCTTATAACTGTGAGTGGCATCGCTTGGAGACTCACATCCCCTGAAGGGCCAAGTTGTCGCTCAATGTTGGGTCTATCAAGTGAGGCAGATGATGAATATAATGGAAGGTTTATGTCTCGACCCTCAGGACCCCTACCTTATGGGAATAGACCGCAACATCCTTATGCTGGTAATAAAAACCTTCTTTCTCTTAAATACATATATAAATGTGTGTCTATAATGTATCAATTTTAATTTCAGCAATGATGTACTCGGATTTCCAATATCGGCCACCTCCTCCGTCATATCAAGCTTCTATGCAAGAGTATAGACTCCGTCTTCTTCTCATGGATAGGCATTCCTCATCTGGTGGAGGAATTGTCACGTCCACTCCAAGTGGTCCCATTTCTCCGCCCCCTAATTACTATAGGTCATCAAATAATAATAATAATAATAATAGGTAAATTATCTTGAAAATCATTTTTATGAATTTAACTATTCATTTATGCATTATTTTTTCCAGTCGAATGGTATTTGATTCTTCACAATTTAGTCGTCCTCCGAGCTATCGATCTCATTCTTCAGATCAGAACTTATCCGCTATTCAGGAAAACAATTCGAGTATCATTATAGACAATAGTAGTTTACATAATCAGCCACAACCTCAAATCATTTCTACAAACCCCATTGTACATCGACGCCAAAACAGTTCCTCCACTTGTAATGGTGGCAATGCCGTCTCTCAGGAGACATCCTCCGAAATTCACCTTATCCATCATCATCATCCTCCTCCTCCACCTCGTCACCATGAAGAGCCAAATCAGGCCAAGTCCGTCTTTAATGTCCTTGCTGGTCTGACCTCCAATTCTGAAACGAACACGATGAAAAGCAATTCCGGAAAGACTCCTGTGGATTCAAATCTTGTCACCATTGTACAAACCTCAGAATCCTTTGCTCTGTCCAATAATAACACAAATTCACTGATTGTCACAGTCTCAGGCTCCTTGGAACGACCTTCAATTTCCACGGCTCCTCCTAGTCATCTAACAAATCCACAAATTAGGAGTACCTCTGGGGAAGTAGAAATCCTAGCTCATCTATAAAGTCGAGTATACTTTTAAAAAAAAAATCAAGTCTTTCAACAATCCTTGGCATTAGAGTTTGTTCATTCACTATTTAACTTCACATCATGTACACTCGTCTGACCTCTACATACGTACACCAATATTTTATCTCTTCAATTTATTCAAAACAAAAAAGCTAAGCGGCACAAACATGTAGGTTCATAAAAGTGCTATTATGCAAATATTCATTACTATTAGTTCAATAATCAAAATAATAATAGGAAGAAGAAGAAACTAATTTTTGTAGTGTTTATGCTCCAATATGAAAACCCTGATAAAGACATCCTCAGTCATCCTTTCTCCAAATCCCTTTTCCCTATTTCGTCCTTATTTTCCCTTTTTACACATACTATATGAAAAATTTATATTACTATTATTATCATTATATATAATTATCTATCATATATCCAATTATCACTATTGCTATCAATAAGTCAGATGTTCCATATTTGCAACAACAGAAAAAAAAAAAAATCTTTGTCTTGTGTTTCGCGTTATTTTAAAAAAATTAATAGTTAAATTTTTATTTATAATATACACAAATATATTTACATATATGTATGTATGTATGTTTAAAAATACATCACATCATTCCCATTATTTCTTTTCTCTTATTCCCTACCTCTCTCTCTCTCCCCCCCCCCCCTCCTCCCCACTCAATATACATAATATATTTTTTCTATGCTTTAAAATCCTTATTGAGTTCTTCTTTTTTGAGCTACATATTTTTTCAATACACACATACATACTATATGATGAACATGTCTTTGTGTATCGTTGTCGTGTATATTGATAAATCTATTATATCATGTAACGTATGAATCGTTTCTGTATATTATTTTATCTACATACATATATATATACTTACAATTTTGCTGTCACTTTTTTTTTTAAGGTTGTGATTTCACTCCTGGTGTATATTGTGAACAGCTTCTCTATATTTTGAAAAATATATTATACCTAAAAAATTACATAGATATCTTTGTTGTTATTCTTATTATTATTATTATTATTTAGATTATTGTCTTTGATAAGGCCATCATGAAAAATGATGATGATAGCTGAGGGGCTCAGAGTAAGGACGAAACATTTTTCTTTTTCCTTATCTAAGATGACTGAATGATATTGATATCACATAATAGTATGAAATAAAGTGTGCTGCAAAGTTGTTCAATAGTCCGAGTCCATGAGGTCCTATGTTTCTGAGATACGTATCCAATTTATGTCACGAGTCCAAATATAGACCCAAGTTTATTCAAACATGATATATGTATTTCATAAGCCCATAATAGGTACGTCAATACTAAGAATATATATACATACATAATGGTAATCAATGGTGAAGGGTTAACGAAGTGGTTGTGTCATTAACTGGTTATGATATCGATGTGGGTCTTTTGGACATCAATAAGGGAGGTTAGTGAGTGAGTCGTTCATTTATATACAACTATTTTTTACTTAGTTTCTCTATGTTTCTGGCTAAAGGACCTTGCCGTTCTTATACCAAATTCAAAAATTATGTTTTATCCAATGTTTACCCTACGTATAACTGCAAATATTTAAAATGTACAACTTAATTCATTCCCAAATGGATGTAAACGTTTGTATAAGATTATAAAGACTCGTTCAACGGTCGATACTACCTCGCTTCAGGTCGAAATATTATTATTATTGGTCAAATATTTCATTTATGGTTCTTAAATACCAACTCCTGTTTTTTTCTTTGTTTTTCCTTCAATAAGGATTTTAATTAAAATTGACCTTTATGATAAAAGGAATCGACAGGATATAAAGAATTATGTGTAAATACGTTTGATTCCATTTTTTTTGTTGATTATACATAAAGTTATATTATGCACGACATGCATGCGTTTGGACCTTTCCCATATAATTAGCATGAGTGGCAATTTTTGTTGTTGTTGTTGTTGTTGGAAGTATGGAGATATTATACATTAGTTAAAGTATAGTGTAACAATAAGAGGATATAATATTATGGACAACTTGAGTCATAATGTTGTTATATACACACACACAAAAAAAAAGTATTATTACATAATTAAAAAAGAAATATTTTATAAATGAATAAGCTAATTACATATCCTCTGTTCCTCTTGGATTTGGTAGGGTTTTTTTTGGAAAGGCAAATTACATCATAATATTGGAGGAAACAGATAATCATTTATGTATATATATGTTTAGTCAACAAGAAACTAAGTTTATCTGGTATATTTCAAAAATGAGTTAGAAATACTTTCATATTCTTGAAGACATTATCTTTCGTTTGTATTAATAGTATATTTCAATTAATTAAATAATGACTCCAATAATTGTAACTGTATTATAGATAAAAACCAACTACCACTAAATAAATCGCTGGGGCTATGAAAAAGATGGACGTTCTTTCAGGGACCATATTGGCTCCATGTGCAGTTGTAGCATTTATCCGATTGCTCTATTGGATAGACAGAAATCCTTGGTTTCCCAATTAAAAGTGACATTTTAGTAAAAACCGTGCGCAATAGGTCTTAAAATGACTCCGAAATATTTGGCCGTTATATTTATGAAACAAGAAAACTTAAAAGTGGATTTTCTCCTTTTCAATATTTGAAAACAAACTTTCTTTCTTCTTGACATGACACATATGTAAGTAAATATAAATTGCAGTGCGTGGATTTAATAGATATTTTAAAATATCTATAATTATGAATATGGTAACTATTATTTCTGTACATTAATGAGTCAATTAATGAAATTTTGAAGCATGTTATATTCATAATCGAGTCAACTCTATAAGAGAAGGGAGAAAGAGTTGTGAATATTTAAAAGTTTCATTAGTGTTTTTTGTTGCTTTTTTTTAGTTACAAACATATTGCTACAAATTTTTGACAATTAAAGAAAAGACTTTTAATGCTGTTAATTTTGTTGCAAAAAAAATTTATTATATTATACATAAAAAAACATCCAAAAATTTGATTTTTTTGATTTAAATTAATATTAAAAAAAGATGGACATATAATTATTTTAAATCAAGTGCATTAAAATTAGCCAATCCTAGGAACAAAAAACAGAATACTCAGACACATCATGGAAGTTAATCAATGTGGGTTTGGCCTACAATCAATATGGGAATTATATCTATGTAAATAAAAATGATTTATATTCAACACGGATCTATGTAGAAATTTTAATTAAAATTTTAGTAACATGGAACAAGAGTGCTATTAAACCGCAACTAAGGAAGACATAAATGCATTTTACTCCTTGTTGAAACACCTTAGCATTGTGGTTAAAAATGAACATTTGCAAAATGCAAATAAATACTACGATACAACAAAGATGTTATTTGAAAAGGAATTTTATTAAATGTATAGAATGGAACTGATAGCTGTTCAGCCATTTGGGGCTTCAGACAAATGATAATAATATTAATAAAGAAGCTGGCATCAAATGAAAGAACCATGTTCCTACTCAAAATATCCATATATGTAATTATCATATAAATTGAGTCCATGAAATCCATTCAATGATGGAATGATGATGATTTGTATTCATTTGATTATGTCCTGTGATGAGCTTCATCATCAATCCTTAGAAATTTAATTGCATATTATTAAAGTTATTATTCAAAATCTCACCTTGGATTGAGCTCTTATCTCATAAAATAGATTAAAATATATGTACATAATAGATAATTATATATTTTCGTTTCAAATTTCATTACTGAGTGTTTGAGATGCGAATTTTGGATAGAGAAAAGAGTACATTTTTATGGTTGAAAAAGGTATAACGGTTGGTACTTTGTTCTTTTTTTATTATTATTGTGAACTTATGTTCACTCTTTCTTAGATCATTGAGGAAGAAACATTTCCCTCTTACAAAAGAATTAAAAAACTCTGCCTATATTTGTTGGGATTTTGTTACAAATTCATTGTAAAGTTATGATATAGTTATAATTTTCTATTAAACTATCCTAGCAAAAATGATTTTATATGCAGAAGGCTCTCCTACATAGAGTAGTAATATACTTATTTAGCAATTTTATTTGATCTCTAAACCTTTCTTCCAAAAGGAGAAAAAAGAGAAAAAGATCAAAAATCAGTTGGCCAATTCTTCTCAGCTGTGGGACATTTAATACATTGAAGATAACTGTTTCGCTCCCTCTTTTCAGTGGGGACAAAAACAAAATAGACTTCAAATGCTATTGAGACTTGGTGTTTTTGTTGATTTTGTCTTTGCTCCCACTGGAAGGGGGGGGGGGCGGAAAAGAAAAAAAAGAAGACTGATCCTACTCTAAACTTGATACGGGACAAATATAAGTCCCTTATTGAGAACCAATACAACTCCAGTTATTTCCATTTGGTTACACAAATACCTCATCAGCTCAGGTAATTTATTCCGTGGATATAATGGAATGATTAAATCCGGACTGCTTGAGGCTGTCAGTGCTACAAACTAGCATGTAAATGGTTGATTTTATTATTAAACGAGTCTTAAAATAAAAAAAACAGCTAAACTAACACAAAATCTGACTTGATCACATCCACGTCGAGCTTTTTTGTCCAGTCGCAATCTCGACCGACAAAAGGGAAAGGAAAAATTTGGAAAAACATATGGTAGCTACCCTTCTGTATTTTCCTCGTTACCAACTTGTTAATATTTGGCAGAATTTATTATTTAGAAATACTATATATTTATAAATTCTACCAATCACAAACCAATCGTTACTACTTGTAATATATTCAAAATTCAAAAAAAGGGCGTGCAATCCTTGATTTAATATGATTTTTATACATCAAAATCATAAATAATAATAGTACCCTTATTGAGCTATTTACACGTAGGGTCAGCTGCTTTAAATCAAAACAGTCAAATGATGAAAATCATGAGAATACAATGTGTTTTTCTTTATTCCAAAAAGCTCGTCTTGATCAGGACTAAAGATGGTATTATAATTTTATACATACATTGCTCCCTATCCCCAGCTAAATTTATTAAGCAAACATAAGATTATGCCGACTACCAATATAATTCCCTTTGACTCTTGTATGTTTTTATTTCTCTAAGAATCCACAAATAAGCTGGATGATGAGAATTTGGAGATTCTACTTACTAATAATGTTACATAAAAGTGTATAAATAGAAAGTGCCAAGAAAATAAGAGGACTTAGTATTTTTGGAAAGGACGAAAATACAAACTATGTATAATATCCAAATATATTTCTTTACATTTCTCAAAATCCCTTTTGTATTTATTTGTTATTCAATGATACTTAGTAATTAATGAGATAGAAATTCATTTTCTAAGTCAAACAGTAAATTTATTGTTTGTACGTGTATGTACACATATACGTATGTAAGTGGTGTTCAAATGGAAACATGATAATCTTCTGTCTTATATTTACGACACACTTAAGTTCCTTGGATTGAATGAATTGATTTCATATAGCAACCATAGCTACACCACTGAACATTTCTTCTACAAAAATGACCCAAAATTATAATTAATAGCTAGTCGAATCGTCCCAACTTCATTTAATTGTTTACAACTTATCAAAAACTAATTTAAGTTCAGAACACTAATGAAGGGCAAAGAAAATCAGAAAATCAACAACTGAAAAAAACACAGGAATTGTTTATGATTTGTGGATAACATCATGCATTTCATTTGTCCCTTTTAGCTTAAATACATATATAAAATGCATGTACATCAAAAAAATTCATGGCCAATTAGCTGATTTCTTCTTCAAGAAAAAAAAACCAGTGTTCTCTCTTTGATTGTTTCATAAAACTCAAAGTAAAAGTTTTGGGCCCTTTTTTTTCTACTCTATTTGAAGGAAAGATTGAGAGATATAATAAAAATACCGTACATTATCACAACAAAGCTTTTTGGGATAAACAAAAACACAATGTATTCTCCCTTCAGCTGATTTTCATCATTTTACTCTTTTGATTTAAAGCAGCTGACTCTACGTGTTATGGACTCAAAAAGGGTATTATTATTATTTATGATTTTGATGCATAGAAAATATATTAAATCAAGGATTGCGCGCCCTTTTTTTGAATTTTTGATATATCACAAGTAGTAACGATCGGTTTGTGATTGGTAGAATTTATAAATATTTAGTATATCTAAATAATAAATTCTGCCCAATATTAACAAGTTGGCAACAAGGAAAATACAGAAGGGTAGCTGTTACCAGTTGTTTTTCCAAATTTTTCCTTTCCCTTTTGTCAGTCGAGGTTGTGAGTGGACAAAAAAGCTCGACGTGTATATTATATAAAGGTATATGAGACAGGAATAAATCGACGACTAACAATAAACAATATTTTAATTAATAGAGTTTGTTACAAAACTCAGTTGGTATCTCTGTGCCATCTTGTGGCTATGAATGTTTTGTTAATTTACTCATGTCTTATTCTGTAAAATAATTAATTAATCTGATAAAATAAATAAATTAAAAAAAAAAAAACCAACTAGAGAAGTGAAAACAAAAATATTTGCCTCTGTATTATCTACTCACTCTCTACTTTTAAAATATTTACATTCTAATTAGAATTAATTGACCAATTCAGATCAACAAAACTTTATTCTTAAATGCAATTATCTCAGAGTAACATATTGTACATTATCTTCATAAAAACTATTTTATCTTCATTGTGTAGTTTCACAAAATTGCACATATGCATAAAGTGTATTAAATTAAAATTTTAATTTACTTTTTGAAAAAAATCAACGACAATATCCACTCAACTATTTGCACTTATAAAGATGCTGAAAATGTTTAGGAAAAGTTTGCAGTATGTATCAAATGATGTAGTTCAGAAAAATTATTTCCAATTATTGTTGGAGATCGTATCTAACCGAGATACAATTATAAATAAATACACTATATTGTAATTCATATATATCAGACTTGGACCCTTTCACACTTTATCCGTTCATATTTTTACAAATTTCAGGTTCTCAATCGATCATCTTTTCAACACATAAGTTCATTTTTCAGCTGCTTATAAGCAACTATTGACATTTAACAGACCAGAATCTCAAAATATTCCTCTGAAATTCGTTGTTTATTTAGGCGAAGCCATATTTACCTCATGACGAGCTTTTTGGGATAAACCAAAACACACTGTATTCTCCCTTCAGCTGATTTTCATCAGTGGACTGATGAAAATCATGCGAGACTTTGTGGAGTTGGCTCTTCGAACAGTACTTTTTGTTTTTCAATGCTTTTATCATTTTTCCTTTATTACTGAGGGGAGAACATCTATCTGATAGTAAAGATCTCGCATGAAGGAAGAATACATGTATTAAGGTTAATAAAGCAAATAAAATGTGAACAAAAAAGGGCTCAAGTCCTCGTATAATTAATTATTAGTTAAAAATATATAATTTCCTGCCTCTCATCTATGGTATACATAATGTTATTATTTATTATTGATGTCTTCATTTGTATATATAAAGGAGAATAACAGCTTGTCGCTCAGTAAAACGTTATGACAGCTCAAGCTGCTTCCCTCTCAACATTCATCAAATTGTCAGAGTTACCAGGTTGATTTTCTCTTTCTTTTTTTCTTACAAGCCCGATTTGCATATTATTTACATTTCTAAATATATTAAATCTAGGATTGCACGCCCTTTTTTTGAACTTTTGAAAATATTACAAGTATTGATGATTGATTTGTATATCGATTGAATACATCAATGTAAGGGATATCTAAATAATATCCAATATTAAAAAGTTGGCTACAAGGAAAATACAGAAGGGTAGCTACCAGTTATTTTTCCAAATTTTTGCTTTCCCTTTTGAGAGTCAAGGTTGCGAGTGCTCAAAAAAGCTGTACACGAGTTCACTGTATTTCTTCGTCAACAGTCGGATTTTTTTATTACTATTACCCCTTATTAGATCTCTGAGCAACGTTGATGGGTTGAATTTGAATGAGCTCTTGTTAAGCTGTGAACAATTCCTTATTATTAAATATTGAAGATGAATCCCGCGGTTGAGTAGAATCCCAACTGATTTCTTTTTGAAAGAGACAGATTAAGAGATACAATAAAGATAATGTCGTGTCGAGGGAAAATAAGAATTAATATTACATTGTATATCAATTTCATCTTAATCTTAGGTCAAGATCATTACTAATACCCATACATTATAAAACAAAATAAAATTATGCCAATGGAAACAGCTTGGAGCAAAATTGAACAACTTTTGAACATATTGCGTAAAATTATTGATATATTGTTCCTTCAATGATTCATGATTCATCAATATCATTATTCATTACCATGACGCTCATTTAAATTTAAGTCCCACTTAAATAATTAATTAATCTATGACTTATTTTAGTAAAAGTCGTGTATATTAATGTACGTTTTGGAAGAACTCTGAAGCCATATCATTCTGATGAAGAATTATGAAATAGGAAGCTATAGATGTTACATTGTATGTATATCCTTAGTTACATAGTATGATGATGCTTAATTTTTCAAATTTATGTAATAGATTTAACCAGATAGATACAATCCTGTACTGCATTAGTCAATAATAGTAGGAGTAAAGATTAATATATATATATATAGAGAGAGAGAGAGATACTATTTATATTAATTTTTACATGACAATTAATAATATTGTCGGATATCATAATAAATTATTATCAGTCTATCACTATTAAATGATTTATAATATATCGATGTTTGTAATTTTTGTGCGTGTGACGTCACATGAGCTCCTCTGACGTTTTAATTGATAAGTTGAGTTGTGTATGTCTACATGTAAACGTCATCATAAATTCGAGTCCTTCTTTCGTTGTTTATTGAATGTTGGACTTCCCATTCATTCATATTTGATATTCGCACGATTAGGAAGAGTAAACAATCGTGAATCAAATATAAATTATTGGACTCAATGATGTCGCCCTCTGGATCCTCAGCCATGGCTCTGTCCCTTCGGAGTCGTCAACTCAATACAATTCAGAGCCTATTAAATGCTGATGATTGGAAGGTCCTCGTCTACGACTCCTCGGGCGAAGACATCATTTGCCCCCTCATGAAGGTCAAAGATCTTCGTGAGATTGGAGTCACTCTTCATGCACTCCTCAAGGATGAGTCCAGGGAATTCGTACCTGATGTGACTGCCATTTATTTGGTTCTTCCCTCTTCTGAAAACATTCAGAGGATCATCAAGGATCTCGAGAAAGGGCTCTATGATGCATACAAATTCTTTTTTCTAGTAATTTTAGGAAACTTCAAGGACTTCACCTCCCTAAAAGATCATTTTGTGTTAAAGAGAGCATTGATTCATTGGCTCATGTCACTGAAATTCAGTCTCTTCAACTCAAAATGATCTTTTTTAAAAAAAATATCAAAATCTTTTATCTTTCCTGACCCCCATTCCACGCCATAGACTCGAAGAATTCGCCTCAGGAGCATTTGGAGCCCCTGATAATTCCATTAAAAGTGTTGTTGATCAATACTTGAACTTTGTTTCTCTCGAAGAAAACATGTTCATCCTG
Organism: Lepeophtheirus nordmannii; assembly: GCA_963680855.1. Lineage (NCBI taxonomy): Eukaryota > Metazoa > Arthropoda > Copepoda > Siphonostomatoida > Caligidae > Lepeophtheirus > Lepeophtheirus nordmannii. The sequence goes on along the minus strand of OY804522.1, from coordinate 27,737,518 downwards.
GGACGTCAAAACGCCGTCAAATATGAAGCACTACAAAAAATTGACGTGACGGATACAGAGATGGATCAAATGATTGATCAAGTGAGTAGTTCTTCATTCATTTGTTTCGAGGCCACATATAATTTTATTTGTTTTCCAGATGGTGGACGGTCTTTTCTCTGTTTGTGTCACTCTTTGTACAGTTCCTATCATTAGATGTCCCAAAGGGAATGCAGCAGAGGCAGTGGCTAGGAAACTGGATGCAAAAATTCGTCAAAATCTCAGTGATGCCCGAAATTCTCTTTTCACTCATGAAAGTGGAAAGGGACAGTATAGTTTTTGTAGACCTGTTTTAATCATTCTGGATAGACAAATTGATCTAGCAACAAGCCTTCATCATACGTGGACATATCAGGCTCTAGCCCATGATGTTCTTAATTACAGTATGAATAAACTAACAATTGTAGAAAAGGGAAGTGGAGAGAGTGAGTCATCAAAGAATAAAACACGAGTGTGTAGTCTAGATCCCACCGATTCATTTTGGAGCTCCCACAAGGGTACTCCTTTCCCACAAGTGGCTGAGAAGATTCAAGAGGATTTAGAAGAATATAAGAGTCGCGAAGATCAAATTAAGAAAATGAAGCATGAATTAGGCCTTGATGAAGGTATTATATTTATAAATCTGTACATCGACTCTATTGGTAAAATGTCTCACATTTTTAGAGGATTTGTTAACCGGGAATACAGAGAAGTTAACATCAGCAATGTCTTCCCTTCCTGAACTTTTGGAAAAGAAGAGATTAATAGATATGCATACAAGCATTGCCACTTGCATTTTGGATCATATTAAACAACGTCGATTGGATGTATTTTTTGAGTTGGAAGAGAAAATAATGTCGAAACAAACTCTCAATGAGAGGGCTCTCATGGATATTTTTGAAGATCCTGAAGCCGGAACCCCTGAAGATAAAATAAGATTATTTTTAATTTATTTTCTTTGTTCTGGAGAAGAAGTATCTGATACTGAGATCGAGCAATATCAAAGAGTTCTGTTGGTAGGATCGTACTATTTATCTATTTTTCTTTATAAACTCTACATATTTCATGTAATTTCACATAATTATATGTACATATCTATTAACTTTTCATTAGGAAATGGGTTGTGATATAACTCCTCTTCATTATCTAAAACGGTGGCAAACAATCAATCAACTCCATTCATCTAATGTTGCACAGCCAACAATGACGGACTATACTGGTGGTGGAACAAAAACCATATCCATGTTTGGTAAGCTTATGGCTCAATCTTCTAGTTTTGTTATGGAAGGTGTCAAAAACTTTGCTGTCAAGAAACATGCACTCCCTGCAACAAAGATCACTGAAGAAATCATGGAGGTAATAAATATGATGAAGCTATTAAAAACAATTAATTAATTCTTTATTTTTTTAGGCTCGCTCAGGGCAGTATCAAGATAATTATCTATACTTGGATCCAAAAATTTTGAAGGGATCTTTAAAAGAAATTTCTAAAACAAAGAATTCTTTCCAAGTATGTTTTAATTAATATACGCGGAGAACTTCGAGATTAATATTTTTTAATTATTCTTACATAGGAAGGGATTGTTTTTATGGTTGGAGGAGGGAATTACATTGAATATCAAAACTTGATGGATAGCACGCAAGTCAAATCCGGATTTAGCTCCGTTGCTTCGAGTAATGTTAATTTATCAGCTATGGCAGCAACAGCTGGTGTTGCACCTTCGATTGGAAGTAGAAGAATAATTTATGGATGTTCTGCATTAACTAATGCCAGTGATACTCTAAGGCAATTGTCGCTTTTAGGAAAAGATGTTTAAAAAAAAAAAGCCTAAAAACACTTCATTATTTATTCGTCGGCCTTATCTGTACTTTTTTTTATGAAATAATCCATCTTTTTTAATTAGGTATATATTTTTATGATATTTCCCTGTTAAACCCCTACTTGTTTTCACTGAAGTTTGCTATAAATTCTGTTTCAAATTTTAATTGTCATATATAATTTGTTTATTTGTGAGTTAGGACATAATAAGCAGACCTTGAGCTAGCAATATCGACTGTTGAACGAAAATTCGGATTTTATTTTTATGAAAAAATTAATAACAATCTTAAAACGAAGTAATTTATTCATTTTAAATATCGGCAATTGTTTACAGGGAAGTCATTGCGATGTATAAATATTTTGAATATCATAGTATGTAGGACATAATTTTCAAATCTGGGATAGTAACTTCAAGCTAACCCGATTGTTGAACGTTAACATGGAGAGACTTGGGAGGGGGGGGGGGAATGTGACAAGTTTATGAATTATCTAACGATAATTGATGTCAACAAAACACAGCAGCTACATATAACATTCTGCCATTACCATATTACCTTATTATTATCAATATTGACGACTTATAATATAACTATGAAAATAGTATTGGTGCTTGAACTGAAGACGCAGAAAATAAAACAAGGGGTATCGTTATTTTGCAACGTAAGTGTATTGGTTGTAACCCTCTTGACAATTATATCTCTGAAGTAGGAAATAATGATGTTCAAGTTAAAATGTCTGGATGCTTTTATCAATTTGAGTTTCTGACAAAATGCTAATTCAAAAATTAATCATAAACTTTCCTTTCTGGCAGAAATCTCAAACAATTATGTTTATCTGCAAAGGGGGCATTTGAATTATTTAGAGGACTATTTGTTTCAAGGCATTAATTTTTATTCATAATATTACATATATTATATTGAAAAATAATAGTAATTCATTTTTGGACTAGAACTATATGAACAAGTACTCAGTATGTATAATAAATATTTAGTCATCATATTTGAAAAAAATAGGAAAATTTATCAATAGTCACATGCAGAAAGATTCTACTCTGCTGTGGTATTAGTCATTTCTAAATGTTTGCTCCATTCAGCATTGTAAAAGCTAAAGTCAACATAAGGGAGAATGCGACCAAAGCTATCCACAGGCAAACTCTCGATTTCTTGCTTCGAGAGCATGTCCGAACTCTCAGTCGTTGTAGAGGTGTGAATAGCCTTAAAAGTTGTGTCCTCTCTTGTAGAAGAGGAACGTGACTTGCTCCTTGATCTGGAAGGAAGGGAACCCAACTCACAATTTAAATTATGTACAAGAAGAGTAATGTCCTCTCGAAATCTATTCACATCATCCTCGAACTTTTCTTTGTGTAAACGAACAATTTTATCTACAACACTTTGTGCCACTCCCGTTACGGTCCCGTTGGACTCAAATTCTTCATATACAAGACGGGCCAACTCTTTATCTAAATCTTCTCCATCCTCATCCTCCCATAACTCCATCAGTGTATCCATCAATGGGCGGGAATATATGAGCAAAAAATAAGAGTCTGGGCCAACTTGTATACTTCCATGAATCTCAGGTTCACATAGAACAGGCACGCCTTTTGCATTCTTGAGAAATAGCTCATCCTCTTTGAAAGATACACTTTTAGCTCGATGATACCCTAAACAACGCGTGTAACCACGGGGACCGCCTAGAACTTTTTTTAGATTATGAGGTTCAAGACCCAAGTGTTGTAAACGAAGTTCTTCGTCTTCATTGACACCGAGCACATGATCGATGGAGAGTCTGACAATGTTAAAGTTCTTTATGTCATTATTTTCATCAGTATTCTCATGTTCCTTTAACTTCGATACAAGAAGTGCTCCCGTATCACCTGCATTGGCTATAAAGAGTCGAGAATCATCAAGAAGAACCCCAATAGTAGCTGAAGACCCCGAATTGGATGAAAATGACTCTGAAGATGTGTTTTTGTTATGAGCTATAAAAAAACAAAAAACGAATAAGGATTTTTAGAGACGTGATACATATCGATCTGTAAGGTGCATTACTTAACGCGAGAGCAAGAGACTCATTGAGGGACTCGAAATAATCTCTATCTGAGGAGATGAATGCAGCTTTTAGAACTTCTTTAATAGACTCGTCAGAGGTACTTGGGTCGATTTGTCCCAAACAAACCTCTGCTGGCATTTTCTTGGAGGCAAAATCCGACATTTTACATCCCGAAAATCCATCGAGGACGCCCAAAGAAAGCAAAGTACATTTTATGATGACTTCATCCCATGATAAAGAGTAAAGAGAGACACATCTCGAGATGGGTCTTTCTCATTCACTTTCTATGGAATCAAAGAAAGAACTCTCATTAAAATGAAATGAAGTCATCGATCCAAAAATGCAAAAAACCGAAGAAGCTCATTCCAGAGAGTCGAAAATGAAAAGCACGATCCTCCAAGGCATGAAACCGATGGCGAGAGAGTGTTTCATTAGAAGATGTTCCAACACCTGTCTTTCGACAGCGAGGAATATCGTCCGTCCAACTCGTCTCACTCTCCATCTTGATCCTCTGAATAGCTGTATTAGATCTTAGTTTCAATGTATGAGAACGCTGATTGGCCCGAGGAAGACCTGGTATTTGACAGCTTCGGTCCTTTCACGATGGGCAATATATACATTAATATAACAAATGGGAGACTCAAAACAAGACACGTAGATATGACGTCAATTCTCCTTTTTATCTATTTTGTAGATAGTACGTAGACTAGCTTGGGCTAAAAACATAACACAGATAAGTTGCCTTGTAGGAAAGACGAGTTTAGTTTGAAACACGAGAGTCTCATTATTGATTTTAACCTATCCGTAAATGGACTGTTCATCATGTAGCTCTTTAAATTTGATTATTACAAATCAATTTAGAAACAAATGTACATTTTTGCTCAATTTATAATTTTGTTATTTACAGGTTTACGACGACACATCTTTTCATTATCTCAGTTAGTTTTTAACTTTTATCGATAATGTATTGTAATATAGTAAAAGGAAATGTGTTTGTAAGTCATTCCTATCAAAGAAAGCAGAGGTAGATGATACATAAATGTCCCGGTCTTCCCTACCTACGTGTCCAAAGCATACATTGTGCTGAGTTATTTAAAGTAGTTGGTGATAAATCAAATATGAGTTGTAGCTTTAAAACATTGATACATGTTGATAACATTCAAATTGTAGAATTAAAACCATCGATTGCTCTAAAGTAAGTTAAGCTAAGGATTTTTATTAGTTCTTGATATATTAATCCTTGATTGAATCTGAGTCCTTTGCTTAATTATAATTTCCCTTTCCCAACCGGGGATTGACACTTCTTAATGACGTCACATATTTATGCCCAGAATTGAATTGAATTTTTAAAGACCGAGTTCCTCGAGCTGTCTGTGGTACTCAGCAGTATTCCTGGATGTCGTTCAGAATGAGGAGGACAAAAGCAATTCTTGGAAGCTTGGCTCTCGCCGGTTTCCTCATCATCCTCTATAAACTATTCCGGAATACGAGTGAAGAGACTCAAGCACAGGAGCCAAAGGTACTCGTCCTCACCCTTCCCTGGGAGTTCCTTATCCATTTCCTTTCTTTCTTTCTTTAGATACATTTGGAAAATTTAGAGTTGAAACTCAAGGGTTTGGAACATGCAATTGAGGGCAATGAGCGGATGCTCTCCTCCATCAAGGAATCCATTACTAATTTGGAGAAGCACCAAGAGTCCTTGGATAAAGAGTCAAATGCCATTCGATTTAAAGGCCACAGCTCTGTTAAGAAAACCTTTGCAGCCATTCACAAATCCGATCTACTCTTTGCTCAACGCCCCTCCACCTCCACCAATCTAAGTACCTTAGCAATATATGAGGAAATACCCTTTGACAATCAGGATGGTGGGCCTTGGAAGCAAGGCTGGCCTATTACGTATAGTCAGTCTGCATTTTCTTCGTCGGATAAACTTCGTGTCTTTGTTGTGCCACATTCACACAATGATCCAGGATGGATCAAAACATTCGAGTCCTACTTTAAAGAAAACACCATACATATCTTGAATAACATAGTGCCCAAACTTACTGCAGATCCAAAGCGGAAATTTATTTGGGCAGAGATTTCTTATTTTTCAATGTGGTGGAACTTGCAAACCGAGGAAATCAGGTCTCAAATAATCAAGCTTCTGGAAAATGGACAATTTGAAATTGTCACTGGGGGCTGGGTTATGAATGATGAAGCAAATACCTACTATGGTGCAATGATTGAACAACAAATATCTGGTCACGAATGGTGTAAAAATAATTTAAAAGGATATCAGCCTACGTGAGTATGAAGAATACTATAAATGTATACTCGTAATCTATATTATGATTATATCTCTATAAATTGGATAAAGATTCGGCTGGGCCATTGATCCCTTTGGAATGTCTCCCACAATGGCGTACCTATTAAAAAGAATGGGATTTGAAGGTATGCTCATTCAAAGGACTCACTATGAAATCAAAAAGCATTTGGCCAGAAACCAAAACCTTGAATTTAAATGGCGTCAACATTGGGGTAAAACATTATAGTTCATTCATTTTTTTAACATCTTTAAATCATTGTACATCCTGATTTTAGATCATGAGTCTTCTACGGATATGTTGACCCATATGATGCCTTTTTACTCCTATGATATTCCTCATACGTGTGGACCTGATCCAAAAATTTGTTGTCAGTTTGATTTTGATAGATTACCCGGCATGAGAACTGGATGTCCATGGAGAATTCCTCCTAAGCCCATCACTGAATCTAATGTAGAGGAAAGGGCTTTACTTCTATTAGATCAATATAAGAAAAAGGCTCAATTATTCAAGTAAGTAATACATTGTGTATTAGGGTGGGGCGGTTGTTTTTGGGGGGGGGGAGCTGGGTTAAACCAAATTTTGTATATTTATACATGTCTAGTGAGGATAAAATGATGTTACAAGTTCTTGAGTAATGGGTAGAGTGTGAAATTTCAGCTCTGAAAATTGTTATTTTTTAATTTCTAATAGTCAACTGCAGTTCATTTCCTAATTAGCTAAAACACTAACTTTTCTTGTATAAATCGATTTCTATCGATTAGTATTAGCTATTTCAGTAATAAATAACATGAAGAAACATATATGTATATATAGTTTGTCAATGAAACCGAAATTCAAAATGAAAACTTTGAAAAAATACTCATTTTTAAACTTACATTTAATGTGTTTGTGTTTAATTTTTCGACAGAACCAATGTTGTACTTATACCTCTTGGTGATGATTTTCGGTATGACAAGTCCTTGGAGTGGAATAAGCAATTTGATAACTATCAAAAGATATTTGATTATGTAAATCAGAAGACTGAACTCAATGCGGAATTACAATTTGGAACACTTGGGGATTATTTCAGGACTTTGAAGAATGAGTCTAAAAGGAAAACGGGACAGCAAGAGGGTTTATTTCCTTCCCTCTCTGGTGATTTTTTTACATATGCTGATGTAAATGATAACTACTGGTCTGGATACTACACGTCGCGCCCATTTTTTAAAAATTTTGACAGAGTTTTAGGAGGATATCTTCGGTGAGACTTGTTCATAATTCCTATCTATACACATAGTACATGCTATATCTTTCTTAAAATAGAGCCGCTGAGATTATGTTTTCAATGGGCTGGGCTGAAATGACGAGCTACTCTAATTCAAATACCAAACAATTATCTAACCCCTTAATGAAATATATAATCGAAGCAAGACGTAGTTACAGTTTATTTCAGCATCATGATGGTGTTACGGGAACCGCAAAAAAACACGTCATGCAAGACTACGGAAGGCGGTAATATTACTTTAATTGGAATTTTGATGCAGTTTAATGTCTCAAATGATATTTTTATAGGATGTTTAATAGTATAAAAGACCTTCAAATTGTCATGTCTCAAGTCGCTCATTATCTCCTAACATCATCAAAGACATTGTTTAAAGTTGAAAATGATAAAAAAATATGGTTTGAGTTCAGTGAAAAAGCTGATGATTTCGCGTCATTGTTTACGGAACGAGTTCTTGAAACGAATGGTTACGAAAGAACTATGATTACCATTTTCAACTCCCATGGAAGAATGAGGTCCGAAATGATTACAATCAAAGTGTCAAATCCTAACATTAGACTCTACACAATGAACATGGTTGATGGTGATGAAGAAGAAGAGGATATTAGTTTTCAAATTAGTCCTGTTTTTGATGATCAGCATGAGATACTTAATAGCGAGTTTTATTTAAGTTTCGTGGTTCAAGTTGCAGCTCTTTCGATAAAAAGTTTCTACATAGTTGAATTAAGACCTGAAGAAGGCTTAAATCCGTAAGTTCATTTGCATGACTTTAACCCACTCTGTTCTATTGTTTACAATTATTCAGGAGTATGGAAAAAGCAAATATTCGGCTTTATAACACAGCGAAGCAGCCTTTTCAAGTCAAACCCTTTTCTGATGTGGGGGTTTTCCAGCAAGGCGTTAAATTTATGCTAGAAAACGGTTATGTACGTGTTCATTTTGACGAGAATGGAATTTTGGAGGCTATTACAACTCTTGACGATAAAGTCAAAACGGATGTACGTTTATCGTTCGTACAATACTCCACCAGGAATAGAGGTGAAAAATCGGGTGCCTATCTCTTTTTACCAGATGGACCAGCTATGACGATGAAAATTGAAAACCCAATTGTTGAAATTATTGAAGGAAAATTATTTTCATCCGTTAAAGTCTTTTTGCCTAAAATCGTACATCACATCAAAGTTATGTCATCGCCTGGTGTAGATGGAACTGGTCTACAAATAGATAATATTATTGATATGAGAAGATATAACAATTTGGAGGTTGCTATGAGATTTGATGCAGCTATTGATTCAGAAAGTAATTTTTATACTGATTTGAATGGATTTTCCATGATGGAGCGTAAAAGACAAAGTAAAATACCACTTCAAGCCAATTTCTACCCAGTAGCATCCATGGCTTATATTCAAGATTCAGCTAGGTAAGAATCATGATTTTGATTCATCAATCCTCAGCGTCTAATTATTTTATATTTATGTTAGTCGCCTTACTCTGATTTCCCGCCAGCCCCTCGGTGGCTCTTCACTCCAATCTGGACAATTGGAAATTATGCTAGACCGTCGGTTGATGCAAGACGATAATCGAGGTCTTGGAGAACCTGTAACTGACAATTTAGTCACAAAAAGTAGTTTTTCTCTTATTCTTGAGAGAAGCATTCCTTCATGCAGGGGAGAAAATTCCAAAAATGGTGCATCTTATCCCTCTCTTCTTGCCGTGGGACTGCGTCATTCACTCCTTAATCCATTATATTCCATGTTTTATTTGGGCGAAAAATCCAAAGTATCCTCTTTGTCTAAGTCATATGTGAACGTGGAAAGAGATTTAGCTTGCGACATTGATATTTTAAATTTGAGAACCTCGATTTCAGCCTCGGAAACCCCCACTGATTCTTCAGCATTCATAGTTCACCGTCAGGGTTTTAATGGTTGCTACAAACCCATTGGCATGAATTGTGTTACAAATGAAGGAAAGGTAATTACATCTTTATTTTTTTAATTTTATTTCCTCCAACAGTCAATGAATAATCCTTTCTCTTTCAGTTATCCTTGGCTGAACTATTTCCTCACATCTACTCCAACAACGTGCAGCAAATGACTCTTTCATTGCTATATACTGGACAGAAGATTGAAAAGTCATTTATGGTATCCATTAAGCCCATGGAAATGTATACTTTTATTTTAAAGCATTAATGACTTAACTTGGCATCAATCCTTGATCATTTATAGTCTGTCCCACAGATCAGCAAACATACAAACAAATTCACACATTTACTACTGTATACTAATTTTAGAATTGCTATACATACACTGTGATATATTTTTAATGCATTTGTTTTAAAAAGAAAATTATCTTTCTTAAGAAACGAGGTTCATAAATCCTAATGTCTTGTTGTTTTATTTCTCTCCTTCTTTTTCACTCGTTTTAAACATAATTTCTGTTGGTAAAAAAAAAAAAAAATCACGAACAAAAAAATCCAAAAAAATAATTGTACTTGAATACTTTTACTCTCATTTACCTTTGTGTTTTTTGTTAAGTATTATAAACATAATTATTAATATTATTTCATGTCAGTCTTTGCAATTGTCACTATTTTGTATAATATGTATTTAGGAAAATGAATAAATGAAATATTTTCATTATTATGCTATTTTCTTCTATATTATCTTATTTGTATCACTAATTTTGTTTACTGATAATTTTTTTTTTAAAACAATATTTTTATACTCATTCATTATTTAATGAATTACTCAAACGATATTTTTGTTCCATCCTTGATTTATTCATACTTGAAAATATGTAACTAATATATAATTAATTACATCAATTAATTTGTTTATTCAAGTATGTAGTCTTTTAGGAAATGTATTTAGAAATATCAAACTGACAAATTCATCAAATATTAATGAAATACAATTTTTTTTTGGTTCAATATAATTAACTTGTTTTTTTTCTTCCAACTAATCTCTGAGAACCCATTAAAAATCGTCATCAAAAACATGAACATTCATATAAATTCCCTAGTAATCTCAGCAAAGTAGATCATTTTCCCAAATTTCGAAAATATTGACCTATAAATTATCTTGTTACTTTTTAAATTTTGTTTTCAACTTTAGTCTACATAATATCCATATGTATATTTAACTGTTTTTTGAGTAGAAATTAATGACAAAACAGAGTAAGATTGAGAGTTTCCATAAAACAAAAGTTTATAATAGTTTCATACATCATGGATAATAAATTTTTCCACCCCATGCGTGAGGGCGTTTAGCTATAGAGACAATTTTCTGTTCAAAACAAACTTTTACAGATAAGTCTAGAATGTAAGACTTGCTTGGGGAAGAAAATATTTATTCTATATGTTTTAACAAGCGAATCCGGATGACCGTTCAGCCAGTACTCTACCTGTATACTATATTATATACCAAAATTCAAAAAGTGATCTCTAGAATTTTGGTAAGTTTGCAAAGAATAGATTGGTAATTACACCCCCCCCCCTTACCTCACATGACTATGAGTTCAATTATGTTACGTACAACAACGGAGGCAAAATTAATATAAAAATTGATGATTTTGTTTTACATATTTGAAATATGATTCAATATGACACTTCTTGTGTGCTTTTGTAATATGTATGTATGTACATATATTATTTAAGTTATCAACCAAGTCGAGTATTTGCTAATGCATGTTAAGTAGCTAACTATAATTTAAATTATGCGTTTATAAATAGTTCATAAATCAAAGTATGATATGCACGAACTATTTTCAATGTTGAAATTTTCATTAAAATACTTAGTTCATGTTTGGTATGAAATAGTAAGCCTATCCAATGGACACAATATTTATATTTAATTAATTTATAGAGCAGATAATATATTCTTTCAATTAATTTATCAGGGACATGGTCTTCTGCAAAATATGTTTCCATACTATGATGTTTCGTTTAAAGGGATATAATAAACGATTACCTTCAATTTGTACTCGTATCTAAATAAATGCGTAATATTTATTTATTGAGTTGGACAATATATGTATGTAATTCCAAGATTGTTGGGTTAAATGATAATGAAAGGAACAAATAATACATTCCTTCATCCGAAAATTCAATATTAATGGCAATATCCGCTCACATAATATGTTGGTCAGGGGTATAGATAGAAAGGATGATGGTGGAGAGGATATCCACCCCCCCCCCCCTCCCCCAAGGCTTCTATAGATTCAAAAAGAGTAAAGTAATTTCAAAATAACTAGATTTCTATTTATTAAATGTTCTTACGATTTCATTACTGCTCAATGGATAGACAGAGTTTGAAATTTGCCCAATTTTTTACAATTTATATGTACTGTACATTAAATCTTGGATCAGGACCTCGCTCCCCGACGACTCCACCTATTGCTTAATGACGATTGGTTCTTTATTAGATCTTTCAGAGACGTTCTCAATATTTTTGTTGGAGGAAGGGATACTCATAAATTTTATTAATAAAGATAATTAACAATTTCTACCTCTTTATGAACTCTATGAATTATAAAAGAGAATCAGTATTTATTTTTGGAGAAACTCCTAGGAAGAGCTTTAAATACATATACATATAGGACCACCTCCTAATAGGTCTATATATGATTCCCTCAACATCAATTAGCCTGAATTCAATTTGTGCATATTTTGCTTTATATTGAAGGTGCTCCTATGGCATTGGATTTTTTTCTCCCCTCCACTTTTTAATCCCTTGAGCATTTGTGAAAATTATGATATTTCTTTTCTGAAAAAAAAAAATAATATTTTGTAACAACTTGAGGATGGGTTTGACCCTCAAACTTGCATGGTGAAACGGTGTTTGACAAAAAAGCCTTCAAGTATGAAACTATATTTGTTATTATGCGTATATACAACTTACCTATAGGTACATATGAGCACTCATTTTATTCTTCCTTTTCTTCGTAAAGGTACAGCGGAGAATATAATATTATCTACATAAGCATTGGGGTACATATTCACGCAACTTATTGCTTTTAATGTGAATAAAGTTTTAATGCACAAACAACTTGTAGCGTTTTTACAAAGAAAATATAAATAAAAAAAATACGAAAATATTGAGGATGAACACTTTATCATGTGATCACGAGAAAATTCTTCAACTTTTTGTACCATTAAAAGTTCCGTGGGGAAGAAAGTAAGAAAAATCCTTTGTCTTAGATACAAAGAAGCAACAACAATGTGCCCATCGTTATGAGCAGAACATACCAATGTTCATTCTATCTCCCAACATGTCCATAACAGAGAATCAGAAAAAAATGCTCCAAATTAATGAGTACTTGTTCTGTATTTAATAAATATTTAGTATGAAATTAGTCAAAGGGTCACAGCAACAGGGGATCCGTACTCAACCAATCAATGTTTAAAACACTACATACTAAAGAACAAAAAAAGAAGTAGTAATTTGACAAACAAATACATAGGAGTTGTTGAAGCTTTGGTGATACTTTAATGTAATGTAATATTTTAAAACATTGAATGATGATTAATTAAATAGTTGTATGACTCTTTTGACACACAATTCATTTTTTTTATTACCCACTTGGTCTAGACGTTCAAAAATAAACTCAATAAAAAAATTTATTCTCCAATTATTACGACCCATTAAAATGGATTTAGAAAGAGTGGTAAAATAATCAAGTCATGCTCAAATATGGGACTATAAAGTTAGATTCTATACCAATTGAGCAGTCAACAATTAAAATTATATTTGCAAGGTAGAATGTGCTTCCTGATTATCCCACGATGATAACATTGAGTGTGGTTTTAAAGGGCATTTCAATAAAACGCTATTTCTACCAATGGATTAAAAGGTGTTTAATGACCATGACCCAGGATTAAAAAAATGCATAGTCATGATTATATGTACGTCTAACTGGGCTTTTAAATAAAATATATATGAGAATAACTTAACACACATTCGAGAGTCAAGGCGGTATTTCAATTAGATTAATCATAAGTGTTCAAAGCATTTAAGAATAACATCTCACTCATTAAGTTACCATACCTAATTAATGAAACAGCCAGTATGGATATCAAAATATCTGGGTTCTGTCAAAGAATGATATGTAAGACCTTTTTATAACAATATTACAAGTTTATTACGATTTATATATTTTTAAAACTTAATGGAGTTGATCCTTTAATTTCCACATTTAAACGCAGAGCCCTGCTACTATATAGTCTCCAGTGCTCTCCTCTACACAAAAACTAGCGATGAAAAAAACCAGCTTAAGTATATGCCAGGGTCGTGGTCAAGACTACCTCAACCGAGACCAAGAGAAAATGTTCTTTTTTGTCTTTTTCGGAATAGACTTTTTTTAATTTGGTTACTTTGATATTGATTTCGACCCCAAGATTAAGACTTTGAAGGGATAGAGACAAAGACAAGATTCAACACATTTAAAAATTGGTCTCGATAACCACATCACTAATATAGGTATATCAAGATAGAATACTCATCTGCATATGGAAATTGTGAAGATTTGAGTCCAATTTGTTTATAAATGACAGTTATTTCACGAGTAAAATCTACTATGAGCACGACGAGCTGTTTGAGATGAACAAAAATATTATGTATTCTCCCTTCAGCTGTTTTAATCAGTTGACTCTTCTGATTTAAAGTAGCCGACTCTAATTGTTATGAACTCCAAAGATTATCATTATTGTTTATGATTTTGATATATTATACAAAATATATTAAATCAAGGATTGCGCGCCCTTTTTTTGAACTTTTCAATATCATACAAGTATTAACCATATGTTTTTTTCAAATTTTTTCTTTCTGTTTTGAAAGTCGAGGTTGCGAGTGCATAAAAAGCTCGTCGTGAAGCTGCTTTCTAACGGCCAAACTCTTAATTCGGAACTGTACTCTCAACAATTGGACCAACAGAATGAATCAATCACCCATATGCGGCCAGCTTTTGCCAATAAAAGAGGAATTAAGTTCCATTTTAACAACGCCAGGCCACACACATCTATAGTGACTCGCCAGAAGCTCTGGAAGCTTGGTTGGGAGGTTTTTATCCATCCACCTTATAGTTTGGACCTCTGACATCATATGATTATCACTTGTTCCTGTCCATGGCAAATGATTTTCCTCGTGAAGGATTTGCCTCAATAGTCTTTTCACATCGAATCGATATTTTAGTCGAAGATTAATAAGTCTCAAGTGCGATCACCCTTCTGCCATATTTTGGAATAGGCAAATTATTTTGTCCACTATTTACCTTATAAAAGGAAGAATGATTAATGACATTATTAGTGTACATCAAAGGTCTCCTGCACCAACCTTTATCTCCATTTCTATCTCTGTAGAGGCTAGGAACAAACCTCTTAATATATGGACAGAGATTTGTGTACGTTTAAAAAATAATATGGAAGGTGTAGACCAAAGTTATAATATTATAAAGAAAATATCCATTTACTGAAGAAGCGTTGGAATCAGTGCATGAATCTAAAAGGAGCCTATGTTTTTGCCAAAAAGTTATAGTTTTATTATAGTTGAGATTTGTTGAAACAAATGGGTTACATTTTGACTCATTACATTAGAATAAATCTTTTTTTCTTTTTTTTAAAAATTTATACGTAGAATCAAATACAAAACATCTGTCCTTCAGTCAACATCTGCAAAATTTAATACAGAGTGTTCTCACAAACATCACTAATTGCATAATGTATTGGAAGGAACGCCATGTTGGAAGCCTGCCTCTTGATTTACCTAGTTATTACATATATATCAAAACAAAATGGACTAATTCAAAAAAAAAAAAAAAAACATGAAGGAAACTTCATTCATAAATGGGTTTAAAAGTAAATTCAAAACATAATGGGATTTTGATTTCCATAAAATTAACCCGTTTCTCCTTTTCATAACCTCAGACTTTTCAAAAGATGACGTCACACCGAAGCCCCCTATTAATGACCCATATCATTATATCCATGTAGATTATATTTATAATATGGCTTCTTTTACCAGAAAAAGGTGAATTTTAACCAATCAGAAAGTTTGAATACTCTATACAACAAGTAATTGTATTGGTTATAATTTCCAGAGTATATAATAATGTACAGACCAAGAGTTCTCATCTACATAAATAAAATAATATCATAAATATGTATAGTAATTATGTAGAAATTTCAACATTAGTCCGTAGTATATATATAGCCCTGGTTTTTTGCCTTTATCCCTTGATGGCAATAAGAAAACTCTGTCGTCAACATGATAGTACTCCAGATGTAAAAATATCATTTCTTTGTTAGTACATACTATGAAACATTCACTTCCTCCTCCTTTCAACACTTGGTTGTTGTTTTTTATATTGCATTCTGTTATTGTTTTTTATACATATAATTTATAGCAACCCATAAAATTTTATGAGTATCTGTTGTTGTTATTCTTATAAGAAATAAAATAAAGCCACATATTATTACACTATACATATAAATGCAGCGTTATTTGTAAATATTAACGTCAAGATGGATTTACGCCTCCTCAATACATACAGTATATACCCGTAACATATCATTTACATTGAGTGATAACTGATATATATATATTTTGTATATCATCTTGGAACAAATTATGTAATAAAATAATTTAACGGAACTTTACGGGAAAATGTTTCACAAAACCTCTTCCTTTATAGAGAAATTATTATAGAGAATTTGAACTTACTAGAAGGGTTAGTAGCTCCCTAATCGTTATGAAATAGTCTTTTTCATGGATGTCATCGATAAAAGGGAGCCATAATAATATACAAGTATAATAAAATTTTGTGTGATTTGACATCCCGGTAAGTAAAATTAATCCCTACACATTATATAATTGCCAAAGCTAAGAGGTTCACACAGGATCTTACATATAATGGCATAGAGTGGCATTTCATATTATTGGGAGAAATTGGATATTGATTCCTTGTCCTTTCAGTCCCCCATTGTTTAGAGTAAAAACTTTATTTTGAATCTACCAAACAAAGCTTAAAGCAAAAGTAGGTTTAGCTTCAAATGAAATGACATTAAATATGATATAATATTTCCAGATGGTTGGTTTTTTTTTTTGTTTTTTTCCCTATATAAATTTATCAAATTAGTTTGCCGTTGTTTCTCTTAAACCTGATCCAATAAAAGAGGAAAACTGTTGGGGTGGAATACATTAAATTTTTGAAAACAACACTGGAATACATATATATATATATATATATATATGGTAGATGAAAGTCAATCGTATAGTAATAAAAACAGAATATTTGACCCACATTTCTAAAATGGGAACAATGCTACAAAACGTTTGAAAACTGCGTATTTTGACATGAAATTGCTGATTCCTTTCAATTTATCTACTCCCCCCCCCCCCCCCCCAAAAAAAAGGGCATTAGAGACCTGAAATTTTGCAAAAGGCGTTTTCCCTTGATACCTTCCAGCAGAAAAAGATCCGTGCAGTAAAGAAATAATAATAACTTCACAAACGGAACACTCTTATATGTCCTGATCGGGTTGGGACTTTGTACAAATTGCAATAGACAAAAAATAATTTAAGGTGTACACTAAATTGATGTCTCATTTCTCATTTGCTGCATGAAATTAATCATTGATACAGCGTTGATTCTGTGTCTCACTATGTTTTAATATATATATATATATATATATATATATACATATAAGATCACTTGACAATTAGATTGATAAGTGAGATGTAGTAATCTGATCAAAATGAAATGTTCCGTCTTATGTATGTATGTATGTATGTATGTAATTAAATAAGTAAAACGTATTTGTTGTTGAGACGTACAAATAATAGCCACTTGAACAGAGAGTAACTACAGATATATGAAAATACTAGAGACATTCTTCTTCTAATAAAATTATATATATATATATATTTTTTTTTGTTTTACTTTTATGTTTCTCTACAAAAAGACTCTTTTGATAGTAATATTCAAAATCATTACAAAACACGAATACAATAATAATAATAATATATTATAAATAATAATAATTATAATAATAATAAAGACGGAATGAGCTATTTTTCGTTTTAAGAAGTATTTATGTAATAAATAGGGAGGAGATGGGGGGGGGGGAGGACTAAATAATAATTAATTAATTAATTAATTTAAAAAAAATTAAACTTTTTAAAAGGACAAAATATGTATAATATATATGTATATATATTATTAACATATTATGGTTGTAGAAGAGTGCCACCTACTTGCCTTGTCTACATAATAAATAATAATATAATTCAACTTAATTAGTGACATTGTTTTTGTATGCAAAAAAAAAAAGAAAGAAAAGGAAAAGAAACAGTTATAATACTTGTGATTGTCAAATAAATTTTCTATATGTAGAGTGTAAAAAATAAATTTCTTCATATTAAAATTAGAATAATAATAATAAGTCGAATGAATTTCTTTCTTTATTGATGATGCTACTACATGATCGTGCGGGTTGTCTATTTATTTTATAGGTATGTATGTATTTATGATAAATGGCATCAAATATTATTCTTTTAAATATGTAAGTATATATGTATATTTATTTATTTTTTTGTGTGTAAAATAAATATATTATATTTTAAAATATATTTAGAGAAACGTCTTTTAAAAAGAGGAGAAATAATGAAATATGAAAAGATAGATATAAAAAAATTACATAAAATGTAGGTTTATGTACTATTTGTTGTTGTTGTTGAAATATATGGCAACTTAAAAAAAAAAAGAACAAAATAATAAAATAAGAAGGTAAATGAAGAAACGTAAGTAAATTGATGTGTTTTATATTATATTATGTATGTTTGTTTGTTTGTTTGTATGTTTGTATGTATGTATGTAACTGAAAGGAACTTGAAAGAGAGAGAGAGAGAAGAAGTGGAAGTTTCACTCCACCACACCTTTTTGTCGTATGCATGGTTTTATGTAGGTATGAGGATTATTGCTTTCCGACCTGATTGATTCCATAAATGGGATCGACTACACCTCCTCCTCCTCCTCTTGGATACATGGCGCCACTCGTTGAAGGATTTTCCTGCTGATAGTATCGTCCATGATAGGCATGATGACTCTGCTGTTGATGCGGCAGCTGCTGCTGCTGCTGAAAGTTCCAAGACTCATAGTCATAATAGTTGGACTTTGGACGACTACGGTAGGGAGGGTTCTGCAGCTGTTGCTGTTGTTGTTGTCGCATATAAGCTGCCGCAACAGCAGCATTTTGTTGTTGTTGTTGCTCAAAAGAGAGGGGATGTCCCGCCGTATGGGATCGAGACCTTGAGGATTGAAGATGACGCTGAATGAGTTCATAGTCTGAGCAGCCCGTGTTCTGACCAGGATCTGCGATTCCCACTCTTGAACCTGGACGTGTCATTGCACTACTGATGGGCACAAGGGTATCATAGATTCCATCTCCTTCAGGATTTTTGGATTTATCACCAGTCATTGTGGATAAACTACCACCACTTCGAGACTTGGCTATTTGGTTACTACTGCTAATATTACTCGGCTGCGATATCCCTTGGTTTTGATTACTACTACTACTTTTTTTAAGTGGAAGAGTCTTGGTCCGATCCGTGGATGAGGACTGCTGCTTATTACTACCACTGCTTCCTCCACCACTCCCGCTACCCCCACTTATTTTAAACATCGTTCCCAGGTTCTTGAGAAATCGAGAGTTGCGATTCTGTTTCTTTGAATTGGTTGGAGCACTACTCCCACTCTGACCAGAGTTTCCAGGTGTCTGGTGGATGTGGTGTTGATCCAAATCTTTGGAGTTTATTAAATCAGGATCTTCTATTTCAAAATCAGGTCCGCTTGCATGATGGAGATCATTTTCCATAAACTCTTCTCCTCCTCCACCTCCTTCAGGATTACTCCCGTTTCCACCCTCGTAGGACCGATCTACTGCAGCACGAAAAGACTCGTTACAACCACGGTTTCTGGATACCCGAACTGAATTGGTTCTAACATAATAATTGTCCTTTAGAGCCTCTCGTTCAGCTCGGGAATAATGTTTGAGAATGGCTGTGGAACCCCCTAGGGTTGTAAGGGACTCTAAAGAAGCAGACTTTTTCCAAATTTGAGCAGCTTGATGCTGTTGTTGCTGCTGTAACTGCTGCTGTTGTTGCAGACGCTGCTCTCGAGCTTTTTTCCTTTTCTGATATGTATCTGTATTTTTGGCATCTAGGGTTGCATGACGCTTCTCAGACATGGACTGTCTCCCGGGTTGATCTCTTGCAAAGGGAACAGAGCCAGGTGAATCCATACTGAAATGAGGCTGCTCAATCATGACGGATGAATCAGAAACGGATAATACAGGAGGAGGGGGTGGTGGAATGTTATGATTCTCATAAGCATTCATTGTCCCCTGAATCATGGTTGCATTGAAAGTCTCATGGGTAGCCATATAATAGCTCTCATTCCTAATGTTTTGTTGTTGTAGTTGTCCTGGTTGCTGGAGAAGCTGCTGCTGTTGTTGTTGAGAGCGATGATCATTACCAGAGCTCAGGGAGTCTTTCCCCATGAGTCTGTCAATCACTGGATTTCGAACAGCACCAGGAACTTTGAAATTATTGTTGTTGTTATTGCTATTACTATTACTACTACTACTGTTGTTGTTATTGGAAATACTACTGCCACTTGGAGCGGATACGTTATACTCCCGAACCATGTCATCCGACGAGGATGTCATGAGAGAAGATAAGGAATCCCTCTTATCAACAGCAGTTTTTTGGACGTTTGGAAAGACTTGTTGTTGTTGTTGCTGCTGATGCTGCTGAATACGGCGATTATCCTCAAGATTGTCATCATCAAGACGACGTGCAATGGTCAAGGATATGATTCCAGGGACGGGTCCTTCCTCATGCATAGCTTTTCTAAGGGTTTCCATAGCTTGTGGATTTGGTTTACCAAGGAGGGATAGTCCGTTGATGTTGACTAATTGATCATTGGTTCTGAGTCGGCCATCTCTAGATGCGGCACCTCCATGAAGAACGCTCTTGACAAATATTCCCAGATCAATAATTCCAGCTGAAAGAGATTGATGATATTAAAAACCTGACAAATAGTATAGTATAAAAAATTCCTTACCTTTCCCAGTGGATGTCTTCCCTTTAACAGAAACTCCAAGTCCAGCACGCTCAGTGTCATGAACAGGGATATCAAAAGTCAAGATTTCTCTATGTTTCCAAGGGAATTCATCCGCAGAAATCGGTCCTCCGTGAGGAGAAGGAGATTGAGATTTTAAATTTTTAGGCGTTTTTGGCTGAGTGATTAGTGAAGAAGGATGAGGAGGTACTTGAGTGGAGCTATCCTCCATCTCATGTCCAGATGAAGTCGATATATTAAGATTGTTACCATGGATAGGAGTCATGGATTGAGAGGCCGTATTGGACGTCGTGTCCAAGTGGCGTGACACAACCAATTCAAGGTTGGAATGAAGAGGTACGGAACGAAGTAAGGAAACGACTTCAGACTGACCCATTCCATCAACTCGGCAGGAATTAACTTCTAGGAGACGATCCCCGGGTTTAAGATTACCTTCTTCAATAGCTGCCCCTTTGGGTAGAACGTTTTTAATATAAATAGGCGTCGTTCCTCCAGGAGCATTGTCTCTTCCCGTTATACTAAACCCAAGGCCAGCTGCACCTTTAGTGAGTGTGATTTTCATCACTTTGCCAATTTTGCGAGTGTTATTGGCATTGACGGCAGAGGTGATTTTTGTTCCAGGAACTAGATCTCCGATTTTTTTCTCAGATATATTCTCCTTATTATCGGAGCTCTCGGGATAGGACTCTCCTCCTTTGATCACCTATTCAAAAAGTGAGGTATATGTTTAGAAGATGTATTATTTTAAATAAGTAGACATATATAATACCATATATATAAATGAAATAGGAGACAAAATTTAAATATGAAACAATAAGAGACATTATTAAGTGTGAATGCATTTTATAGAGAGGGGGAACGAGGAAAGAATATACTTCAATGCAATTATTCACAATTTACTAACTTGATTTGATTGCAAGAGCAATATTTTTGAAAAATTGAATTTCGAATCCTCTGCATTCTGTAATCATTAGCTCGGATGATATTAATTAAAGTCTATCGACATAATTGCAAATCTAATGAATGCGAATGAATGATTAATAGTTGTACTAATCATACTAAATGCACAGAGTGACGAACAGAAAAATAATACAACTAACTATGATTCTTACAATAAAATGTGGTAACACTCCAGTGCTTATGAAGTATTTTTGATAGTTTGTTTCAAACTTTAACACAGCAAAATCACACAAATATATATTTAGATTCGTCGCAGCAATGCAATTGGAAATTTGCCTCAGTTAGTTACACATTACAACTCTTCCTTCACACATAAGTATGTATGTTTACTTATATACTTAGATAGAGATAGATACAAAGATTAATTCATATATTATTATGAATGATATACCTATGTACGTATGTAGATAAATAGAAGTGTAAATAAATATTCAAACTTACTCTAAGTCGAAGTTCGTGATCCAGAAGAGCTTTTTTAAATATATCTTGTGCCTTGTTGAAGGAGACATCTGTAAGACAGCACCCATTGATTTCCACAACTTCATCTCCAACAGCAAGACGTCCATTTCGATCCACTCTTCCTCCCGGCTCAATCCCCTGGACAACCAAGCGTCCATCCATTTCACAAGGCACAACATGAATTCCTAGGGGACCTACTTCATTCGGAATAATGACTTCTACAACTCCTCGGAGTCGATCCCTTAATTCCTCACTCCCCCTACTACCCAAAGTCTCCTCTCCTCCTCCGGGTGGAGGCATATTGAGTGGAGAGCTGTTGATTGGTCGGGAGGTTGGAGTGATCGTTTTGGGATGTGAAGACAAGGATTTCTCTTCTGATTTTGGATACAAACTATTATTATTGCTATTACTACTATTGCTATTGCTATTATTGGACGTTGTGGAATGGATATTAGTATTCATATTATTGGCTTTTTCCGTAATGGGCTTATTGGCAGAGGCACCGAGTGGCTCACGCCGTCTAAGTACATGTAAGGAACATTTAGTTTGTTGTTGCTGAGAGGAGGGATCGTGAAGAAGGGCTCCTCCACCATTTTCATGGAGTGCTACTCGAGATTCAAAGGCATCTGCCATTTGCGATACACGTGAGGGTGGTGGAGGGAGTCGAGGGGAATTCAGTCTTTGATGAGGGTGATGAAGATGATGATGGTGCTGCAAATGAGATGATGATTTCATGTAGATTTCATCTTCATCATCGTACAAATACGCATTGGAGGAGGGATGGGGATGAGAGGAGGAGGAAGAGCCGCCTTCGGATTCGATGTGATTGAGAACGGGCTCACTTCCTCTTCGAACCTGGAATCAAAAAAAGGGAAAAGAAAGAGATGAGTCAAATGAAATAATAAGTAAATAAATAAATAAATCATTATTATTATTATTATTATTTATTGTGAAGATTGAAAAACAGCCCCTCGTTTTTCAAGGGCAACACATTCCTTTCCCTTTAGTAGTACTGCTATACAATATATTATTAAAATTATAATTAAATATTTGATCACTTGCGATCATCGGTACAACAAATAGAAGGGTTGTAAATACAAAAATATATTATGTTTAAAATAACTCAAGACCAGAGAGGCACGCAATAATTTAAGCTAATTCATTTCATGGTTATGAGTAGTAAGAGATTCTAAGACATGAATACATATTTGCAATTTGACTCTTTTAAAGAGTACGCAGAAAATAAAATAAAAGAATATATAACCATATATTCATAAATATATATATATATTTATTTATAAAGACCTGTTTTTAGGCACATACATAGATAGATATATTAATTACTGCTCAGAAGAAGGATGATGATGATTTCAAGGACTTGAAAATCATTCCAAGAAGAAGAAGAAAAAAAGAATCTTCTTCTTCTTTGAAAGAGATGGAAAGTTATAATACATACATATGTACATATAAAAGAAAAAGGAAACCAAAGGAAACTTGTTTCGTATGTTTATATATATATATATATATATTATAATAATGGTTTCAAAGACGCAGAAGAAGTAGATTTAAATCTCCTCCTCTTATGAAAAGAGGAAATTACTCACATTTTTAATTATGACAAAAAAACAAAACAAAAAAAAACATACATACACAAAACTTTAAGAAATTTTATTATTTTTTTTGCAATATGTATAGTAGGGTCATTGAACTGACAATTACTGTACATAATATGTAGCGATTATTTTAGCAAATAATCCACAAAATTAAATACGTAAATAGGTACATATATAAAAAAAGTGAGTTTGTCTCTACTAAAAAAAACACACACACAAATAATAATTGAATCTATTATTTCGTCAAATTGAGCATGACCTAAAATGGCAAGTACAATATTTATAGGTAGGCAGAAGAGCTAAATAAATCATTTCATCATTTTTATTTTATTTAGAAGCTCAAAGATGATCTCATTTTATAACTATTATTATTATTATAATTATTATTATTTCAACCAATGGTCGGAGCAACGACACATTAAAATGGTAGACAAAGAAGAAGAAACTTTTTCTTTCTTCTTCATTATTTTTGTATCTTATCACTCCCCCAATTCCCTATCAAATTAATAAATCACAGTGAGGAGGGAGACACATTAAATAAAGAAAAACCCATTAATTTTATGATTGAAAAATACTGAGGTTTTTTTCTTTTTTCTTTTTTAAATAATAATATTATTATTATTATTTGGGCTCTTTGTTACCTTCTTCGTCTTCTTTTTTTCTTTCTTTCTTCCTCATTTTCTTAGACAAGAAGAAGAGTCAGTAAAAACAACAATTCAACAACTATTAATACGAACAAGAATAATAATAATAATAATAATGAAATTTCGCCTGCTGTTGTTGTGTGTTGTTATCAAAAGTAAAATCTCTCTCTCTTCAAATGGAGAATGGATCAGTAGTACTCCGCCTCCGATTTTTATATATATATATATTTTTTTTTATTTTATAAATATGTGTAGTATCTTGAATCAACTAAGAAGACAATTAAAATCTCTCATTTAATCGAGTCTTTGCATAGCTAAATACTAGTAGTATTTACTATGTACATACATATTTTGTTACTCCTTCTTGTACATATACGTACCATCAGGTTGATGGTTGGTATGTAGTAGTAGTAGCAGCAGCTAAGGAAGGAAGCAGCTATGAAGTTATTTCACGAGTTGTTTTAGAATAAAATCCAAACAACACAATACGGTTACTTTGCTAACAAACTACTGTACATACATAACTAGCTAAAGAGGAGAGAGATAAAAAAAAACCTAGGAATGCAAACAGATTGCACTTATCAGCTAATTATTATTATTATAGCATTAATATTTTCCCTTTTGCAAGGTATTACATATACCATACATAGGTAGTTGATGTAGTTCCTTTTAAAAATAGATATAGAACAACATCATTGCATTATATATATACTATACTATGTAGATCATATACATATATTACGAGTTGCAAACAAAACAAAAAGAGATGAAGCATTCTAAAAATGAGGAGTCTACCTATTAATGACCACAGCAATGCACCTTAAATACCCAGTTGTTAATTGTTCACAACATTTCATTATTTACTCAGCGTCATACTGGATTTTAATACTAAAAGGGCCCTAAATAAAAATCCAGACATTTGTACTACATGGTATTAAGAGGGAGATGACAACTG
This sequence comes from Lepeophtheirus nordmannii, assembly GCA_963680855.1. Classification (NCBI taxonomy): domain Eukaryota; kingdom Metazoa; phylum Arthropoda; class Copepoda; order Siphonostomatoida; family Caligidae; genus Lepeophtheirus; species Lepeophtheirus nordmannii. The sequence goes on along the minus strand of OY804522.1, from coordinate 27,712,297 downwards.
AAAAATTGTACCTACTATTGTTCAGTAGATACAATATATATATATATATATATATATATATATATATATATTAACTAAGTTAACTAATTGATAATAAGTATTAGGTGATACATGGGAGAAAATCATGTAATCAGAGTTTTATTACTCGTGTATATATATATATATATATATATGGTCATGGATACTAAATAAAAAATTGGTTAAAATGATATGATGACATCCATGTGCATAGATATTCCCCTCCACCTAACACTACAAAAGGGCTGATATTTTGGCAATAAGCCGCGGAAAGATAAAAAACAAAAACTTGTATATATATATATATATATGTATATATTTTGTGGTGGGATATGAATAGGACAATGCTGCTTTATATATTATGAGCTTCATTTAATTATTTCATTTACAAAAATAAAAATAAAGCTCTCTTTACGAAAACGACAAAAAATATATAAAATATATGACACTTAATTTTTCACAACAACAACAACAAAAAGAAGTCAGATGTGTCCTTTTGTCATTGGTAGTAGGGCAGCTGTAAGGTTGTTGAATTATAATATTGAAAATGATTTGATACTTTATCATCAAAGCAAATGTGTTGAGACGTATAGACAAAATTTCAATCTTGAAGACACAAGTTGTGCATATAGCTGAAGAAAAAGAAACATGGAGGGCAAACAATGGTAATGAAGAAGAAAAAGAAGAAGAAAAGACAATCCCTTCTCCCCTCTACTCACTCAAACACACGACACGACACCACATACCAATCAATCCAAGATTGGAAAATAAGGCAAGAAAGACATGATGATGCACGCAAGATTCCTTCATGGTCCATATGTCATCTATTAAGAGGGGAATGTTCTATGGATATATACTAATTAAAGAAAGGAGGAGGGGGCTGAGAGCAACGATTGGAGTACTATAATGGGATTACAATAATACTACTTAACAATTATAAATCAATAATGATTTGATATGAGGGGGAGGAGAAGAAGAGCAACTTATTATTTCTTGGCTCAATTTGTTCCTTAATACTCAAAATACAATTATTGGAAAGAGAATTGTTTTTGCCCCATGAACAGTAGTATCTTCCTCATCCAACAACCTGACCTTCATTTATATATTTAATAATAATAATAATAATAATATGTATTATTAGACGCTCTACCCATGAAGTAAGTAAGTCAGTAAGTATGTGAAGGGAAACCACTTTTATACTGATTATTATTATTATTATGAAAGACGTGTCTGTGCTCTATAAATAACTCACTCATATTCCATGTGAGCTTGGCTGACTGACTGACTGTTTCTCCATTTAGATTGTACTCCAATAATATGTACGAGAGCTCTACGGGAATATTTGTAGCATGTATGTACAGTCATAATAATATGGAGTTCCATCCACCACTGACTGAGCAAAGAAGGAAGGGAATGAAGGGATGGTTTTTGGTACACAGGATTATTATTATTATTATTTTGAAAGTTATTAACCTCTATTTCATTATGTGTATAAAGTATTTTCAAGGACTAACGTACATACATACCTATGATGTATAAAGTTAGTTATGCATGCATGTAATATATATATATTATTATTATAGGGACTCTTTGCATGATTGAATGGAATTACAACTATGCCATGTTCAAAAAGACAATAAAAACAAAAAGAAGTCCAATAACGTAATGGGGTTTTGTATACATACATACATATGCCGCCACCTATATCTATATCTTTTATTTTAGCTGCATGTATGTATATAAATAAATATGCATGCATACACATGTTTGTAATGGTGCTCTGAAGAAAGGTCTCAATCCCTGTAAGACTTGGAAGTCTACTGTTGTACTGGTTAGTTAAGTTTCGAATGAAAACAAATGAAAAACAAGATACCTTTTTTTTCTCAATCTGTCTCTTGCTCTCAAAGGGCTTTTTTGGTTTTTGTATCGAAGAGGGCTACCTCAGAAAAAAAAAATCATGTACAAATGTACATGTGGGGCGCAGAGCGGTTCTAGAGACAGGGACGCGAAAATACTTTTAACGAATATCTTTACGCTAAGAAAAAAAAAGCCTTTATCATGTAGAAGAATGAGAAAGGGGAGGAAGGAGGGGGTAATGACAAAGTTGGAGAAGAGCTGCCCTCATGAACAATACATAATTGCATAGTATAAAATATTTTTTATCTTTTTTTTAGGGGGGAAGCCCCTGTGAACGCCATTAAAAGTATTATTAGTATTTTCATAACCATAAACGGAGTTATCTTGAACACAAGGCACTTACTACATACATAACCCCTAAATGAAGAAAATAGGAGCTAAAATCAACAAACATAATGCCAAGAAAGTAAAACTCCCAATTAAAAAGAGAGAAATAATTAATTATATTTGTGTTCTTGGGTAGACTCCTCTTTTCCAACACTTTCTAACTACCTACATCCATTCATCTTATTAAAACGATGGTGCAATGGAATCACGCCTTTAACTTACAGCTACTCCTGCTATTTTTGTTGGATATCTCCAGGTCTCTTCAACGATGATACTTATTTGTCTTTTAAATGTGAGGAACGAAATGATCAAATGATCAAAGAAGGCTTCATCAAAGAAAAAACCCAAAAATAAATAAATAGTATTCTCTATTGAAAAATGCAAAATTCAACTCTTGTTTTAAATCAAATATCAAACAAAAAAGCACGAAGCATGATTGTACATAGATTCACGCTAAATAAGTTTATTTTTAAATACTTTAGTTACACTATTGATGCAGAGCAGTCTAGTGGTAGTAGTGTGTGATTTGACTTTAAATCTGAGGGATTTTTTTCTTAAATCTAATTTTTTACTATAACTATTATTGGAATAATTTTATGATACATAGATCCATAAGTAATTGTATCGAAGCAGTTAATTGAGAAATGGCTCTAACACTACATATTAAAGAGCAATGGTTGATAAAGAGTAAGGATCATTCTGTTGAAAATTATAACTTTTTGTATGTTTTGTTTTATATATATATATTATACATAATTAAAGAAATAAAAAAAATTCACTCTTCCTCCCCCTATTTTTCGTCGTCTTTACCTTATAAATTTTAATGTTACAATACTATATATATATATATATATATATATATATATGCTCAGATTCATAAGAACGTTGAGAAATTATTTTTATTTTTGTTATTTTTACTATAAACTATGTGCTGCTCACACACAGTGTGTAGGACCATTATTCCATTCCCCCTCTCCTTCCTTCCTTCCCAACCTTGAAAAAGAAGAAACAGAAGAAGAAGAAGAAGAAGAGAATCACTAGTACACATAGTATTCTGTATTACATTATTATACATAGAAGTAGTCACGAAACCTAGCACACACACACACACAAAATGCCGTTGGTAAAAAAAGAAAAAAATTTAACGTCATTTGGGAATGGAATTTGTGTTATATATATATATATATATATATATATATATATATATATCATGGTGAGTTACAAAAAGAAAAGAAAAACGATTCTTCTTAGTACTTATATGTATGTACATATATGTTACGTTGTGTAGAAGTTGATGTTTTTGTATGTAGTAGATGTAATCAAACCTGGAAAGATTGTGTATGTATCTCCTCTTGAGTAATTAAAAGGAGAGGATTGGAAAAACAGCGTGGCACTATGATGCAGAATTAATGTTGAATTTGCTGTTTATTATATTTATTGGATTTGGAGTTCAGGTTAACGAAGCAAAAATGTCTGCTAATGCAGTTATTCTAAATCCACGGCACTAAAAGAAAATGCACTCTGGGATTATTTAAAAAAAAGTATGAGAAGCACTGAGATCAATAACATATATATATCAAAATGAGTTAAATAACCGTTCATTTTGAGATATTTTCCCCTCCGTGTTTGCAGCACTCAATAACCAAGTTGTAATTGCCGTTATTCCAGATTGAAAAATTAGGATCTGTGTCCACCACGTCTTGTACAATTTCTAATGACTACTACTACTATGTAGAACAGTCAATATATGTATTCAAGATGAATAAATGTCTTCGATACAAGATTGATAGTCATTTTTTATATATGTATGTATAATATAAAATGAAGATCCTTTAGCTCGTATTTTTGTTCAACAGTTGAGATTGTCTCACTCCAGGTCTGGCCATGCCCCATAAGAATGAATAAATTGAACAATTTGTACAACCACTCAATATGTCTTAATGAATTAGCTATTTCAATCATTATGAATATTATACATTCATGTTTCATCATTTCATTTTCCGATGGATCACAGAATACTTTAACAATTAGCAATTTTCATAATAATATTAACACAAATTACACCCTAAATAATTGTATCGACCATTTAATGGAATGCATATTATTCTAGCATGTTTATCCCAAGACACACTGCAAATTCATCATTTAAAGGGCCCATTTTATTCATGACCAATATCTAATTTACAAGTTACAACTTATACAAAACATGTTGAATAATAAATGACCATAATAATAACACGAGCTCATAGAACTCATTTCTTAATCAATAAGAATGAGAGGACTTTAGTTGCTGCTATAAAGGAGAGTAGAATAAATAGGCCTCACAACATGTATATATACATACATATATATAAATTAATAATTACGTATTAAAGGGGCCAGACAGAGGGGGCTCAACCTATTTGTTGCCCAACCCAAGAGTAATATATATATATAAGTACATGGTATACACGATCTCCTTCTAAACTTTCAACAAATAGATTACTCAAAAGATGGGCATTGAATAGATGGATTGGGGAATGAATATTTTGTAGCTATGTGTAGCTAATAACATCCATTATATGTACATACATACATCGAAGAAACATTTTCTTAATAGTGGGTCTCTCAGGTCCTCCCCCTCCTCTTCTTCTTCTTCGTAGTATGTATGTATGTAGTGACCTAAGTAGTTTGTAACATTTTTTTTTTATTTTGTAGGGAGAAAGAGAGAAAGAGAGAGAGAGAGGCTACGGAATAGTAGAAGCAAAACAACGAAAAAGAACAGGTAACAAGAGCGTTGCTCATCTTACATAATGAAGTGGAAGAAGGGAGAAAAAAGAGGAATGTTATGTATGTACCTAAATATTATATAGACATGATATATATATATGTATGTAAGTATGTATTAAATATCATGATCCCGAGGATAGAGTGGGGGGGGGGGGAAGTAGATCAAAGGTGCGTAAAATATCAGCGCAGGTGCTTTCACACTCCCCCCCCCCCTCTCCTCCCCAATTTCAAAACATCATCCTCACATATAAATACTTAAAATAATTCAGTACTTTATTTTTATTTTACATTTCATGATGCAATCCCCATAGGCGGCAATGCATATTTCTATGTATGTACAATCCATCGCCAACGTGAACATTATTTCCGTTACTCCGTAATATTATTATTATTGACTCTGCTATGCCTCCTATTCTCTCTACAAGAAGAAGAATTATGACCATCAATAATATGCATATGTAGATAATATGTTTAAAGACAAAAACCTAGGAAAACAACAACAAGAATAATAATAATGTATCTTCAAGAAGCATCTGCTTCTCTCATAAGATGATTCCAAAATAATTAAGAGAAGAGGAAGGAACAGCATACGGATAATAACACAAGTCACCTAGGCTACATGCACATTGTGTATGTATGTATGTATAGAAAAGAAAGAAGAAGAAGAAGCCATTTGCAGAAATCTTTACTTTAACCCTCACAAAAAAATAATAATAAAAAAACCAACCAACCCTTCAAAATGTGTAATATTTTTAGACGAAGATGGGGTGGTGGTGTAGAACTATAAATAAATCAGTTAAATGCAGGTGCAAAGGAAGTCGTTGTCCCCATACATATATAAATAATCAATATTACTATTGTTAATAGTAATAATAATAATAATAATAATACAGAGAGGGGTGGAGGAGTGGGGTATTATTTTTGAAGGGCTTCTATAATAACAAAAATGGGACGGCAAACAACAAAAACTTAGCAGAACAACAATCGATCACATAGACACACAAAGTTATATTATCTTTTTTTCTTTCTAAACTTGTATGTATATGATCACTACTCTAAATTTTTTATATCTAGTTTAGCAATGGATTTGCATGCATTTGTATCCCTTCGTGAATATATATATATATAGCATAATTAGGGAGAGTACAAATGCAAACAAAACAAAAAACAATGTCAAAAAAAAAAAACCTTTCAAATATACATATGACAAGAGTGTGAAAATGTAGACTGACTCTTGCTCTCTCTCTCTCTCTCTTGTCATTTTGACTGTACATTGTGTATCCATGACTAATAATTTAATTTCGATTGTTTGTTGTTTGATGAATTACTTATGTATATAAATGTAGTACAGAGATATGGCTTTATGAATTAGAAGTAGTAGTAGGGTATTCATGTATGCATTGAGTCATTAAGAGATTTCATAGGAATTTTATCATTCTAACGCATGCTTGGATAATAATGAAATACACAAAAAGTGGTGGTGCTAACCCCGCCACCAAAATGAATTAGAAACAGCATACAGACATTTATTTTATTATACCTATATTGATTTTGACTTTTTATGAGGGGGGAAAGGGAGGGGATATTTATGTGCTCTGTTGTGTTATTTTAACTAACTTTGCGTATTTCTTTTTCTATATATGGAATGAGGTAAATATGTACTCATGTTCATAGTAATGGAACAACGATGCAAAAACAAACAGTTTTATAGGCATAAAGTACATATAAACCCGTTTAAAAAGAGTGAATGTGCACTATTAATTAAATAAGAGGGTTTAAATGTCAGCCAGCTCAATGTTGATACATCAGTGATCAATGACTCTTTCAATTCCCTACCATGGATATAAGTTAAGAGGGAAAACACATAGAAAAAGAAGGAAGAAAAAGAAAAGGATCTCGGCATCTCTAACCTGAGCAGAGGGATCATTTGGAGACTCTTCAGAAGACATTCCATCCCCATGGGAATGCTGCGAGCCTCTTTCGTCGTCAAAGAGGGCCTGTAACTGCTCTCGATCATCACAGACATCCGCAATGTAGTCGTCAGGATCCAGAATACCTCCTTCGTAGGATTTCAGACTTGAAACAGAGACCCAGTAGTCCCCAGGCTTCCCTATGGCCTTCTTATAACGCGTTGTGGCAAGAGCCGTTAATTCACGAACGCTGATATCTCCTTCTCCACATGGCACCACGATCTTTGTTCCACTAAAACTAATCGTCACTTTCATCACGCTCAATCTAAATATATATATAATATATATTTATAAAAACACACACTTCTTTGACTAATCTTTTAGTCAAAAGTAAGCGATGATAAACAAAACTTAAAACACACACAGGTTGTCAAACAATGGACTCTCTCATCATCCGGCCCTTACTAAGGACGGGACTTGACTGATCATAAATAAAGGAAAGAAAGAAAGAGAGAGAGAAAGAAACACGCGCGCACTTATCCAGCGCACTCCTCCTTTTCTTCTTCTCTTATTACCTGCTTTTTGCTTTTTTTTCAAAGATTCTTCCAATGGTACCAGATTCATCCCTCTTCCCTTTTCTGCTGCTATTATTATTACCACCACTACTGCTACTACATAGCATACAGACATACTTAACATACTATTCCTCCAAGTCCCGATTCCTCCTTTTGCTTTTGCTCTATGCACTATACATAATATTAGTATGTATCAAAATGACTCATCGTTATTATATCCTTCCTTTTTATACATACTAATAATAGTATGTAGAAAATGAGGAAGAGAAAGGGGGGAGGGAAGAGTATAGTACATACAGAGTATGAAAAGTATAGCTATAGAATACCAATATGGTGCCATTGTTTTCTTTTTTAATTCAATTTATAATTTATTTGGTGATGGTTGGAGCTTGAGGATGAGAATGATAGATAACTTGAGTTTGATTTTTTTATACAAGTCAGAGACGAGTTATATTAAGGGGAGGAATTGTAGGTGTAGGACCGGATATAGGGGCTCCACTTTTTTTTCCTTTTTTTTTGTACCAATTTAATCTCTGTAAATTCCTCTTTCAGGAGTGATATTGTTGTAATTGTTTGTTAATGGATCTGTATCACGATTGTTCTTTTGTTTGTTTGTTTGTACATATTATTATTATTATTATATTTGAAACAATCAACTTTTCTGGGAAGGCGAGAGGGAAGAGAGAGAGAGAGAAAGAGCCTGGGTCAATCTAGGTTAGTTGGGTTTTGTTGCTGTTTTTCCCCGTTCTCCTCCTTTTTTTTGATGACTTGATAAATAAGTACATAATATTATAATATACTAATGATTGCAGTTTCTAAGCAACGCCCTCTGCATACATTATATCATTATGTATAAATTATAATTAATATTTTTGTAATAATTGCCTCTACACTTTAAAAGTCAAAATAATTCTTCATACAAGTAAAAAAAAAAAAAAAAAACTGACTCCCCTGGCAAATTTTGACGAGATATCATTTTAAATTTTTAAAAGGCAAACACGGAAATTCATTTTCATTATTTATCGTCAAAAAGAGATTTTTGACGAAGGAGGGAAAAATATGTTGTTAAAAAGATGTCTTAAGGCACACATCTCTTAAATATATATTATATTTATGTTCTTTCATGATGATGTAATTAGTTTGGCCTCAAGATTCTCTTGTTTCACTATAATCAACAAACACCCATACTTCTTGTTTTCAAACTCAAAATTTATGTGAAATGAGCCTGCAATGACAAATCTAATGATTGGATTGGGTGTAACCATGAGCGACCATAAATTAATTGAGCATAAAATTATCTCATGGACGGTTTTTTTTTTTTTTTTTTGTGTGTGTGTGAGTATGATTTGCTGAATCATTCATTCCATAATCATTATTGAATGTACATATGTAGTAGACAAGTCAAAGCTAACGATTTGACAAAAAAGACGGATTAAAACTTTTAAAAGGGAAAGGATACCACTCTGTCGTCATTAATAATATTATAAAAATAATAAAACTATCTGCATGCAGGGGGAGAGCATATTATATTAGAAGCTCTTTTTTTTTTTTGTACAACCACATGACGTCATACCCCTGGTAGTCTGACTAAGAGTAACCAAAAAGCACCCTTCAAAAATGAGAGTAAAAAAAATTACATCTGCTCTCTCTCTCTCACTTACTCCTCATAATTTTTATGGCTTTGTTGTGATAACAAAATAAAATTTATATTGAGACAAATCCACTTCTGTTCTTTTTTTCGCAATAGTAAACATACTCCATCACCAATCACATCAGAGTTGTCTTTCTCTCTCTCTCTCTAGCTCCGACTAAGCATGATGACGTGCAGTCAATCAGTTTTTTTGAATATAGGCGGGAAAAGTAAATGAAAAAGGGGAAGAAAAAGCCTCAATTAACAGTGTAATCTGTTATGGAAGACTATATGGAATGAGAGAAAAAAAAGGAAATGTCTTTTGCACAAAGCGAGACTCATTGTGGCATCAATTTGGGAGTCCCTGAGATGGAGGAAGTGGTCAAGGATTTTAATTTTTGATATAATGATGATGATGATGAAAGAGTTCAAGGTCTCTCTCTTTTACACACTCAGAGACAGGTTATTTCACAAATTAATAAACTAAAGATAAAATATATTTGTACAATCAATAACCACTCCTCCTTCTTAATAATTAGTATCATTTGCCCCCATAAAATAAAATCCAAATTTGTCAATATGTGGTTGTAGGTACAAATAATTATTATTAATGGAAGGTCATTATTAATGTAATAATGTAGGTATCTCTGCTATGTAGATAGTACATATATCAGTATTTATTATTTCTCACATAGCAAATAAATTATAATGATCCGCCCATTCGTATTGGAAAAACACACGAATAAATAATTAATTAACAAAGGCTTTTATTTATTTATTATTATTTATAGAACTCGCCAAGGTATGAATATACTCCGTATATATCAATCCCATCTTAGCTCATCCTCCGTAATAAGAACCTACAATGTCACGACGAGCTTTTTGGGATAAACAAAAACACACTGTATTCTCCCTTCAGCTGATTTTCATCATTTGACTCCTTTGATTTAAAGCAGCTGACCCTACGTATTATGAACTCTAAAAGGGTATTATTATTATTTCTGATGTTGATGCATACAAAATATATTAAATCAAGAATTGTGCGAGCTTTTTTTGAATTTTGAATATATTAGGAGTAGTAACAATTGGTTTATGATTGGTAAAATTTATAAATATATAGTATATCTAAATAATAAATTCTGCCAAATATTAACAAGTTGGCAACATGGAAAATACAGAAGAGTAGCTACCAGTTGTTTTTCCAAATTTTTCCTTTCCCTTTTGTGAGTCGAGGTTGCGAGTGGCCAAAAAAGCTCGACGTGTGTATGACGAAGGAACAAAAAACAACGAAAACAAACGTCAGAGAGACGAAGCTAGAACGAACTTAATACTTGTAGAGTAATTTTACCTTCGCAGGTCGAGATTCAAATTTCATAGTATACATATATGTATGTTCAAGAAACGGAAGCTAAAATAATAATATTATGTGTTATTTTATATTAACACTCTCTGTATGTATGTATGTATGTATACACTATTAATTTCTTTTCCAACACTTGCCTTTTGCACTAGCAACCTTTTCAAATATATAGGTATATATACATATATATAATGAAGCACATGTTGTCTTACCTCAACACATACACTATGTATAATTACTTTAATAACTATAGTTCCCATCTACCTATGCAACTATCTACCTACTTATGAGTTATGTAGTTCTGATACCGGCTATATCATTGGTATATTCGTCTCTTATAAATAATATGTATGCATATATTATTACTAGTATTTCAGGTTGGATTCACTATCATCAGACTTGGCAAGATTGTATTTTAATAATGAAGTCGAGATGACTACAACTTACAACCTAAGCAATTATGTTGCAAAATCAACGTTGTGACCACAAATCAGCTTTGAAAATATTCGGAGTTCAGAATTTGATACCAATGTTATAGGCCTATGACGTGTCATAATCTATGTATAGTTATGAAGGCAATAGATGGTAATGGGTGAAGGAAGTAGTTTTGCCTCTTATACTGTTAATGAGCGTGACATAAATATCAAAATGTATGTTTTGGACATCAATAATGATGGCTAGATAACCGTTCATTTTTAGATATTTGTTTTTCTAGTTCCTTCTCAACGTTTGCGTAGAACGGGTTACCATGCTGTTGTTATCTGTGATTTGAAAACTACACTCTGTCCATGATATTTAAAATTATATATTTCTAATGGTTACTGTGTACAAGATCCATTATTTAAATTAATTAAACGACTTAAATCCAAAATCGATATATATTTTTTATATAATATATAAAATAAAGACTACTTTGGTTTTGGTATGTTTTCAATGCAACTATTAACTAAATACAGTCCCGTAGCTATAAGGAACCGTGTCCCTCCATATAGAGGGCCCATCTTTGGATAGTCATGGGTCTGGTAACGGGACTCTGTACCTAGCGTAAAAGAATTGAACATGACTGTCAAAAAATACATATAACATCATGTCAAATTTGTTTAAAAAAGGATTCCTCACTCAAGATATATCAATTGAGACTACACTAATCGTTCATTAATTCTTCTTTATAAGGCATTATCTTTATTTTAACTTAAAACACTATGATTATAATCATTATAATATTATCGAGGCGTGTCTGCCCATGTATTTAATGGGAAGAAGGATTTATTATTTTCCTGGCTCAATAGTGTGAGAAATATATAAAAGCATTGGAATTTAATGATTAGTATCTTTTGTTTTGTTTATGGGTATGTAGTCTTTTTATGTTGACTCTTGTACACAATATGTATGTATATTTAGAAAAGGAAGGAGTCACGCAATGTTGAAACATAATTGATTTATATGAATTGTGACGATACATATTGATTTCCTCCTCTACATAAGTACGTATCCATTTACGCAACAACGAGTGATGACTATGAATAAATAAATAAAGTAGTAAGTAAAAAGTCTAAGCTTGAATAGAATATCCATTCTACAATACCCCTTTCGGTAGTATTATGTTGTCACTATGCAGTTCTACTCAGAAAACTAAAGATATAATAATTAACATGTCATTTAACATATTATTACAGTTGTTTCATCGTGGAAGCCTTGATTTGAAAAATAATAGCAATATAAAGCAATTAAAACATCATGGCCTGACAAAACATTCTGAATCAGCTGATGTAAATAATAGTGATGTTTCGAAAAAATCTAACAATGTGGATATGGATGTGAACCGAAATTTAAAAAAAATTTCCATATGGGAACGGTGTTGAAAGTTGGTTCTCAAGAAATGGGGTCTTGGTATCGTATATTTCCTAAATGTCTGCGACTCTGAGTACTTTGGCTCTTATTTTACTTATTTACTGGACACATGAAAATAGCATCCAGTGATCTCAAAATACCTCATAGATCATCATTACATCTCACTCAAATCCCCTAAATTAACCATATCCTGAAGCTTTCTATGTCATAAACAACCTCATTTCAGTCTCTCAAGCTTTCCAATCACATTTTGGCCTCGAAATCAGCCTACAGCGACCTGGATAAATCTCAGTGGCCAACAGAGCATAGCCTATGTCCTTTTCAGGGTTAAATTACCCGATGTCTGACCGTGATGTTCGGTCAAATAAACGGTTGAACAAAAGGACTCATGATATGTATATTTAAAAATTCCTGATCTGAATGGGGGAATTTATGTGAATAAGTACATAAGACATTCTGATTTGCCAACGTGGATGCAAATATATATATACATATTAATGGGGTTTTAATACGTCATGAGTGGCAACATACATTAAGTAGAATAATGACTTACTTACCATAATATGTACAGAATCAGCTCTCTTCAATTTTCCAACCTCGATTAATTGAGGCTCACACACTTTTTGCTTTTTTTAATGTAGAGCATATCTTGTGTCACTTTGGACCTCATCACTTTGATTAATGAAGAAGAAGAAAAAAATGAAGTAAACAACTATGGAGTTCTTTCTTCTGTGTATCAATGTTATAGTTGCTATAGCAAAACCAAAAAAGATCCCTTTAAAAAAAAATATATATATATATATGCGTCACTACTTCTCTCGACACGCAATATAATTGAAGTAGTTCTACCAATCTTAACCAAAAACTGGTTTTTTGCGATTAAATTCCTCTCTCTCTCTCTAAAGTCCAATATTTACTATATACATTCATATGTAGTAATCAGCATATAATTTTAACTTCGTAATTTGTTCAGTTAAATATTCAATAACTACATTTTTTATGTCTATTTATATATAATATTCAATTTAACATAAAATATATTTATTTTATTTGGAAAGGAATTAGGTATTTTCATAAATGGAATATTTTCACGTTTATCATGCTTTAATTCCACGTTTGTTTGTTAGTATATATATATATATATAAAACTATCAAATACCCTCACAAAATAAAGACATCATATATGTATATGTAGTATGTATGTATGATCAGAATTTTCGTAATATTTCTTTTATTTGTATGTGGTTATTTTATGATGAGAGTGCTTATTTATTGTTGTGGGTTTGTTTTGACTTCTTTTAATTCAATAATAAGTCAGGCATATTGTATATATGTATATATATATATATATTTGTTAATCATATCAATTATAATTCCATGTTTATTTGGTGTGTAGTAAAAATAGTAGTTATTAGATTGTAGACAGACTCTGTAATCGATAATTTGGAGAAAATATCTCTTATAATATGTAAAATTAAGACAGAATGTGAAGCATTGTTATTTTTTCATTTAAAAGAAGAAAAAAAAAACCCTACTTCTTTGAGAGGAAAGTAATTTTGATTTCATTCTTTCTACAGAAGGAATTTGTTTTATACTTCAAAGGTACAGAGATGTGTTGAGAGAATCAGAAATATTCTCATAATATTATATTGTAGTATTTTGAGCAGTGGCTCTCAAACCGTGGTTCCTGACCAAAGGATTCCTACAAGAAAAGCGTTGATTAAACATTCCAATGTTCTCAAATACCTTTACTATTAATACAAAATAATGAAATAAATGAATAAATGAAAATGATCATAATGCAGATAGGAGCGACTGAAGAAACGACATTTTAACTGGTTGACTGGCTGATTGGAGGAATTAATTATTTTTATTCTGTTTCAAATGTCTGTATTAATAGTTAGTTATTAAACTTTAAACTTTCTGAGCGTGAATATAGCATTCAACCTGAACTATTATTAAAAAAGGCTTATCTTGCCTACTACTAGAGACGAGCCGCAAATTATCGTTCCAGGGCCGTGAATCTGAGACCTCTTATCTACAATAATGAAGAAAACTGTATGGCAGTTCGCCCATGGATTGGACATCACCATAGACTGGATAAAAAAAAGTTGTAGAAGCAAATGTCTGCCTAGATCAGGGATGGGCAAACTTTTTGACTTGCAGGCCACCATGGCTTATAAAATTTGAAAAAGGGGCCACAGCAGTACATTGACCTGTGGGCCAAATATAATAAAGCGCTGCTTGTAGTGTGCAAGCTCGGCGGGCCGGATTAAATTGTCTAAAGGGCCTAGATACATCAATTATTTAGCTTTATATTTCTAAGAATTAGCTATAGTTTTAAGCTTTTATTTGATTCTTTATGTGCCTTGCATAGAGTTAATTAGTATGAGCTGGAATTTTTGCAAGCCTTTAAGTGCATTTTGCAACGACTTCAAAGGATTGAATCAAAATAACGGTGAGTTAATACGTAAAAAAAAAAAAAAAAAGAAAAAAAATGGAATAATAATTAAATAAATTGAGTAAAACAAATGTTGGGTATTCAAACTCATTTTTGATTAAGTTTGTTTGTTTTTCTCCTCCTGGGCCTCATATTATAAGTATGTATATTTCTACTTTACCATCAATTATTTTATTTTCAAAAACTCATAAGGAAATCCGTTTAGTTAATAAGAATAGGCACTATTAGGAAATGAGTGTTATTGAGGACAGCGCATGCTACTAAGGATCATCAGGTACTACTTGATAATGCTTAATGATCCTTAATGATGAATGTATAATAATAATAATAATAATTATTATTATATTTTTGAAGAAGAGGGACGCCATTGATTGCCTGATGATAATCACGTATCAATGGCTCATACATACAACCAATTATGTATTGTGAAATAAGGCCCACCAGTAATTTTACACAAATCTTTGATGAGAGACCACTTGTCAACACTGCAATTTATCTCCATATATGTATGTATAAATATTAACGTTTCTTATAGTTGCAATTTTTGACTACCCATTTTTTTGCACACATTTTTTAATTGTATTATTTCAAGTCATTGTTTATCTTGTAGAAATAATATATGTAATATATTATTTAAAAACTGAACATAAACATGTATTAACTCTGTATGCCCGTAATTTGGTTCGAACACCGTTCAATGCAATTTTTATTATTATTATTAGTCAATTTTTAGACATATTATATATAGTTTTTTCTTGAGCAAGTCAATTATGGTTATGAGTTTTATATATATATACAAAATCTTGTTTGAATCACCAAAAAGTAACCCAAAAAGGACATATTTTAATCATTACATACTCTATGTAAGTTATACTGAGAGATTGATGTATCTAATAAATAAATACATACAAGCATACATACATTGGTTGAGAGATTGCAAATTCAATTTTCGCGTACAGGATGTACATACATAAACACATGTAAAATGAGCGAAAGTTTTGCAACCTGCTTGATATGCAATGTACATATATAAGTAGAATCCATTTATATATGTACATGAATGAGTGAAAAATGTGTAGTGAAGGGATTGGAGAGGAGAGGAGAGGAGGGTCCATAAATCAAGGGTGAACTCAAATTATGGAGCATGATGAATCATACTCTAAAAAAAAGAAAAAGAAATAAATAAGAAATAATTTGAACGTGACTCCTAATTAAATAAAAAGAATAAGGTAGTTGAATAGACATAATTATGCATATAGTCTATAGGTACGAAGAAGAAGAAGAAGAAGAAGAAGGAAGAGAAGAAAGGGGAAGAAGTTATCAACAACAATATCCACCCCCTGTCTTGAAAAATGTACATAGTCTCAATACTTATAGCCCTTATGGATTGAAATAAATTAGTGTTCAAAGCCTATTGAATTTCTTTTTGTCTGCTTTTGAAGCGATTCGTTCTATCTACATAGATCATGGATATGTGGCAGAGTGTCGTGAATATGAGGGGCATTTGGGGATCAAATTCCCCTCTTCAATGTGTCCCAAACTCAAATAGATATACATATTGAAGAAATGAATAAATTATTATATTAAAACTACAAAACATTTATAGTATTCTAAAAAGAATTCATCCTAGATTATTGTCCTTAATATGGAATCGTTTCTTTAAAATACATGTATGTAGGTCTGGTTACGGAATTAGAACGGTAGCTATTCAAAGTAAGGGTATATTATATGTAATTAGCTAAGTGATGGTGACTCCAGGATGCCATTAAATATGTATATTGCAAATACCTTTTCTTTGAATTGTGATGTTACCCCATCCTACTGCGTAGGACAGACGTAGAAATATACGTCATTACTAAGAATATTTACTCATTTCAAAACATGTCACTTACAATATCGGTCCTGTTAGGGCCAAAGTTACAGATGAGACCGATTGGGACCGAATTTGTCTCTCGGACAAAGTTTATTTATAGTTAGTATCAGCTTACAGCCATTTTTTCTCCAAAAAAAAAAAGAGAGAGAGACTAATGAAAGAAAGACTCTAAATTAACTAATAGCCAATGATGTCATTATGTTCAACTATTGGACTCTTCCTTATTTAATTACTATGGACATGCTTAACAAGAACTAATTAGAGTACAAGAAAATCAATGCTCAGAAGACTAAAAAGTTGGTGGGAGCAAGCAGAATTTGTTAATAATAATAATTAATCGGTTGATGATACCGTAGTGAGCCGGACCGAACCAAAATTTCGATTCGAACCGAATAGCAATACTAATGCATAGATAATAATACGTATATAGTATATAATATTATGTATGTATACTGCTAAAAAAAAAAAAAAAGAGGCAGGGGAAGTCTTCTCAGAGTGAGTGGCATTCCATTTCAATCCCATTTCTTTCTTGGAATAATAATAATAATAATAATTAGTCTAGATATTATATACGTACTAATG
This sequence comes from Lepeophtheirus nordmannii, assembly GCA_963680855.1. NCBI lineage: Eukaryota > Metazoa > Arthropoda > Copepoda > Siphonostomatoida > Caligidae > Lepeophtheirus > Lepeophtheirus nordmannii. The sequence continues at coordinate 27,695,024 of OY804522.1, read as the reverse complement.
TATCTATGTATGACGCAATTCCGGGAAGATTAAAGTAAGAAGTAATTAAAAGAAAATGGAGGGGTTATTATTATTATTATTAGTAGTAGTAGTAGTAGTAGTAGTTGCATTGTTGTTTTCCCTCGCTTTGTACTGTACCTTTACATAATTTACTACCAACGATAAACACTTGAAAAGTACAATAGTAAAGTATCCATTCTATTTTAGGTATGAATAAAGAAGGAAAGTCCTTTAAATACATCAAATGAGAAGAAGGAAGTTCCTTCTCAAGTGTTGTTGTTGTCGTCATCGTCATTATTATCATCGTCATCATCAGCAGATTATTCTTTCTTGGAATTTTGATGATGAGGAGAGGGGGTGAGAGAGTGAAAAAGAGGTTAATTGAGGTGTAGGGGAAGAAGGCTTTTGAAGTTTTATTTTTATGAATATTAGAATGATAATAATTTTCTTGAATTATTATTTTATAGAATTTGTTAGCCATCTTCATCAAATTCCTTCTTTCCCCTCCGCCCTCCTTCCTTTTGATCATGAATATGACCAACCCCCCCTCCCCCTCCCCCCCCCCAAATTGGTGCAAATACATACGTCTGTTAAAGTTATTCATTTATATGCATATTTTCTACATGTTATCTACTTTAACTCATCATTTACACAAAAATTTCTGCTAAAAAGAAAAAAAAATCATCTCGCCACAAACCATTTGGTCATTTGCTATTTGCTATAAACCGGACTTGCTATAAAATATTTATTTTTTTAAAAAAAAGTTTAAATTGCTTTTTTTCTAACGTGAATTAGAATCATAGTTACAAATGTGTATTTGTTAATGCCCATTGCTTAGAAGGAGTCGTAGGGTTTTTTTTCCTACATAAATTATAAAATAGATTATTTTGAAACCATCCATCATGGCGATTGGTGGGATCCTGAAAAAACATCACCAACTTTTTAGTCAGCACATGGTTTTTCTACTACTCATGTCTATCATGAGTGCCGATTCATTGAATGTAAAGAATTAGTTCTTATTATAAAGTTGTGAACAGATTCCTACATATGTACTTGAAGGGCTTAACACGAATCAGCTCTTGTTCAGCTAGAAACATTCCCCTACTATAAATTGGAGATTGGCTAAATATCATTTAATGTCGGTCTTTTTCTTCTTTTCTCTCTTTATGGGGAAGAAAAAGGTTGAGAGAGTTAAAGAAAGGTCCTAAAGTATACATAGTATGAAAAATGTTTCAGCAGTTGAAAGGGAATGATGTAATAGACCAACAACTTTTTCTATGGGACGAGTTATTTGTGAGATAAACAAAAATACATTGTACTCTCCTTTCAGCTGTTTTTCATCAGTTGACTCTTTTGATTTAAAGCAGCTGACTCTACGTGTTATGAACTCAAAAAGAGTATTACTATTGTTATTCCTGATTTTGATATAGCATATATAACATATTAACTTTTAAATATATTGGTATATTGGTAGAATTTATCAGTGCATAGTATATCTAAATAATAGCCCTCTTCAATATTAAAAAGTTGGCAACAAGGAAAGTACAGAAGACTAGCAACCAGTTGTTTTTTTTTAAAAACTTTATTCTTTCCCTTTTGAGAATAGGAGTTGCTACGTGCTAATTTTAGGATTTTTGTTCTTTTTCTCATTAGAGAGAAAAAGGTTGAGTGAGTCAATGAGCACATCAGCAATTTACTCATTGAAAAGAATTGAAATTAACGGGGGAAAACAAAAACTATCTCAGACAATTTACATAAATCATTCAAAACAAAATGTACATGCAATGACCTAAATGTGATACATTTAGAGCACCAAAGAAACGCTAAAAAACCCAATATTTTGTGTCGGCATTTTCGGCATTTATAACATAGGTATATAAATTATAAGATCAATAGAATTTTGACAAAAAAAACAAAGAAAAAACTGTTTCTTCCTGAGCAAAAATGCTTATGTGAGAAGAGGATCAAGAAACATCAATTACCTACCTTAATTTAAATCCTGCTTCAAATCCCTTCACTTTGAGTAGGGGCGCGAATAATAATGGTGGAAGTCAATTTGATGTAAAAAAGAAAGAAAGAAAGGAAGATAGAAAAAGAAAGATTATAGCTGTTGATGGTGAATATTTAGGTGTGAAACGTGTGACAGAGTTATGGTTGTACATATGGTATGAAATATGAAGGAAGGCTCTTCTTTGTATGTATGTTCAGAATCTCTCAACACTTTGTGAACAACTGCGCCGTGTCGTCGTCGAGAAAAAAAACTTTCCCTACTGCATGGTATAATAAATAAATAATATACATAAATACAATATAATATGTACATACAAGTCTAATTGTGTCCTTCAAAGTGAAATGAATCATATTATTATTAAGTTAAAATATACATGTACTATTTTATATTTGGCCACACATGTATTCTTTTTTATTATTCTTTAGGGGATATGAATATTGTCTTAGGATAGTAGCAGTTGATTTCCATCCATTATATTTCACTGTCAACGTCTACTCTCCTCTCCTTAATCCCTTAGGAAGCCAACAAAAAATAAATAAAAAAACTTTTGACCTTTTGTAAAAGGCTTCTTCTTCTTCTTCTATCTAACTCACATTTCAAAAGTTTCTTTATTTTTTTTTTCCTTTGTTTTACGTATTTGACTGAGTCGTGGAATGAAATGTTTAGTCCATAAATATATATCTAAATAATATGTGAGCAGAAGATGCTGTTGCGATGGGCTCCTCAAATTCTGCACACATATTCTTCAAACAAGTCTTCCATGGATCAGTTTCCTTCTTCTCCTCCTCCCCCCCCCCCCCCCTATGTAAAGCATTGTTCTGGCTCTAGAGAAAGGAATGATCTATAGAGGGAGTACCATTGACTTTATCTGACAAAAGGGAGTATGCTCCAATGAATGACGATACATTTGTGTATGCATATTTAGATATTTCCATTTGAATGCACAATACAAATGCTACTTCACACAGTCTATGTTATTGGCTCTGTGGATATATGATATGGGGTTCAACACTGTTGATGCATTCAAATTAGCATGTTGGATATTCACAAATTCAAAAAAGGGCGCGCAATCCTTTATATAATATATTTTTTATAAATCAAAATCATAAATAATAATAATAATAACCTTTTTGAGCAGATAACACGTACTAGAGTCAGCTGCTTTAAATCAAAAGAGTCAACTGAGGAAAAACAGCTAAAGGGAGAATACAGAATATTTTTGTTTATCCCAAGAAGCTCGTCGTCTGAGTCTCAAAATGAATAAAGCACCGTACTTTAAGAAAGCTCGTACACAACAGTGCATTACAATTCTATCCATTGATCAGAATTTATGGCTCAGAAATGAATATTTACTATATCTCAATTATGCCGATCTGGAGACTCTTTTTGGCTACTACGTGTTGATTTTTTTTTCCTTTCTCTATGGTCTGTTCCAAAAAGAAGAACAAAAAACAATTAAAAATCAGTCTCTGAGAACCTCATAAATAAGTTTTTCTTCACCTCATCCGAGTCAAAAAACTACTATAAATATTTTATCAAATTTTAAATTATTACTAATTTGTCAGGGTTTTATATTATTATTTTATTTCAATTGTATCAATACAAGAGTCTTTTTATTATACCATTCACATATTTGATTAATATATGAATAGTGTTCAAAAAATAGGCTGACCATATACATATATATTATTAGACCCTATTCTAAACTCTAAGACGCCCAAATTGAAAAAAAAAAATGATCGTCAAGTCTTCAACAGTAATGTCTAAAAGAAGTATTTTATAGCTTTTTTGAGCAGGAATTTCCCCCCCCCCCAAAAAAAAAAAAAAAAAAAAAAAAACAGAGCAAAAAGGTGGTTCCATCAAAGGAAAAATAAAAGCTGTCTAGTCTAGATAATATTATAGTCTCTTAACGCATGAGCTATTTATTTCATTCTAAAAAAAAAAAAATATAAAAAAATAGTAATTACATTAAATATAAATTGATTCAGTTTTTAATCGATTTAAGACCGATCTTTTTTTTCTTTTTTTTTTTTGACTGGACCCTTTTTTCTTGGGGGGCAATACAACACTCTCTACAACCCATCTACCTTTGTATGTATATAAAAATATTCGTATTAATACTATGTACAACTATTGGACTTCAAGCCCTTGAGGTTATAATTAGATCTCATATAAAAAGAATATTGGATTTAGTTTTTAGTTTTTTTTTTTTGTTAACGAGGAACAAAATATTCCCTCTTTTTCTTTCTTTCTTTCTTGGATCTAATTAAGAAATTAATGATTGGTGAATAGAATTATAGGGATGATTATAGCTGTATCTAACTATACTCTTTGCATATATACATATGTACATTCAAGGAAGAGGAAAATGAGTATCTTGAAGCAATATTAAGCATGTATTTATTTCATAATAAGACTACAAAATCTTTATAAGTCTATGTAAGTTATAATAAATAATAATCATCATAGCTCTAGGGTTTCTTCTTCTTCTTCTTCTTCTTTGCAGAAGAAGAGGAATATTCAAAAAAAAAAATAAAAAAATAAATAAAGAATGTAGAAAAAACGACAAGTTGCAAGAAACAAATGAAATAAAATAAAAAAACTTTGTCACAAACTAACGAAAATAAATAAAACGTTCACCAAAAAGAAGAGAAAAAATGTATATAAAGATAAATAAATAAAAATTTTAAATTATATAAACAAATACGTATATAAGAGACATATACCTATAAATAGAAAGAGAGAAAGAAAGAGAGATAAAAAATCATATTATTAAAACTCCTTTTAAAAAGAGAGTCAAAACTGGAGGGAAGGAGGGATGAAGATTGTAATGAGTTAAATTAAAGCACATTTTGTTCCCCCTACATCGATTGAGGTCAGGATATTAGAAACACAATACAAAGTATGAAGGAAGATAATACAAAATTATATTGATATATATATATATATTTTAATCTCAGATAACCTCAATCAAGGGAAGGGATTTCACCGTTTGCCATTGATAAGACTTAAAAAAAAACAAAAAAAAACATTTTTTTTTTATCATAATAGTATCAATTTTTACTTTAAAAACTATTATCACGGTGTTATCTCACTAATAACAAAATTTACATTGTGTTAACTTGTCACCTGTTTATTATTCTACTTCTTTTCCCCCTTATTAAACGTATTTTGAATGTTGATTGGTTGATCTGCAATGAGCAGATTTTTCAAAACTACTGAAAAAAGTAAGATTTTGGGACCTTTTTGTTTTGTTTCTTTTTAAAGAAAAGGTTGCGAGATACAATACAGATACTTAATCAGTATATGTATTAGTAATTGAGACTCGGATCAAATCATCTTTTTGTTAATTTGGCTCTAAATGACTTTGAAGTTTAAACACCCTTTCCTGCATGACAACTCCAAAACATTCATGACTCCTATATTTTTTTGTTTGTATCAGCTGTTGATTTTGTATTCTCCTCTTGACCTTTATTAGCTTTCTAAAAATTGAACTGATTGAGCTCGAAAAAAATGTATAAACTGATTTCTATGCTTAATTTAAGAAAAATGGAATATTTTCTAAAAAAACAAACATTTTTAGAGTAGCTTTTGTCCTCAGATTTGGTCTGCTTTTTGTTAAGTTGTAGAAAAAAAATATGAAAGTAGTAAAAGAGAAGCAAATTTTGTCAAATCCAACATTAGCTAGGAAGTTCATAACATGAATAGTCTTGCTATATCCACGGAACTAATTAGACAGACTGTTCACTAGAGCCATTTCTGTATATCATTATTATCATAATAACTAAATATCCCCTGTTGACAAACAAATATGACGTCATCCATAGAGTATCATAATACCCCTTTATTAAAGCGAGGTCAATGACTCGGCCTAGTGCACATAAAATCTTTTTTTACCCCCCATTGTGAGCTCATCTGGTAACCCTGTATTTTATCTGCTGATTATGGTTTGATAATATTAAATAATTTAGAAGATTAAAATGGAGTACAAATGTAGGAGTACCAACTGATATTTTTTTTCTTTCCTTCCTTCAACTCAACGCTATCTCAACCTTTTGCCCATGTCTAATTACCTACATATAACAACATAAATGACGCAATTTGATTACTTCTGAAAGTGAATTTATTTTCATTTTTGTAAACGTAATATCAGAACGTTTACAAATTGTTATTTAATGTCGTACAAACAACTATGGTATTCGGGGAGGTAGAGAGAGAGAGAGAGATCGACCTATCTTCAATCACATAACAAATTTGTCATCCATCAAAAAAAAAAAAAAAATTTTTTTTAATCCATAATAGAACAGGAATTCCATCTTTGATTATTCTTATTCTTATTTTTGTTTTCTTCATATATCTATCTATTATTTTTTTGGTGTTTTTTCTTTGTATTTTTCAGTACAATCACACTCCATATTATTCTATTATATATGTACTAAAATGTACTATAATGGTCCTACAAATTTGAATAGTACTTATGTATATGTATATGTATATTTGAATCGATATTGGTTACATTATATCAAAATACGCACTTATATGCTTATTATTATATACAAAGGTATACTTCACTATGTCTACACTCTATGTGTGTAGAGGCTCTCTTGTTGCTAGTAACCTTTGTGAAAATTATTATTTTATTATGATCTATATCGCGTAAATTTATTTTTTCCTTTCATTTATAAGATATTGATCTTGGGGGGGGGGGGGAATATATATATATATATATATATATATAAGTAACAAAAAAAAAAAGAAAGATTTTCTTGTATGTATAATACTATAGTTGTTGTACTTACAAACGTACGTACGTTACCCTCTCCAAATTTGCTTTGTGCGTTTATTATTGTATCGACAATAAGTAAGTATTTGTCGATAAGACGGTTCTTTCTCAAATAAGCAAACATAAAAGAAAGAAGAAAGAAAGAAGAAAAGAAAAAAACCCAAATCAAGGGTAGTGTGCTTTGTAATATGATACTTTGTTAAACATCTCTCTTTCAATAGAGGAGTCTCAGAGTGTGTCTACAAACAGCTATTTTTTCTTTTGGTAGATATATGTATATTTATGTATTTTCCCTTCTCGAAGGTTTCAAATCTACAAAATATATCCATTGTATGTAATTAATACTATGATCCTGAAAAGAAAGAAAAAAAATATGACTCAACTAGGTATTGAAAATTCCATGGATTGACCTTTGACCACATAATCTCCCCCTGGTGGAGGAAACTCTAAAAAGAAGGGGGGGGGGGTTGAACATAACAATGAGAGTACGTTATGTAATGATAATAATAATAATTTAATTTCCCCTATAAAAAAAAGTCTCAACAATCAAATTGTACCATTGCGATTCTCATCATTTTACCTACATAACTAAGCAAATAAATAATAATAATAATAATTTACCTAGCAAATAGATAGAAAAATATGTACACACAACAGACGTTGGTGCTTCAAAAAATTATTTGCTGAAAGAAGTGAATCCATCATGTTTGAGAAACTTTACTACAATTAAAGGAATTCTTAGGGAAAAGGAGTAGAAGGAATGGGTTATTTTTACCTTTTTTTTTAATTATACATGTGTAGTTTGACTAATGATGAGAAATGATTATTTTATAGATCTGGACATACAAATCATTTTTTTTTTCTTATTATTTTTTTTCTTCCATCGATGATTTTTATGTTTAAATATAAGAAATTGAATGACATGTTGATTTTAAGTTTTTATACCTATTCAATCTAACATATACATGTACATATATAGACAGATGAATCACTAATGCAATTTGATTACATAGATACTTTGATATTTATCTTCTTGCATATCTTCTCTTAATCTTTTGCTGATATCTCCTTTGCATTACGTTTCTATTTATAAGTTACATACCTACAATACAACAATAACCCGCATTGGTCCGGACTCGCTCTGTTCGGAGCAGGAGTTCGCTCTGAAGTATTTTTAAGACATAAAAATAATCAAAGCAATCCTTTTTTTTGTGTGTGTATGTACATGCAAAATAATTAAATAAAATGTATGTTGTTCAATGTAGAGTCTTGAATAGTCCGGATTTAAAATATATCCATTCAGCCCATTATCTGGACTCAGAAAGTTTAATTAGATTTTGAAAATCGAGGGCAGTGGTGAGGTCAGTCTTACTGATTTCTTTCCTAATTGATTCTGCTTCATTCACATCCCTTTTACCTTTGATTATTTTTATAAGGATAGAGGTTGTTTGTCCCTTCACCATCTGGCTAAGCCACTTATGGCAGAAACAATTCATGGGAGACTGTTTAATAAAAATAACATTACAAATTGATGAACCCATCAATTTATGCAACTATTCAATTTCATTGTTTCTTACAAAGTGAAGGGGGCTATGGGTCCTTGACCCTACTATGCCAATTGAGGGAGGGGGAGTCCAAGGAAAATATTTCTAACTGTTACCAGTTAGTACTGCACCCCATGCCCGGATCAGAGGAGGAGAAGGATGTGATATTTGCCCGTAATCCGGACTGTTTGGAGTATTGTTGTAACATAGATATATGCAGAATATATTAAATTACGTTAGCTATCAATATGATTTCCATTTTGTTTTGTATGTATGTATGTAAATATTTCATCATAATATTCAAAAAAAAAAGAAAAGATGTATGTTTTTCATTGAAAAAGAATAAAGTTTCTTTGGGTAGATCTGCATTTCTTGAGACGAGTAAAAAACACTTTGAAAATATCCGCATAAATGGGTGTGTGATAAATTCTTCCTTTTTTTTTTACTTTTGTTCCTTGCAATACAAATCCCTTATACAAATATATGTTACTAGTCAAGTTGTTTGAGTGGTGGAAATGGTTAAAGGAAAAGAGGAAATGTCAATTCGTTTACCTTTTTCCTCTTTATGTTGATCGACCCCGACCCCGACTACTGCTATGAATCATTCATTCAAACATCCATTTATACATTTTTTTTATTTATAAAAAAAACAAACTACCGTGTGTATTGTAACATCCTTTTTTTCTTCATTGTATGAATCTACATATTTACAGGGAATTATTCTACAAAGGATAGCTACTGAGTTCCCCCGTGTATCTACATACATATATTATACATATCATTTAGGAGCAAGTAGGAGGGGGAAAATCATTTCCTCTCTGTGGATATGTTGGTTACCTACATATCCATGTGTGTAGATACATCTCACATCCCTAATTGAGTTATATTAGAACTACCTTTAGATACTACTTCGAATATGTAGTTACTAAGTAGTCCATGATTTGCTCACTTTATACACACATATAAATCAGTTCTGGGTATTTTTGATGTATTTTTTTTTTTTGTAAGTAAGATTTTTGTAGTCGCCTCATCCATGAGTCATAAGTCAGTTTTTCTTAGAAGGAAGGAAAACGATATTTGAATCTACCTTGGAGCCTTTTTATAATATGCTCAAGGAAATGCTGGGAACTCAGAGCTCCTCAAACTGAAGTTGAATCTAAGTTTCATGATTGACCTGCGATTCGAGAGCTCCTTCAAATCTTCTTAAGAGTGAAAAGATTCAGACTGAAATAGGAGATATCTCGAGGCTTGTGAAATCTTATAAACATTTTTATTTATTCATTTATAATTATATTATTAATTATTATCATTAATTATAATAATAATTGATTGCCATCATTATTTTAATATCATTCATTTATAATATTGAAATCCATTACGGAATCAAATCTGGAGGGGACTCATAATAGTTAACTAAACTGCAACTTCATACTAAAATGAAAAAACTTTAAACTTTTATTTTTTTTTACGAATAATTTATTATGATTATACATATGATTGAATTTATATATTGATTTATAACGTCTAAGCTAGGAACACCGGACTTGAATCAGACTCAAGTCATATTAAACTGCAAAAAACAAGGACTATCAAAGACTTGCAACTCATCTTAGAGAATCCAAGACTCATGAACATCTCTGACACTTGTTGTATCTACCAATTGGCTTATACATACTTATCTATGTTACTTTTTTGAAGTATGCATAAATATTAAATAAAGTTATAAGTCAGTTTTTCTTAGAAGGGAGTGAGAAAGAGAATCATCCTTTATCCTTATCTTAACTACTCTTTTTGAGATCCAGGTGTATTGTGAAGACAATAAATAATTAAAAATTGTCAAATTGCCTCTTTAAATTAACTAACTCCATAAACGATTTACTCTCTGAGTTTGTAGTAGGTGGATTCTTCATCCATTTATGATACGTGTAAAAAAAAAAAAGATTAAAATTTGCAGGTTAAGAGATTAGATATCGTTCATGTATGTACCTTCTCGTATAAACTAGCGATTAATGACCTTTTAAAGAGAGCGTTGTAAATATACATATAATTAATTATATTTATTATTATTTAGTCTGTTGTTAGTCTTGTTGTTTTCTTAAATGACTCCAGGTGTTTAGATAGATACTAATCTGAAAAGGAAGGAGACGATTATAATTAAGTTGATGACTAGGTTTGTTGGTACCTAGAGAGGAGGAGAAAAGTTAGTTTGTAGAGTGATATCTCTTAATAATAAGAATCTACCTTTATAACACTATGTACATAGGTAGGGCTCACCCATCCCTAGCAAAATGTTGTTAAATATTAGAAAATAATCAAATAATAGCTAGGAAGACGTGAAAATATACATATTTCTTTCAATCCATTTTTGAATGCCTTTTGTAAACATGAATAAAATATTCCGTATCCTTCTAGTAAATACATTCATTTTTATTCGTCAATGACGTCAGAAGTGATGAGTGTTTGGAATCTTTGTATCTAATAAGTAATAATTTTTGAGATATCATTTAAAAAAAATTTCTTTTTTTGGTAGCCCAAACGTTGAGATTTATTGTGTGTTATTGTCTGGATTAGGGTCTTAGTTGTTACTAAAATATATATATATATATATAATTTATTTATGACTAATAGCGTGTTCATTTGAAAGCACTAAGAATGAAAATGAATGAAGATAATCTACTAAGAATGAATCTCTACAATCAAACTGCAGAATAATAAATATAATTAAATATAATCCACTTTCAAAATCAATTTTATAAATTAATGTAGTTTTATTAGTATTCATTTTACTCGTATTAATTTGAGAGCCGATGGCTGACTTTTAAAGCTACTTCGATAATCATTTTATAGAGAAAAAAAAAGTATTTTGTGTATCTGTAACCTATGTATTTTTTTGTATTTCTATATATATTTGATTAAACTCACGGTTATCTAAGTAGAAATTAGGCGTTTGACTTAAATTGATCGCCAAATCAAATATGTAACAGCCTATGACTTTTATTGAATCAATATCAACATGTTTTATGATCAATTGTGATCCAACCCATGGTTTCAGTCTCTGTAAAAGGCTTGCATACATTTATTTAAATAGGTATAGATATATATAAATTTGATTAGTTACTTTGAAAGAAACGCAATAGATCGAAAAAAATTTCACTTATACGCCACTTTATTTTAGATGATAGATAAAGTTTTGCTAGCGTTTAGACAACTTGAATGTATGTTCTTTTTTGTCAGCTGTTTATGGCTTTTTAAGCTGTTGTTATGTTGTTATGAATAGTGATCTGTTTGCGACTTTATGTTCGAATCTTTTTTTCTTTTTAGAAACAATAAATATTAGTAGGGGAGTCAAGTTTAGTTATGAACCCGTATATAGTCGGGGATTTTTTTCAATTAAAGATCATAGGTAAAAAAACAAACAAAAAACTAGTGATAGGGAGGAGTCAAATAGTTATTAATCCATGTTTAAAGTGTGGGATTAAATAGAAATGGCGTTTGTTTATTAGGGATCTATTTTTTGTTTTGTTTATTTGTAGAGGGATCAACTCTCACCCTAATTGACTTTTATTTTTATTTTGTAAAGATGTAATCCTTTCATGAGGAAGTGTCATTAGGAGGTAAGAAAATATCTAAAAGTACATATGAATACTATGAATGAGATCAACTCTTTCTTATAGACAACAATTTTTCACTCTACCCATAAAATTTTTTGCATTAAAGTTGATTCACATTTCCCAAACAAGAGCAACTTTTAAATTGACTCACCACTTTGCTACGAAAATTCCAAAAATGTCATCAAATATATATTGTATTCAAAAATGATTTCTAATACATATTTTTCTCATACATTTTCTTACTCCAGTACTGCTCATATCAATCAAATCAAAACAAAAATGACTCATATTAAATTGACAAAGTATGTATAAAATATAAACTAAGTGGGTAGTTGACTGACCCACAAGAGGGACTCATCTAACCCGTCAACAATTATAAATCATGATCTCTTTCCTTTTTTTATTGCACTATGCGCTACAAATTTTAGAAGGTTTCCTGACTTAACCGTATGAATTCAAGGAAATTGATTTGCATTAAGTTTATTAAATAACAGACACTAAATATGAAACACTACATGAGGACTTATTTGACCATCACACTCTGAAAGATTTTAAACCAGAAAATCTATTTTTATATGCATTTCAGTTTAGAGTAACTTTCTCGTTTGAATAGAGGTAAATGTTATAGTATAATAATATGTAATATCTTGAAACCTTTTGACAATTACATTATGAAAAAGGGTATCGAAAAAAACAAACCAAAACCGAAACATCGCCTCTACTAAAGCAAATCCCGGAGGGCTCAAACCTATTGAGACCAGTTTAGTGTCCCTAGCTTTAGTGGTGAGATGAAGTGGACTAGAGACGAGACAACTCTCTCAAAGTGCAGGCATAAGATTTATATTTGTGGTATTATTCAATTGCAGTTGCTTCGAATGACTTTTAAATCTAATGGGTGTGGTTGTCAATCATTTAAGAGGCCCAATGTTACGTTGAAGAGCCCTACTTGTAAGTAGAGTCTCTAAGGAGGATGGGAACAGGTATGAAGAAAACTCTTTCAAAGTATACAGAGACAATCATATACACGAGGTATTACTCAGTAGGATGTAAGGATTGTTTACTTTGTAGTTTGTTTACTGGTAAGGTTAGGTGTCTGTGCGCCATCTTGCGACTATGAATGCTTTGTTAGTTTGTTCAAGCCCTATTTTAGTTGCTTTCAAGGAGAGTAACATAAAATTATGATGACTAACTAACTATACTTTTGGGTATTTTAGTCGATCATTGGTCAGTTGAAGACTCCTGCTTTAGGTATAATCACTAAAGAGGATAAAAAATAATGAAGATGATGAATTAACTATCCTTTTTTGGGCTCATAAATAATTACATACTATGCAGGTTTGTAACTGGTCTATCTCAAGGCTTGATTTATTTTTTATAAGCTCCAGAAACTTTTCAATTCCCTCCTGATTTTGGGGGACAGCTTGATCCTATGACCTTTTAATTGCGTTCTTAATGTATTCTCATAACATTTTATAGCATTTTCTTTTCTAATTACATTGTACATGTTGTGCTTGTATACAAAAGTATGTACAAATGATGCTCCATCCAATTAGGGTTGATATCATAAATAAAAAGCCACGAGAGGCGTCAGAAATTGACTCATAATTAATATATGTACATATACACAACAAAGAGAGAGAGAGAGAGAGAGAAATCAAGAATTTATGGGACGTCATAAATTATAGACAAATTAGAGTTTCAAACCCCAACTATGTATTTCTTGACTATATTGAGAAGGAATTCATGTTCCTTCTTGTTCTTGTTGTCGGAGGATCATGGGAAGAGAATTGAATTTATGTACATATGTATGTTCATACAAGATTGGCATTTACATATGTACAATGTATGTATCTTTTTAGAGTCATGAAGGAATTTATGAGCTTAGTGATGATGACGATGATAGCAAGTCCTTGATATCGAGGAGGAGAGAGGGGAAAAAAACTCTCTTAAATTAATAGAAGAAGAATAACTCAGCGTACATAATAGGTAGAGAACTATGGCATGACTTATTTACATATGTTGTACGTATCTCACATAGAGATGATATTAGGACCGTAGTAGTCATCTCTCAACCTTTCCTGCTTCATAGCAGTGAGAGAAAGAGCACAAGTTAACTCAAGCTGACCCATTACCTCACTCGGTGCACATAATATGTAAGGTGACCAACACGATGAGCTTTTTGGGAATAACAAAAACACACTGTATTCTCCCTTCAGCTGATTTTCATCATTTGACACTTTTGATTTAAAGCAGTGTTATGAGCTCAAAAAGGGTATTATTATTATTTATGATTTTGATGCATAAAAAATATATTAAATCAAGGATTGCGCGCCCTTTTTTTGAATTTTGAACATATTACAAGTAGTAACGATTGATTTGCATATTGATAGAATTTATAAATATATTGTATATATATATATATATATACTTGTTGGCAACAAGGAAAATACAGAAGGGTAGCAGCTACCAGTTGTTTTTCCAAATTTTTCCTTTCCCTTTCGTCAGTCGAGGTTGCGAGTGGACAAAAAAGCTCGACGTGCAAACGTATTTTTCCTTTTTGCCCTATACATATCCACTTTTTTACACATTACAAAAATATTGATGGCAAAAGTTATTAATTATTTTGCAAAAATAAGTGTCCTATATTTACAAGGCATTACTATCACTAATATAATAATAGTGCTCGAGCAAACTCACAAAGTATGTAGCTGGAAGAAGGTGCAGAAATCCTGAGTCATAGTAAACAAACAACTACCTAAGTCAATAAACTTCATGACCTTATACCCTAATAGGCAGTAGGGCATGACTAAACTAATAAAACATTTATTGTCGCAAGATGGTGCGGAAATCCTGGGTTTGTGTCAACAAACTTCAAAGTAAATATATACATACATACTTCACACCCTATCCATTGAATTTGTTTAGTCAGAACTCAAGTATCTTTCATGAACGAGAATATTTTGCAAATTATCCTTAACTAATTCATAATCAATTTATTGCTTTTCCTTTGTACCTGGGTAAACTTTATAGCCATTCCATCAATGATAGCCTTTAAAATCGACTAGAACTTATTTTTTCAAATTTGCAGAATAGTTTTGAACATCTGAAAGTATCGACATCTTTAATATAAAGCAGGGGCATTAAATTCATTTTGGTCTGTTTGAGTCACACTGTGGCCAGGTCAGTTAAAATAATTGAATATCGTTCTTGTTTACAGATGTTTGTAAATAATACATCCAATGCGTGGACCCTATTTTTAACTCCCTTGATTTAGAATGTCATTGTAAATCATTTTTTCTGCATAAAAGTGTATTATAACAATAATTGTTCTCTATTAGGGTCATTAGAAGTGTTTTTGAATGTTTCATCCCAATTGACATGACATAAATCAAAGGGATTATTGATAGCTCTTCATATTTTTCATCATGGAAAAAACTATGTAACATAATTGTCCGATCATCCTTTGTCTTTAGGAAAGGAAATACATTTTTTCGTAAAGAAAATTAGTAGAGAGTCTCTTTAAACGTGTGATTCTACATGATATTTCATAGGACTTGCTAAAGTCAAAAGGATTATTCAAGGGGCTATGAAATATGTACACTTTGTACCAGGCTAACACGCCGTAAGTAAGTAAGTAAAAAAGTATTTCATAAAAAGTGAAAATGCAACTGCAGTCCATAATTTGTACGTGAAATGAACGCCCTAGGGTTTGAATGCAGTTATGTGCCTCGTTAAATATTTAATATGTTCACAGGAACACCTCAAATTGTGAGTTCGTTTGTTATCAAAATTGAATGATGGGTAGTCTCAGGAAATAGGTTCTTAATTTAAATTCATCATTCATAAAGACCAATTATAATAACTCTACTTTAATACGATAACCCATTAGCTTCGACTATCAGATTTTAGTGAATTAAACACGAGTCAAACTCAATTCCATATGTACCTTTTCAGACTTCAATCGGACATGAAGATAAAAGATTCAGACTTGAATAAGCAGAAAACTCGGAGTCTTAAGACTCAAACATTAATTATCTATTTAGTTAATATTAATGTCCTGACTAAGTCATAATTCGTTTGTGTGTGTGGGGGGGGGGGGAGGGCTCATTCTCGAGTTACTCATCCGTAGTATACATCTGGTACACATGACTTGACTCCGAGACCTCAAAGGTAAAAGTATTCATTAAAATCGATCCAGAAAAACTTGAGCAGATCAAAGACTTACGAGACAATTTAGAAAATGACTCATAATTTGCTTTGCAAGGATCATAGGCGACTAATAATTAGTTAATTAACTAATTATTTATTTGTCAGAGTAGCAATTTTCTCCTTTTTCTATGTATACGAATTCTACTCGTAATTCAAGGTATGACTGTACGAATGGGTAATGGGTAATAACTACCATTGTACATATTTATAACGATTATATATATATCTGGCTTTTAGGTAGAATATATATAGCTTTCTGGAGATAGTATATACACTGTGGATACATTGTCTATCATCTGTGATATTGATGTATGCACTGAAATCCTCTCAATTCTCAACAAAAACAAAACAAAAAAAAACGTACACAATATTCATTTGTACATGTTGATACTTTCTGTTCAACCTTTGTTATGATTTCTGATCCTTCTTTCACACGCTATTTGTAAACAAAATAATAGGTAGAACCTTATTATCAATAATAATAATAAGAAGAATAACTATAAAAATAATAAGAAAAAAAAAAGGTCACACGGAGAGGAATCCAGGGCCGCAAATTTACTTTTAATTAAAAAAAATAAAACACTGTAAACTTATAGAAGTATAGATACATATGAACATATGTTGTTGTTTGTATGTTCATATTTATAATGAGTTGAATGAGGAGGACAAACAGCGATTGAATGAGAATGATGTGAGAGGAGCAATTAGTAAAAACAACAGGGGTAGAAGGAAGGAAAACAATGATAATAATACTGAAGAGGGGGCGAGAGATGTCACACAAGGTAACTTCAAAACAACGTATTCTCATAAAACAAAAATAAACAACTATAAGAATGACTTCAATAACGACCCTCTCTGGACCAAAATTTATTTAGACTGGAAAAATAAAGATGGCGATTCCTTAAAGGGATTTTGCCCAACCTTTAAAGATTATAAAAAAATTCTCGAGATCCTAAAGTTAAAAGGTGAGGATATTTCGAGAATAAATGACTGTAAAAGCCAAGCGGGTTACATTGCAATAACAACTAAATTCCCATTGAATGTAATCACAGCTTTTGATCATATAAGCGGATACAAAAGAGTGGACGAAACTGATGTATATTTTTCCATCCGAGGACTAAAAAATATGCGGGCAATACAAAAACCTATAGAGGTTATAGTAAAAAATGGATCAGAAGTTGATCTTGTAGTACTTAAAGAAATAATGGAAAAATATGGAGAAATCGTGGGTACCATAAGGGATGTTCCCCACACGATTTGTGAAGAAGAGTACGATAGTGAAGAGGATAAAAAATTTGCCCTTATGTTCAAAAAGATATTGACAGGAAGACTAGCATTTCAAATAAAACCAAAGAGGTGGTTACCCTCAATTGTTCCAATCGGAGGCAAGAAAGTTGAGTTGGTCTCAAAATTGAGCACTAGTCAATGCTTCCAATGTTTGAAATTTGGTCATTTAAAAGCGAAATGCCCGTCAAAAGAAAGGACTTCCTATTGGAATTTTGAAAGGGATTTCCGAAGGCATCTTGGATTACCTGTTAAAATAAGAGGATTGAAAGAAGCAAAAAACATTGAAGATGAGGTAGGACGGGAACTAGAAGAGGAGAAGACTCAAGAACTGGAAAAAGAATTGGTCAAGGATAAAGAATGCTCAATAGATGATTCTAGCTTAATATCAGGGTCAGAGAATGGAAAGGATGTGGAAAGTGCTGGATATAGTCAGACCCATAACCCTGAAGGGGTCAACTCAGATGATGAGCCAAACGAGATGATAAAAAAAAAATACTCAGAGGAAAATGTATCAAGCATAAAAGAAGACTCGTTGAGGGAAGACTGGAAAGTAGTTTTAAGAAGGAGACCAGAACTTCCGAAGAAACCAACTTTGGCCAATAAGAAAAAAAACTCCAAAAGACCCTCAGAGTTTGTCGAGGAGGACTCTAAAAAGAAAATACGAGACACCGGCGATTTAACATTAACTTCTGAAAAACATGATCATTAGATGACCTCACAATAATCAACTTCAGCACTTGTTCTGGTTTTTTGTTATTTTGGTTTGTTTTATTTTTATTTATAGATATGACTTTGAAAGTAATCTCTGCTAATGTAAACTCAATTGCTGAATCAAGCAAACGAAGAAGAGTAATAAGTCATTTTATGAGCTTTGATCCTGATGTATTGTCTGTTTGCGACACCAGACTAAAAGGAATTATACAAGAGAACAATATTTCCGAGAAATATAGTGTTATTCAGGCGCAAGCAGTTTATAGAAAATCGAAGCATCCTTCAAGGGGAGTGCTCCTTTTTATCAAAAAAACATTAAAACCTGAGTCGGTTACGATGGATAAAGAGGGAAATTTTGTAGCTGTCAACATATTCTGGTATGGCAAAAGTATAAAAATCCTCAGTATATATGGTCCAAACGAAGATAGTCCAAATTTTTATAAATACATTGACACTGCTCTTTTGAGTGAGGGAAATTCTAAAACTGACGAAGTCCTGATAATGGGAGACCTAAATCTGGTTATGAACCAGGAGAGGGACACATACAATTATAAAAAAGAAAACAACAAAACGGCAACACGAAGTATGAAAGAATTAGTATATAAACATGGACTAGAAGACGCGGGAACAAAGTTCAAGAAATTACCAGAACACACATTCAAAATCAAAGAAGGAGGAAGGATGACTAAAAGCTCGAGGTTGGATTATTTTTTAGTTTCTTTGGGCATTTTTTCAGTGTTGAGTGGATATCAGACGATACCAGAATTTGAATCAGATCATAATCCAATAATGATAACGATATCAAGTCCTAAAAAAAGATCAAAAAAGTCGTGGAAACTGAATACGGAACTTCTTGGAGATGAAGATACGGACAAGAGAGTCAATTGTATTATTGAGAATGTTGTAGACCGATTACAAAAAGGAAAGATAAAGACATATTCACAGGCTTTGAAACTTATACTGGACTCTGCTAGAAGTTGTTATATTAAACTTGGCGTGAGGTTGAGTGCTGAAAGAAAGAGAGTACAAATGAGATTGAATAATCATGACAAAACACGGGACGAAGATTTTGAATTAGAAGAAGAACAGGAAAAGTTAAATCAATTTTACACTAAAGGCTCCTTAATCAGGAACGGCTTGCAATCATTTCCAAGGGAGTGTTTAGTCCTTGAAAGACTGAAGAAGAGGGAGGGCGATTGGATGAAAAAGAAAGAAGTTCAAGCAGTGTTTAACTCGGATGGGATTGTAGTGGAGAGTTCGAGAGAGATAAGAAGGACGGTGGTAGAATACTTTAGGAAGAAACACGATTGTTGGAGTTGTAATGTAGTGGAGGTAAAAGAGTGCACGAAATGTGCGTTCCAAAATGGTAGATCGGTGTCCTTTATAGATGATTTCCAAGTTTCTAGTGCCCTTCGACTATCAGACACTCAAAGAAACTCACTTGAAAACGATGTTACTTGTGCTGAAATACAAGATTATATTGCAACATACAAGAAAAAAAATAAATCTCCGGGGCCAGACGGCTTCCCAATGGAGTTCTATAAGCAACACAACGCTGCACTATCCCCACTGTTGGAAAATGTATATAGAGAGGCTACAAAAAAAGGGATGTTCCCAAGAGATATTACAAACGGAAGCCTCGTGCTGATTCCGAAGGCAGAAAAAGACACAAGGCATATCAGTAATTGGAGACCCCTTACAATGCTGAACACAGTATATAAAATATATAGTGGTATCATCTCTAGAAAAATGCAATCTGTATTACCAACAGTGTTGCACCCAGCACAGAAGGGTTTTAATCGAGGAAGGTTTATGGAAGATGTTGTTCGGGGAATCAAAGATACTGTGTACAGTGCAAAAAAGAGTGGCTTGGAGGTGGCTGTATTGGCAGTTGATTTCAAGAGTGCATTTGACAGCATATCCCACGAGTGGATTTTAAGAAGCTTAAGATCATTGGGTTTTGGTGATCATTTTATCAGGATGATTACGGTGTGTCTAACCAATATTTACACATATTTTCAAATTCAAAAGGACCAATTCAATGTGAACAGGGGATGTCGTCAGGGAGACCCGATTTCACCGAGTTTATTTATCATAGCACTGGATGCTTTAGTTCGGAAAATTAACGGGCACAGAGGAATTAAGGGCGTGAGTATTGGTGATACAGAAAATAAAATTGAAGTGTACGCAGATGATATGACTACCATGTACTCGGGAAGTCCAGAGGAAATTAGTCAATCAATAACAACAACGCGGAAGATTCTAGAGGAGTTTGGTCTGAAGTCAGGTCTGACGGTGAACCTCCAAAAGTCCAAAGTCATGGCGAGCTGCGGGAAAGAGCTTACGTTGGGAGACTTCCAGTTGGTCTCGGCGTTGAAAATATTGGGAACTGTAGTGACGGTGGATGACGTGGATATTCTTGAGAATCGGGCGGCAATGGAAGATAAAATAAGGAGAAGTACATCAATATATGCGAAAATAATAGGAAGGAACGTGGCTGCCAGAATATACGTTTGGAATGTATTTGTTTTACCAAAGGTAACACATATTCTAAAAGTCACTCCATACTCTAAGAGCTTCGCAATAAAAATGGATCAAATATGTAACAATTTCTTGTTCCCTGGAGGATCATCGAGGTTAATAACATGGAAACGAATTACGACTCCCAAGAAATGCTTTGGGCTAGGTATGATTACAATTGGAGACCTCTGGAAGGTAGTAACTTTCAATTGGTTGAGAAGGTTGATGGAGGAGGACTCTGTGTGGGGTAAGATCTTCAAAAATAAATTAGAACGCTCGATAGAAGAAATAAAAGGAAAAGGCCCAACTGTGGTAATCGAGACCTCTAAAGAGATAAGTCCATTCTGGAATGCAAACGCTGGTATCAACTTGGAGATGGCAATGAAAACTTTACCTTTAATGGGATGGCAGGAACCAGTTGTCGATAATGGAAGACTAAATTGTCTCACCGGAACATCAATTAAGAGAAAAATAAGTTTTATTGGTGAAATTTTTAATGACGATTCAAATTTTAACCTCAGTGAGAGACTGGAAAGGAAGAGAATAATGGCAGAAGTTGGTTTTAAAAATAGAGAGTTTGGACCTCAAAACTGTTATTTTAATTTCATTAAGGGAATACATAATAAATGCTTGAGACAAACTTTCCTAGAAGAATCAACGAGGACGATGTTCTTAATACAAGTGGATAGGAGGATGGCAAGAGAAGAAAAAAATATCAGTACTACAGATCTGCTGAAGAGTCTGGGGAGTGATTTGCTGAGTTTCCCCTTATACTGGTTTAAATACAGACTCATAACAGCTACTATAACATTTGGAAATATACACGGCAAAACAGCTGAAGATAGACTCTGTTTTTTTTTGTGGGAGGGAAAGGGAAACCTCGAACCATTTCCTACGTGGTTGTTCTGAGACGAGCAAAGTATGGGATTATTTAACTGAAGTTATTTATACGAAACATAAAATAATTTGTAGTGCTAGGGACTATTGTTTTAATTACACCGGACCAGAAAAAGAATTGATCAATTTTATAATTTGTAAAATGCAGCTAATTTTATACAAATTTAGGAGCACAAAAACCCTATTTACAGAAAATGTATTAATGAGCTTAAAGGAAAATATAGATGTATTATTGAATTGTCGATGATATGTTGATGTAAGATTAAGATTGAAATAAATAATACTCCCGTACGGGAGAAAAAGAAAAAAAAAAAAAAATAATAATAATAAGAAGAATAACTATAAAAATAATAAGAAAAAAAAAAGGTCACACGGAGAGGAATCCAGGGCCGCAAATTTACTTTTAATTAAAAAAAATAAAACACTGTAAACTTATAGAAGTATAGATACATATGAACATATGTTGTTGTTTGTATGTTCATACATAAAAAATAGGACGATCAGGGTTACCATATAGCTCTATATGTATATGGACATATATACATAAATTCCCTTTTCCATTGGCAATTCCTTCTAATTAACTTATTTACTCATGGATTTTAACGAATAATAATTTGTTTTTTTCTTCATTAATATTTTAACAAAATAAGAAGAAAAAAAATTAAAAAAATGGTGGGTTATAAATATTTTTTTAATGTATTTATTTTTCCTTCGTGGAACGTAGATACAAAAAAAATATTCACGAATTTTAATTTTAGATTCATTCAATTGTTTATTCACATAGTTTACTACATAGTAGTGTACATATATCCCACTCAACCTTTCATCCTTCAACAAAACGAAGAGAAGAAGAAAAAAAAGGCCCCAAATTAACTGGCTATTGATTTCTCAAAGAGTGAAGGGATCATTCCTCATTCAAGTATCGGGGAATTGTTACATAGTTAGCCAATAGCTATTTTATGTTGTACAAATCAATGATCAGAGCACATATATGGGATGTGAATGGAGAGTGAATGCAATGAGTACATTGCAATCTTCAACTTTACTTCCTCTAAAAGGAAAGAAAGGTGGTGAATTATATATATATAATATGTGGCCTGTCAACACAAAAGCAAACAAGGATGTCCTTAAACATCTTTTATACTGTAGAATTAACAAACTAGAATAAACTTTACAAACTTTTTTGGGGGTATTCAATACTTAATAAGATCTACGAACGGAACACAAATAATAATTACTAACATCGAAGAACAAAGAGATCAATAAGCTTCATTACAACGATCACTCAACCTTTCCTACAGCAAAAAGAGAACAAACAAAAAGTTCCAAAATCAGCTGATAGCCAATAATGCCTTTTTGCCAAACTACCCTTTATTTAGTATTAGAGACATTTACGACTTTATGAGAGGTAAATTGATTTTGGCAAATACATGACGTTCAAATCATTAATACACAATATATAACTTGCCTCTCGCAACCTTTCCTCCCTCAAAAGGAAAAAAAGAAAAGTGGTCTTCAAATCCGTTATTAGTGGTTCAGAGCGTAACAAGAGCTGTTAATTCGAGTTCAACCCATTAATATAACTCAAAACACAGTTAGTAAGGAAAAAAAAAGTATGGAAAATCGTCAGAATATGAAAATTACAATGGAATTCTTCATGATGATGATGTAAAGAATAGCATTGTGTATTTATTTTCATGGAGTTAAATGTTGAGTAATATCTTTAAATACTCACATGGATTCATGGAAAGGTTATTATGATTATTATTGAATCAAGTAGAACAATGCATACATATATTATATTATGTTTATGTATAGCCCGAATAAATGTTTAAATCCAAGAAAGGGGAAATCCATGGTATTATAAAAACCATCTACCTATGTACATCATTAACAAATAAAGGTAAAAAATAAAAAAAAATGATTCCTCAACTTCTTTACATATAACAACATATAATAACTCAATCTTTGTTCTATTGTATGTTACTCCTCTCTTCCAACAACCTTATCATCTACTTATCAAATCTAACATATCTAATCTGAGAGACGTACTTATCTCTTTAATTGTATGTATGTATGTATATGATGTCAAAACCCTCATCCCATCAATGGGTTGTACTGTATCATATATATATATATATATATATATATGTTATTTAAAGGACATCAGATAGTTATTATTTTTTGTCTACCTAATTAACCCACTACTCACTACGTGTGGGATCCACTAGTTTGACAAATCATTAGGGAATTGCTGGTTTTGTTGTTGTTGAGGTTGTTGTTTTGAGTCCTCCGTGTATTTTTGGTTTTTTTGGGTTTTTTTTGAACAAAAATGTTTTTATTTTATTTTTCATAAATAGAATGATGATTCTATTTAAAGACTCTTATTCTGAGCCAGCGACTCTTGCTATAGACAGAAATCTTTATACGTCAGAATGTTATAGATATGTCATCAGCAATTATTATGTGTATGTATCTATTTTGTGTGTCAGCTATTCATTTGCCGTGATCTCGAACTGGATTGCGCTACACTCCACGGGATTTTGGGTAGAATAGGGCCCAATGGGATAGTTTATCACTCAAATAAGACTTTAAATACTTTGAGCAGTTTCATTTAACTTCACCTTTAGATTATAGAATGAGATTATAAGTGAAATTGTAACTTGTAACTTGTTGTTCAAAGCTTGAGACTTGATTACGAAAACACGAATTTTTAATCTCACAGATGTTTTTTTTATTTTATCTACTATTTAAGCGTTTTTTGTGATTGAATCTTACTATTGATGACTTGAGTCACAGGTAAGTGACCATGGATTAAACTGCGACCTCATACTTGACTTGAAGTATTCAATGTCTCGATACTTGACTTTCCTCTGATGCATAAAAAATAAAGGCTCTGCTCCATATTCTCACCATGGATTTATTAGATTTTTTTTACTTCTTAACAAATTGAGGAATGAGTCTACACTTTTTATTTATTTCTCTCTCCTACCTGACTCATATAATGAGTAGGATTTTACCTACGATTACTTTTACGTGTATGATTCTAAATGGGTACATAATGAAAATGTTGCTCTAAGTTTTTAACCTGATTCATATGTATGTAGGTACATGTTATACATATCTTGAAGCAACTATCGTGTCAAATGTAGTCTTTTTGTTTTGATAGGTATAATAATTACAGCATGTATAATTTCTATAAATGCAATTTCACAAAAAAAAAAAAATAATACAATATCTCTAATTTGATTCAACGCACGCTAGAAAAAAAAAATTCATGTATCAATTCGGATAGAATTACATAATATTTATCATTATGTATGTAATTATAATGATGGAATCTATAATCTCATAATAACGTAAATAATTCCTACTATCAGTATTATTTAAAACAGGATTTTTGGAGTTGTAATCAAATGGATTCGGATTTATTTTACCTATTTGAAAGTAACATGAGTCTGAATCTTGGAGTCAAAGTCGAACAATGATGATTAATTTCCAATATATTAGTTGCATATTAAATATGACTTGATTTGATTTTAAGAGGAGGTAATCATCTTTTTAAGAGTTTATATGCAATTTTTTTGTTTTTTTTTTCAATAATAAGCTAATTAATTATCTATAAAAAATATTTATTTTATCTTTAAAAATAAAGAATAGTTTTTTTTAAAAAAAAGCAATCAAAGATTGAAGAGTAGCTAGAATAATAATAAAACACCTTCATACGAAACATAGAAATACGTTAAATATGTCATCTTGCAGCTATGAACATTTTGTTAATTTGATCATGCCTATTGATCATGCCTTGGGGGATTTGATAACAGAAAATATCGTCTTGGAGTAAGAATCAACACTGGAGTCGTCATATAATTATATGTATATGCTTGGAGTCGGAATTGCAACATATTCCTTTAACACCAACAACAAAAATTAAAGTGCTCCCATGTACAGCATGAACTTTTCCTTCCTAATACCACACTTCCAAAAGGACCAATTTATTTCACTTAGACTAGGACATCAAGCATATTAGCCACAAGGTTAGTTCGTAGATTTAATAAGCTTGAATGGTCCAGATTCAAACATTACTAAAGGTTTTTTTATTATTGTTCTTGAGTAAATTTTAGACCTTAATCATGAGATGTATATAAAAAGGACAAAGTCAAGACATTTCCAGTTGTACATACAAAGATACGTAGGTCTCGAATTAATCTGTTCTGGACCACAATTTCTGAACAAAGTGGCCCTCTGACCTTATTCACTCTAAGTTTCCATGAAAATATTACTTACATACCTTACTAACCATATGCTCCTCTAAGGTGTTCTCCTTCTGATTTTTTTTTTTTTAAAGTCATGTGTGCGAAGAATTGAATCAAAAAATCTAAGTATATACACAGGCACAACAAAGCATGAGTAAAGAACTAATGGAATTTATGCCTCAAGGAATTGAACAAGTTTTGTACGAAGCGGAAGAATAAGAAGACAACGTCAACGACTCTTTGTGGACTACAGAAATGAATATGAGAAGGCCTCATCCCTATACCTTTAATGGGCTCAGACTAAAAAAAAAAAAACATCGACAAACATGGGCATGTTGCACATTGTATTTGCTGCATATTTGCTCAATATCTAAAAATAACCCAGTGTTGTTGTATGTCATTTAAAATTATCTTTAACAAAAGGTTTAGTGAGTAATACTTTCAGTTATGGACTCAACTATCCCAACATAATGTACATAATGTGTTTGAATAGTATTCTACGAGAATTTGTCTTTTCCTTGATTGAATTTTTAACGAGGACTTTCTCTCTCTCTCTCTCTATTTCACACGGATTGATTATACAAATGAATGACTAAAATTAACTTGTAATTACCATTTTAGAAATTACGAATATTATATATATATATATATATATATATACTTATTTTCATTTCAATTTAATGTGCCATTAGTCTCACTTGGTTTCTCTCTTTCTCTCTCTACTCCCCTCCTCCTCCCCCCCCCCTCTCTCTCATTGGCACTTTCATTTTCCTGATCAATTCCATTTCATAAGCCACAAGGATGCTTCTTATATGTGCCTACATAATATGTGGTTGGTCCATTATACAAACATTCATATACATATATATATATATATATATATATGTAAGGACGACTCATTCATATTTCTTTCTGTTTAAAAAAAAATCAATTTAGTAAAATGAATTGATATACATATATTTTGTATATATATTGTTTATAGAATGCCATCGAAGCCATCTTATGTAGGGGTACGTTCTATGCATGCTCAAAGAGAGTGTAAATTTAAGGTGAGTGTGTCTTTCATTTCATATTTCTTTGAGTATGAGTCGTTAGAATTAATTCATAATCATGTAGTATATCGATATTTCGTAATCTGGATTTTTTAAATCCGTCCCTAATCCTCAAAACCTTGATCTTCTTTTAGTCACTACTCATGTTGTCAAGGTCAAAAGATCCATAGTCTTTCCCTTGATCTCCATTCCTTAAAGTCTTCTTCTTCTTTTTTTTTTTGTTTTGTCTTGGATAATTTTGAGATGATTAAAGTTTTTAAAATCAAGATATTCATAAATATGTTACATTTCTGTTTTACGTGGATTTTACAAATTAAGGTATTGACTATTTCCTTCTAGTATTTGTCAAATATAGAGAATTATATCCAATAATAGATGAATATGACAATTGAATAACGATTTACTAAACCCTCAGATTAAAAGACACTTAGATACAATAGAGGGTTCTGTATTAATTTGAATGATAACGTGATAATTTCGTAGATTACAGAGCACTTCCCAAACTAAATAGTCAGCCCCATCAGTTGCAATGCAATGTATTTGTGACCTCAAAAGTCTAACATGCATTCGTCTTGCAGTTAGATATTTGCAGTGTTTCTCAAAATTGTGACTAGGAAGCGCTCTCATCGGATATACATAATTGGAACATTTTAACACAAAGGGATTTTTTTAAAATATGAATCTTTACATACATTAAAATCTATTTGCGACTGTTCGAGAGGGGGCCCCTCTCCACTCCTCATATGGACCTATCTCACATATATTGATAAATATCTATAGTCCTGGTAGTAAATTCCACATCAATCTGTGTTGATCCGTTTTGAATAAGAATCAATCCGCAAACATGGATTAATATGCTACCAATCTAAGGTATTAGTCTAATCCAAATGCCATCACTCATGGGTATAAAAGTAATTTCATTAATACTTGAGATTAAGTGCTACTTGATCTGTGAGTATTGTGAGCATTTGGGAGTCCATTTTCTATTGGGATGATGTCTTGAGGGATTGAATAGTAGTTTCATCCTTGCTTCAAACCCATCGATACAGATAATATAAAGTTAATAGATCGTGATGGGTTAAGAGTCTCTAACTGTTAATGAGGTCGATATTTATTATATCAAAGTGTATTTATCTTTTGAACATCACTGATGGTTGTTAGATTGCCGTCAATTTTCATATTTTTCCCCCCTTAATCCCTCCTTGTTTGTGTTAAAAGGGTAGGACCCAGATTTTAAAATTCCCTTCTCTCCACGATATACAAAATATTTATTTCTCATGGTCATGACTACCTTGTGTACGTACAACTGCCAATATTTAAAATGAACAAATTACAAACATCGCGTCGTTCCGTGATTGATGTTATTATTTTAATTTATTTATTTTTAAAGTAAGGACCCATTAACAGTCGAAACTGTCGCCCCCTACATTGGTTTTTATACATACTAAATTGGGCAAAAAGAATCAGGAATCAAAAAATCTTTATTTGATCATAGAAATTCTTTTCATGCTCCTCAAAAGTAGCCCCTCTCGATGCAATGAACATGTGCGTACGTTTTTTTCAATTATCAAAGCAGTCTCAATATTTGTATTACGTCATTATTAATTACAGAGCAATAACTGTTTAGTTTTAGATATGCTATTAAATTTAAAATCAGATGGTCAGTTATCTTAAGTAATAGGTTTTGTATCTAAAAAAATAAACTAGTGATTCTCAAAATTTCAAAAGAACAAAGTCTGGAATATTCATGGAAACTTTTTTGGTTTCAACGCAATTTCTCTAAATTCCATTTGAGTCATCATTTTTCAGACATTTAAAAAAAACTGAATTGTTATTTTTTAGATGGTCACAAAAGGACGACGCGTATCTCAAACCCTAATGAATATTTTGACGTGATATTTTGCAGAAATCTCATTAACAGGTGTGCCAACCTACAAATAAAAACAATTTATTCCTATCCGAATCAAAAAACATAAAAAATACATTCAAATTTCCCTGTACTTTTTGCTCATAGTATTATGTCAGTAGTTAAAAAAAAAAAAAACAATAGAAATTTGAATTGAATTTTGATAAATCAACAGATGATCAACACGTTTTAATAATTGCAGTTGAATGACTCTTTATTTACAATCAAAAATGTCTTTGTTTCGCTATCAAACGCTTCATCCTAGAGAGTAGGTACAACCCAGGGTTTATTGGTATGAGGAGTCATCCTTCATTTTCATATGGATGTTTATCTCTCTATACGTGCATAGGCTATAGCGATCTAATTACTTAGTTTAACTTTGTTTTCTCCCTCTCTTGAACGTATTTCCTATCCTCTAACTAGCTATACATATACGTCCATAATACTGGTGCTATACATACATATAAGCACATAAAGTCAAATAAAAGTAAATGTGGAAAAGGGTGGGGAGAGAGGGGCCTTATGTGTGTGTGTGTGTGTGTGTGTAGTTTTATACTCATTTGGGCGTTTCTCGTTATATGTACATGCATAGAAAGGGAAAACGTTCAAATACATATATATATATATTCGTATTATTCAATTTGTAGAGGATGTAAATTTCCTATACAAAGGTAGGTGGTGTACACTGACACACACACACACACACCTTTGGCACACACTATAATGTTCCACTTTGAACAACTTGCTTCATAATTATTATTATTGCCCCTGATTGAAATATATTGCCTCTACATAGTTCAAAGTTTGTGTTTGTCTCACGAGTCTATCACAAGGCTATCTTTATTGCATCTCTCCCAACCTTTCCTTGCAAAATAAACATGACCAAAATCAGTATGCAGTAGTCGCACAACTATTATCAACTATATGGATTTATTCTGCCTTTAATAGTAAATGATTGTTTATAGCTGAAGTTCAACTAATCCACGTAGTAAGGGGTGTGCGAATTGGACGAAAGGAACTTTATTATTGAGAGTTTCTACATTATGTATGTATATTAGTGTTCTTTTGATTTGATTTGATTATCTTGATAATGTAAAATTACGTGATCTGATGTAATTATTTTCCTATTAGGATCAAATAAAAGTAACTAATTTTTACACCCTGGTTGTTAGATAATAAATTCCTTTGATAAAGATGAACTTTCTCAACAACAATAAAAGTTTCAATAAGCTACAGGTTACCAACTTGTGGCTTAGACAGTATATACCAGCTTGATTACATCCTTTTTATATTTATGTCCCTCATATACCAAATATTGGAATAGAAAAGATATTCTACTCTAGGTAATGTATCATGCTCTAAAAATGGTTGGAGATTTTTTTTTAAAAAAGAGTGTATTTTAATATCCTTTGAGTGACATAGTTTTCTTTCCGAATACGGATACATGAGATAATCCAAGGATATCGAGTCGAATCGCTCATAAATATACATATAATACATATATTATTTATATTAATAGATCAAAGTAAAATGATAATATCACTCCATAGTTGAGTAAAATTAAAATAACTCTTGTTATACATACCTCGTAATTAGATATGACATATTGAGATATACATACAATTATGCACTTTGTACAATCTGATAGTAATCTACAAGTGCAATTTTGAAAAATTGAAATTAATAAGGGAATATTTGTTAAAAAAGATTTCAAGTCCATTCAAGTCTTGAGTCATTGATTTTGATATCAAATCAAGCTTAAATTTTCAGAGTACAGACTCAAGTCCAAGCTTTCATATCCGTATATTTGTAATAACTAATTTGTTTTACAAAAAAAAAAAAATAATCATAATTCCATTAGGTAGGTATAATATATACGTTAATGGTCTAATCTTTTGACAATTTCTAATAGATAATAATCATGAATTAGTATTCTGTGACGACACATTATATATATATATATATATTAAAGGGTCTACAGATCCATTACTCCTGCATACATAAATATATGAATTTACATATTATATATATATATATAATCTATATAAATGATTTCAATGGATGATAGAATAAATTTAGGATTGATAATAATAATAAAACGGCTGGTGTTTTAATAATCTACTAAAACGTGATTAGATATACAAATTGCAACTCAAAATACAATTTGTTTGATGTACAAAATCCCAACATTTATTTAGTTATGTGTATAATGTATTTATAAATGAACAACGCACATCAATCAATCAATGTTTCAGTCAAAAATAATGCATTTATTTGTGTGTGTCACGAATCATATTAATGACGTCATGAGTCATCAGAGAAATCCACTAGAATTACATAATTTATATATATATATATTCTATCACTATATAGATTAGGTTCAATATAGTTGAACATTACTCTGCACAGTGCTTCCATACTCTGTGTACATATGTAAGATATGTATTAAGAAAAAAAAATCCCATTTGAATAGGTTGCATGAGTAGATATACAGTCGTTACACCATTGCTTAGAGCAGGGGTGTCAAACTCATTTCATATTGCAGGTCACATACAACCCCTAGGTAGACCTTGTGGGCCGGACCATTAAAATTATGGTATACTTAGCTATAAATAACCAAAATATCATGTCTACCCTTTGTTTTGATTTAAAGAAGAACAAGAACATTGTTAAATTTAACTAAAAATTTATTGAACAACACTTTTACAAAACATTTCACAAAATTGCACAAATTTTAAGCAACTGGTATCAAAAATTATAATTATGAGCTTTACATGATACTTATAAAGGAAGACTAATATGCGCCCCTAGTGGGTAATTTATGAACTTCATTTAATTAAAAAATTTAATCCATGTCTTTTATGTATTTTTTCTACTTTCAAATTATTCTGCGGGTCTGATTGAACCTCCTTGCACGCTGGTTCCGGCCCACAGGCCGTATGTTTAAAACACATGGCTTAAAGTATGCACAACGAGCTTTTTTGTCCACTTGCAACCTCGATTTACAAAAGAGAAAGGAAAAATTGACAAAAACGACTGGTAGCTACTCTATATTTTTTCCTTGTTGCCACCTTTTTAATAATGGGCACAGTTATTATTTAGATATTGATAAACTCTACCAGTGTACAAATCAATGTCTAATACTTGTATAATATTCAATAGTTCAAAAAAAGGGCGCGCAATCCTTGATTTAATATATTTTTTGCACATCAAAATAATAAATAATAATAATATCCTGTTTGAGCTCATAACACGTAGAGTCAGCTGCTTTAAATCAGAAGAGTCAACAGATGAAAAACAGCTGAAGGGAGAATAGATAGTGTTTATCCCAAAAAGCCCATGTAGTAGAAATAGAATATATTTGACCAATAGAGGGAATATATGTCGTAACACGACAAACTAATTGATTAATCATTAGTTACTTATACATATTATATACAATCTCAAAACACCATTCTTACCCCATCACACTTGGATCAGTAGCCTATTTATTTATTATTTATTAGGGATAGGAAGAACTTCTTATATTCCCTACATTCTTCACGCCTAATATATGTATATTAACGAATTTAACGCACATGAAAGATATAATTACCATAGCGATCATATTATTTGATTTGTGTCTTGAAAGGAATCTCTGCCGTTCACATTTATCACTGTTTGTTAATTCTACACATCCTGGTTCTTTTGTATACCTATGATTTCTCTTCCATTCTTGGGGACAGAAGATGTCTTGATGATAGTGTCGTCTCTCTTTCTCTCTCTTCTTTTAATCTCATATTAGCATACCTTGAGTTTGGAGAGATAGCATCAAGTTTGTCCACTAACGGATCTCTCTTAGTTCTAATAGGTACATACTTTTTCTTTTTGATTAATGCTTTTTCAATTTGATTTACTGATGAATAAAAGTTTTTGCATTTGTATTTTGTATCCACAAATTTCCTGCATTTTTAAAAAAAATTGCATCCTTATCAATATAACTGCATTTTCA
Organism: Lepeophtheirus nordmannii; assembly: GCA_963680855.1. NCBI lineage: Eukaryota > Metazoa > Arthropoda > Copepoda > Siphonostomatoida > Caligidae > Lepeophtheirus > Lepeophtheirus nordmannii. The sequence continues at coordinate 27,662,246 of OY804522.1, read as the reverse complement.
GATATTCGATACATCATTAATTTAAATGACAATATAATTCGTGGGTCACGCGTATGCATTTTACCTCTAGGTTGCTTCCCCAATTAAAAACGATACAAAAACATCTTCTCTCTTCTTAGCAATCTTGTATTGTGTCTCTCAATCTTTCAACTAAAGGGAAAAAGAAAAAAAGCCCCACATTAGAGGGTGTTTATACGATGTGAGCCACATTCTCCCCAATTATCATTAAACTTTTACTTATTTAGAGCTATGGTCAATGTTTAACACAGAGCGTCATCTAACTAACCAGGTTTTTGATCATTACCATCTCTACTGAAAAGACGCATCCAAGACTTTGAGGGATTGAAGTAAGACCAAGTGAAAAACAAAAATTAATCTTGATTTCTTATAAAATAAATTTCTTAATCCAGTTGATTTAGCATTGATTTTACCACCAAGGCACAGACTTTGAAAGGGCTGAAACCAAGACAGGGCCAAGACTTTAAAGGGTGCAGATAGAAACGAAACCAAAATCAATCTCCTTAAGCATAATACTAAATCTATATCCCTATGTCAGCTGTTGATTTTTATGTACTATTCATTCTTCTTTGTAGTGTTATTAACGTTGATGGATTAAACTGCATTTGATTTCTCTGAATAAACAAAAAAATATTTATATTAACAAATAATCCCGTAGTTTGGAAGAATAGACGAGCTACTAACAACAGATTTTGAGCATTTGTTTTTCGGTCTCTTTTTATAGGAAAGGTTGCGAGAGACAATAAAGATGTATGAGTGAAAAATAAAATTGATTTAAGTTCAACCCATCAACCCTTTAGAAAACGAATGAAAGTAATGAGTAAGATCATCAAATCCTGAAAAAAAAAACACAAAATAATGATTGATGCATCCCCTAGGACTTTTGTTCGTAATCCAAGAGTTGACTGTATATTTATTACTAATACATATTATCTTTGACCGTATATTTGTATGTATGGTTAAGATTGTGATGTAATGTAATGAAGTCCCACTTTAAAATATGTATTCATTATAAATTTGATTAATAATAATTAAGATTTGATCAAACAGGTTTTATATATATATATATATATATATATATGCGTGTATATATCAGAAAAAAATGTGTATTCCATTTATTAATATATGATTTTCTGCAAAAGTTTGCAAAAAAAAAAAAAAAAAAAAAATAATAATAACAAATAGCCAACAAAAAGCAAGATTATATTTATATATATTATACATATAGGTATGTATGCTATATGTTATAATATCAAAATCAAAACAAAACTATTTCATTTATTGATAGTGCATAATTATCATACAAATCTTTTATATAATATATAAAAATATTATCTTTAAATGCATGAATGCATATTGAATTAGGGTGTTACATACATATCTAGCTAGTCTATCATGTACATACCTTTTATATGTAGAGGTGTTGGATTGTAGGAGTAAGTGTCCATTTTGTTTTTGTTGATTTTATGATGATAATATATATATATATATATATATATATATATATATATATATATATAGTTTAACTGTACTTAAAGTCCATTACCCAATGGACAACGTGACTATACATACATTTAAGTATTTACCAATGAGAGCTATTCAAGAGTATTTATTATTTATGAGTTTGAGTCTTAAAGTCTGCATGTTTTTGAATTCAATTCCTAGTGGAGTCAGTCGTCTATTCAGTTCAACTCAAGTCTGAGTCAAGTTGCAAGTTACTGTTGAAGCAAGTACATATGCTCACAAATATGCGACAAAAATCTCAGTACTGATTAATTATGAGACCCACCCAAGTCTCCAAGTATTAATTTTTTATGTTTTTTTATAAGAGCAAGACAACTTTCGAGTCTTTCAGTTCGATTTCAAGTCGAATGGGCAGTCAATTTTCTTCAAGTTCGAGTCGCAAGTTACAGTTGAAGGCAGAATACCTACAAATATACGAGACGAATCTCAGTCGTGAGGTCGAGACTCTCTCAGGTTGCCACTATTTTTATTTTTGTTTTGTTTTTTTATGTGGCAAAGTCAACTTTTGAGACTTTAAGCTCTCAATTTCAAGTGTAGCCGATAGTCAATTTACTTCATTTTGGAGTCGAGTCGTTAGCCACATTTCAATAAGACTTTAATATGAGCAACTCGAGTTCAAATTGTGAGTACGCTCTGACAGCACTTTCCCTTTTAATCCGGATTCAAGAAGTCATGGGGTTAAAGTACCGTGCTTTTTTAAAGACTTTTTTAATAATCAAATTTAATATTTGCACATACCCAAAAAGGTTAAAATATTAGATCGTAGCACTGAATGACTCGAACAGTCTTGTTTACCCGTGGAACCAATTATTATTATTATTTGAACTGTTACGTATATTGCTTTAATATTCTACATAATTACCAATGGATTTACATAAAATATCCATCTTACCATGATCATGGAATATTTTTTGAATGGATGCCTAATGTATGTACTAATAGGGCAGTTATGGACCCACTAATTTATTAGGTTATAAACACACTTAAAGACCTAGGTATATTGAGCCATTTCATTCCTCAAACAATGATCTTCGTGTAAACCTGTGGTTGTTGTTGTTTTTTGTACATGCAACTTTGAACAAAAAGTCAAAAGAATAAGAAATTCCGCAATTTGTTTTTCTTTATAATTTATAAGCAACCTAATATTTCATTAATCAATTTATTTTTAGAAATATAAGATAATTCATTATTTGAAAAATACAAATATAATTTATATAAATGCAGGCTAATTTTTGAGAACAATAATTCTTGCTCGCATTTTGTGTTGGTTGTAGGTCATTAATCTAAATTTGTTTGCTCATAACTTTTTATAATAACAGAAATAAAATTTTAACTCTCCATGAAAACACACGGACTCAGTCTGACTAAACAAGGTATATTTTGAAAAGTAGAAATTTTTTGTTTTTTGGGGTTTTTTTTTTGCCTCGTCTTTGTCATGTTAAAAATCTTTATCAACGAATTTATTTCGTTTTTTCTGATGAAATTATAACTGATACAAGGGATAGTTTTTTTTAGAATTAGATAAGAATATGAAATAAGCAATTTTTTTTAGGAAAACAAACAATTTTTTTTTTAAAGTTCTTAAAAAAATTTTCACATTGTTCCTCATTTTAAACTTCCTCTTTTAATGGATATTAATTTTGAGTTAGGGTACATCATTTAATTTATTTTTTCCAATAAATTGTATATTAAGATCAAATTATACAAAATTTGTCACTTTTAGTCTAACAAAAAGTGTTATTGAGTGTGAGACTCTCTCTGTTTGTTTTTTAATGTTAAAGTCATTTTATTATTATTTATTTTATAAGACTCCTGTATTCTTATGTTATCTTCGTATTCATTTATATAAATTTAATTGTGCTGTACTTAATTTTGGAGAAATTCAAATATTTTAGTTCTACATTTTTTTACTTTTGATAATGACATGTTTAATTTTCATATCTTGAAACATATTATAAATAGTCAAGTCTATTTATGTAAGGTAACTTTTTACCACAAGTAAGTTATTTTATTTTATTTCTTTTTTTTCAAATTAAGGCATTATCAATATATTCTAGTAAAATTATCGAAACAGCTCCAATTTACCCTAGGTTTTACCAACATGATCTCTGTTGTTCTTTCAGATTAAATATTCCAAAGACTTGATGAAATCCTTTGTCATTTTAATGAATAAAAAAATACAATGTATTCATATAATTAATACCTTATAACTCCTTAAACATCCGTCCTTACAGCTGCAATGATTGAAAGAACAAAATGCTCCAATCAAATAATATATTGTTACATTACATATTATGTACTTAACTAATCAAGTTTTAAGACTTTTTTTTTCCTTCAAAAAACAAATTATGGCTTTGAATTATGTTTGTTTGTTTTTTTACTTATTTAATAAGTAAAAGGAATGTTTTGTAATGATTTTTGTTTTGTTTTGTTTGTTTGTTTGTTTGTTAGTTGAAGGGTTTCTTAAACCATATGCATCAATGTATACATATATTTATAGTTAGTGGAACAAAAATAATACTGCTCCTACTGTATTATGTAATTTAGTATTTATACAAGGTCCTATTTACTTTAAATTTGTGTTCACATGAGCTTTAACTCTTGCTTTGATTTCTTAATTGTATCCCTTTCTTTTAACTCAAGGAAGGATTGATATTAGTAATTTTATGATGGGTAGTCTAACTCCTTGTGTGAACCACTGCCAGGTCCTAAAGGATTCTTTTTTTTTTTTTTGCTTTTTTTTAATACGAAATAAAATTATGGCAGTGCCCTCTAGATACATGTAAAATTTACACGTATCTTTGACGTTCACAAAATTAGTTCTTCGTTTCATTTAATGCTACGAAGTGTGTGTGTGTGTGTATTAACTTTAGTTGGCAAAATTGGTCAACTGTTGAGCCGCAAATTGCACATATGATAAAGTGTATCTTTTTTTAAGGTACCATGAATATCACATCTGTGCAATTTCATTGAAATTATTACCTTTTAGCAATAATCAGATGAAATTTTTTTCAAAAAGAACAAGACTTTAAAAGCAACCCCTTTCTTGGGGTTTTTGAATCTGTCGAATGACTTATTTTGCAAAAATCTATATTTTAAATTAACATATAATGCTTAAAAAACATTGATACTATTTTTTCGAAAAATAGGGATAGTTCTAACTACATCAGTAAGTGAGTCTCTAAAAATGTCAATATGTACTAAATTTCCTCTCTCTGCAACGTAGTCATGAGTAAAATATTCTTTTTTTGTATACGTATAAGCACTATTATATTAGTGATTTTATAATTCCAAATTCCTTTTGCTTAACCCTCTCCATATCCATTCAAAAATGTAGCAGCGTACCCTCAATAAAGTTAAGCGTTACGTATATCTGTCAAAATTTAGAAATTTGTTGAGCACTGGTTTTGAGAGCAAGATGGATCTTAAGAACCATATCACATATCACTGCTGAACCGTGGACTTGTAAGGATTCCTAACATCACTAATTGAGATTATCAACGATTTATATATTTAAGTACATAAAATATGTCCCTTACACCAAAATCAAAATGAAGAAATATTAAGTTAAGTAATAGGAGATTTTTGTAAGCATGATTTAAGAAAATAATAGTCATGGTTGAATAAGTTGGAAGCGTATATATTATATGTATACATAGGTTAATTATTTATACGTATAAGTATCCCTTACAAAAAAAAAAGAAGAAGAAGTTTAGAGCGTCTTTTATTTCCTATGCAAGGTCAGAGCACATTTTTAAATCTTTCCCTCTCTCACTCTCAAAGTAAATGCTACAAATAATAATTATAATTATTATTTGAATTGACCTTTTAAAATCCGTCTTTAAATTAAGTCTTTTTCCTATAATGGCTATTTAAAGTAATTTAAATATGTTTGAATGTGCATTTTTAAAGCTACTCTAATAAGTAGTTGCCTGAGAGGAGAGGGAGCCCATCATTGCATGTGGGATCCTTTTGATAGGAAATATAATTACCTAGTTTTTACATCCAACCTGTGCATGAGTGATTTAAAAAAAAAAAAAAATAACCCAGACCTTGCTTTTTAAATATATCTACATACATAAATGGAGTACCATTTGATGGTAATTATCAAGGTAGACAGAGTAATATATTTTGAAGAGGTTTAAAATAAAATAAACAAAAAAAGTGGTTATTCTTTTTTGGAGGAAGGGAAAATTCCTCTCAATCCATGGATTTCCTCGTTATCCTTCAATTTGAAAAGGAGTAATCATTGTTTAAAACCATCATTGGATACAAGTGTCTTGCAATGTAAGGATTGACTGACGTGAATACTATGATTTGGTTCTTTTCGCTATAAAAAGGTGGTTTTTTTTCTCATTTCAAGGCCTTTTTAGTAATAAAAACCATATTTATAATGTTAGCAGTGAGAGTAAATATAATGACAGTTACTCTACATTATTGGGCAGCAGAAAGAAAGATCATTGTATTCAAGGAGAGCTACACCTAAGGCTATAGCCAGAATTGGTTCCAGACTTCTTTTTTCTTTTATTTCTTTTGTTTTGTAGGGAAAAGATTGGAAAAGTGTTTATATAAAAAATTATCTGATATTTAAGTAAAATGATACAAAAATATTTTAGAAGTGCTTTGAATCAATTTTGAAATATATTTCAGCCATGGTTTCAATTCACTCATGTTTTTATCAATATGGGTGCATGAGACCACTAAAAGTCCCTTATACTACTATGAGCATAAAATACCGGGAAATTTGAATTTAATATCTTTTGGAATTCCGAATGGGATAAATGTTTTTATTTATTTTTGAACTCTGTGCCAAATATCACGTCAAGATATTCATTAGTGTTTCCGAAACGCATTGTCCTTTTGTGAAGAGCTAAAATGGATTTTTTTGTTTTTTAAAATCTCTGAAAGATTATGACTCAAATGACGCAATTTAGAGAAATATTGTTGTAACCAAAAAAGTTCCCATGAATATTCCAGACTCTATTCTTTTAAAAAATTTTGTGAATCACTAGTTTATTTCTTGAGATACATAACCTATTACGTAAGATAACTGACCATCTGGTTTTAAATTTAATAGAATATCTAAACACAGAAGTAATTGTTCATTTTTTATTTACTTAATACACATTTTGTGACTGTTTTGAAAATTGGAAAGAAATGTTGGCACAATATGTGCATTGCATCCGGGGGAAGAACTACTTTTGAGGGGGATTTGTGATTCCTGATACTTTTTGCCCATAGTAGTATGTTAATATATATTTAATATATTGTTAACATTGATTATATCTACATGCAAAGTCTACCTAAAACAGGGATTGATTAACCTTTGACACGCGAGCTAAACTTAGCACCCAAACAAATTTGAATATTCAATGGTTTTTTTTTTCTTTTTTGTGAATTGACTTTAAATTATAAAATCGATAGAAAATTCCTTCAAACAAATTACATTCTCGATAAAAATATTTCTAAGAAATTAAATATTACAATACCCCATTTAGTTCAAATTTGCATTTCAAGACTCTCTCAGACATAAAATCCTCCATCTACACGCAAAAAAAAAAAAAAAAATTAAAAACAACAAAAAGTTAATTAATAGCATTCCCACAGTATACCTTGTGTCTCGAACAGTTCGAACTCAAACAGTCTCCTACATAATATAATATATTCATGAATCAATTTGGGTCTTCAAGGTGTTATTACACTACTCACACACAAGTATGAAAAGGCTACCGTTGACCCCTGGTCTTTGGTAACTCAAATGTATAAACATAATTAATTTGTTATTTTATTTGTTAAAAATAGAACAAGGTAGCTCAACGTACAAACAACTATTTCCATCTTTCTGTACTGTAGTGTTATAGTTTATTCGATTAAGATTAATAAATTATTATCATTACATAGTTAATTCTTTCTGCTTTTACATACATAATGAGACTGATGTCCCACTTTGACGTCGTCAGAGAGGAGAGGACATGTGTATTTTCAGGACCATGACTCATGAAGGTATTTTGAATCCAAAGGGCCATGTACAATTTGAGTAGATAACTAATATTTAACCTGTTACTTTATAGGTAAATACCTATAAATAAATGCTGTATTTTCTACATGTAAGCAAACACTCAGAAAATGAATTTATGGGCATCCATTCAGGAGTGGTTCGTACATAGTTTGTACATAAATCATGGGTCAAAAACAAAATTAAAAAACCCCCAATGTTTATCACTTTCAATGCAATCATTTTACAAATCTAGAAACAACGAGAGGTAGGCTGGAATAGTGTATAATATGTTAATAAATATATTGCATACGCCTCAAAATTCTCTCTTGCTCTTTCATAACCAAAGATTAAGTCGTTTTTATGATTATTATTGTATTCATCCCTTTTAAGGCACACTAATATGTATTAAAATCTTTGAGAGTTCCCTGTAATTACTCAATAAGATCTCATTACTAAAAAATGAACTTTTTTTATTGATAAGTATATATAGTTTTTGTATGCATTAGGTATTTGCAATTGAACTTTGACCTTGATATCCTCATTATAAATAGTTACAATCCTTACATATGTACTTATGCACTTACATACATATGTAGGTAGATTGATGCTTCTTTGATCTTATAGCTTGCAGTGGAGCCACAGTTGTATATACTCGCACTTTCTTTAAAATTACTTATTTTAAATTCCAGGGGAAAAGATTTGCTACCATTTATTAAATAATATTATTATTATATAATTAATGATATATATAGTTTTTTAGATCCGTCTTGGAACTTTATAAGGTCTTGTTCTTGCTTAGGTCACGATCAGAGCATTTAGCACAAGTTCATTTCACCGAATCAAATTCAAGTATTGAGTCTTTGAGGTTGAATATCCATTTTGAAACTAGGGCTTCAAATAATTTAAATAACTAAGGTCGGGCTCTAGTTCTAAATCTGTAGAGTACGAGTCAAACAGGGGACGTATGTTATTTTGTGGTTACCGGTCAACCCACTTTGAACGTCCATGCACATCCGGACTTATCCACTCTGATTAAGTTGCCATCATCATTATTTTTCAAATTCAATTTAATATTTGTGAAAAAGATAAATGAATTGTACTATTTGAAATGGAGGAAATTTTTAAGTTTCAATCCTTGAGTCTTATTCAAGTTTGAATCCTTCCAACTCGAGTATTCCAAGTCGAGTGGCAAATATGTTCACTTTTAGTTCTGAAGTCAAAATTTTAATGAAACTTTTGTAATTGCTTCTCTTTAGCCCGAGTTCCAAGCTCTGGTCTCGAACCTTTCAAGTTCTTTTTTTTTTTTTTAATGTCAAGACTCAACAAAGAACATTTAAAAGTTTCTTAAAAAACATCAAAATTTTATTTTATTTCCAATTTATTTGAAATTTTTCTTTCGTTGGATCCCATCTTGGTCACGGCTAAGGTGATCACGTAGACAATAAGTTACTAGTTATCTATGTATATTGTACTTATAGATATCCAATGAGTAATTAGTTACTTAATGATTACACATATGGATATGTACATGGACGTGTCAAGAAGACTTACGACTCAATTATTCATAGCATACAGTATATATACATAGTGTGGATTAATATTAACCATACATAATTTAATAATTATAAGCGTTGTCCACGGGAACAGAATCCTTATAAGGAAAGAAATGCGTGAAATTAGGATTTGATTGCAGGATCTGTCTATTCAAATAATAAAAAAGTATGCATAATACAAATTTAATCCCCAATGATTGAGCTTCATACGTATGTACATACCTAAGTACATCACCAAATGAGGTGTGGCACAATGGCACAATCTAATATGCAACGTGGTACATACGTACATCCCCTTGGATACAGACGCATCACCGAGTGCTCTGATAATGTATATTATATGTATATAGACTTCTATACGCTGTACACATGTAGAATTGGTATAATATATTCTCATCCATTACCCAGATAAGATAATATGAAAAAAGTAAATAATATCTCAAATATGAATATTCCAACGAGAAGGGAGCTCCTCTCACCAAGGACGCTCATCCCTCTTCGTCTTCCAACGTGTATATTTTGCTGATAGTGAAGATAGCTATAATAATTATTATTGATTGGGAAGCTGCTGCTGCTACTGTCATGGAAGAAGGAGATCTTGATGCCTAGGAACTTTTTAGTTTGAAAAATGAATATTATAGATAAAATCTACAACTAAGTAACAGTTTCTACATTAGGGTGGGCAGTTTTGTTTTTTGTTTTAGCGGGGGGGGTAGATAAATCCATTTTCTTTTGGAAATTGATAATTTGTCTATTTCTAGTGGTAATTATTTTGTAGTACACGGGTAAGGTGTCAGCTCTGAAAAGTACTTTTTTATTTTTTTAGCTGTCGAATAAATAATAATAATAATTAATCGATTGTCATTTCCTACTTTTTTCAATTTTGTTATTTGTTAACTTATCACACATATATTTATCAGAGGCTGTGTTTTTGAGGCCAAAAGTTTAGTAATATTTGTATGACTTCAATAATTGTTTTCATCAATAAATCCAAATGAATAATAAGTATAATAAAGTTATTCAGTTTTGGTCGCGAATTTCAAATCTTCAAATATTTTTTTTCGAGAAATCGAACCCTACTTTTTGAACTTTTTTGGCCCCTTTTCCAACTTCAATTACAATTTCAGCCTAGAATAATAGTCTAAAAAAAGTTGACCAAAACATTTGTACATACATAGCTTCTTAAATATTACATAAAAATGGATTAATAAGGAATGGATTTAAGAGTTGAGACTCACAGATTTCAAATGAGATGTCAAGCATTTGAGAAATAACCATTAACTAAGAATAAATTGTCTATCTAAATGTGTAAATTTTCATCCAATTTCGATCAAATCAAAGACTCACAGTAGATTTGAAATCAGTGTGCAAAACGGAATAACTTTTATTATACTTATACATCTTAGGATTTTTGACATTTCAAATTTGTCAACCTGTGTTTTTAGATATTTCAGTAACTGGTTACTGAAATAAATAATTAGACTTTTCTTTACAAAAAATGATATTTTCCTCTGATTTTTTAAAACTACATTGACTTACCATTACAAATCAACATTTTGTCATCTGTTCCTTTGAAATATGTATTTTTAAGCAAGTTACCTATTAATCATATAAATATATTCACAACCAAACTTGAATAGGATGACTTTTAACAAAAATTGGGCTCAATTGCACGAATATAACAAGGCCTTCAAAATCCCAATCCTCTGTGAACAGATAAAAAATACGACTTTCATCCCATCTGCAATTTGCTCTGACTGCTTATTTAAAAGTGTAATAACGCAACATACTGATAGACTAGGTAGCCATATATGTTTAATTGCTATTCAACTTTTTAGTTTTTGGTCCACCCTACTATGCAATATTCGAGGTAATTCCCCCCCCCCCTCCCCTAGTAGCCATTGTTTAACTTTTCAATTCTACCATTGGATTCTATCAACATAGATATATATATATTTATGTGAACGTAAATACATTCATATACACACATATTGGTATTTCTAATAAGCAATTAACCTCTCGTATGGTTTGTTTGTTTATTCCCTCCTCGCTCCTGGATAAATATAGTTTACAACAAATAAATAAATATATAATTAGGATATGTGTTTTCCTACAAACCATTATAGAGTTATAAATAGAGGGGGAAAAAAAGACTCAACAGATATGTAATTTTAATTATAAAACCATTTAAAGGAAAAGGATTAATATCTATTTACATATGTACATGTTAAATGACATTCCTTTTGAAGAGAGACATATGTACAACAACACACGTTCATTCATATCATGTAGAATAACATTCCATTCGCTGATTCAAAAAGAAAAGAAAATGGATTTATATATTGTCTGTATAAGAAGGGTTTCCATGTTTGTAGCATCAGGTCAAATTCAAGTTGTGTATGCTTCACTTGAGTCCTTCGTTTCTTCGACTCAATTCAAATTCTGACTCCATTTTGTAATTTAAAAAACACTGAGGATTGCCTTTCATAATTAATCACTCAACCTTACAAAAAGATATAATTTTTGAATCCTTTATATACATACATATGTCAGTGGTTCTTAACCTTATTGAAGGTACTGAGCCCAACAAGTTCCATATATGCATTCATCAAACCCTTCGTAGTCACCAGTGATGGGCAAGCATAGCACGACGTCACAAATCAAACGAGTAGTGTGAACCAAATCACAATAACCCCTGGGGATTGATGAAACCCAGGTTAAGAGCCATTGGTATATGTGAATAATTTAATATTACAGAGGATCATATCTCATTTCTTTTATTAAAATTGTAAATATTTGATTGTTAATTTAAAGTTCAAAATTTAAAACCTCCATGGATTTCACAGATAAAGGAGTCGAGTTACGAGAGGCTGAATAATTTTTCTTGCATGTAACTATGTAGTAACTAGTCTGGCATGAAAGTGACTGTTGTTCTTTTTGAAAAAGTGACGAAAACACGGAAACTAACGACCAATCACATATAGTCTAAATTGAAAATTTGTTGTCAAAATACACCACAAACTAAGCGTGTGGCCCACACGATTAAGAACTATTGAACCACTGAAATGAGCATGAACTAACTCGAAGTAAAAAAGTCTGGGTTGTTATATCAGAGGATTACGTGCCAACAGTCTTGAGCCCCACATGCGTCCATGATGAATGTCATCACTCTCATGATCAAAACCAAAGTAGCAAGATTAAAATTTTTGTCTTCTAAAACAAAGAAAATATCTTTTTTTTTTTTATTTCACTTTGTCAATGTAAAATTGACCAATGCACTAATAATGATTTGAATATTCTACAAAGGTTTAGTTTTAAAAATTCAACTTTCCATGATCAATACAATATGCATGATTAATGATAATTAATTATTCCTTCTACAAGTTCTGCACTTGTTGGTTCTCGTAGAATATATAACTATCCACATTTTCCTCAAATGCACAATAAAATCAAATTTAGTGAGGTTTCTCTGTTTATGTAACAAAAAATGGATGATATTTTGTATATTTAGTTCGATTATCCTGTAAATTTGTGTGTAGTAATAATAATAGTAATAGTAATTAATTTCCTTTACTCAGGGTAAAACCAAAGTGAATATATGGAATAGAAAAAAAAATGATATTTTTTCTTGTTAAAAATTACACGGTTACATATTATAATATGTGTATAAATTTGAAAGTCAGCTTTATTAATACATGATATGAATGGTATGATTGTAAGTAATTTTGTGTTTCGAATAATATAAAATAACGAGGAACGTACTCCACTTTTCCCCCCTCCATTTTCTTGTTCCCTTATTTAAATATTTTTAGTCGTAATTGATTTTCATATTTTCTCGTCTCTATCTCTCAGCAGGTATTGAATATAATTGAAACTTGGCATACGAGAGAATCAACAACCAAGTTTATTGACATACGGTATGTTTTGTATTGCTTTTTTGCCTTGAATTACGAGTTTTATGAGAAGGACAAGGTGGGGATAAGCCGGTCAGAGTTAGAGCTGCAAATCTATCATTGATTCCTTGTCAGAGAAAGCTGTATTGATTAATTAAATGTCAATTCCATATAGATCAAAGCTTTTCTCTTCTTGACCATATAAAGTTGAAACAAAATGTGACAAATTGAAACGTGATGGGATGGAAATGACATAAAATATGACAAAACGAAGACAAGATAAAATGTGATGAGATGTAATTTGACAAAAAATGTAGAGGAAAAGACATCTGACCAAACATCTGATGCAAAGAAATATGACGAAATAAAGTGTAATTTGACACAATGAAGACGAGAAGAACTGCGACGAAATGACACAATATGACGATGCAAAAACGAGACTAAATATGATGAAATGAACAAAAAAACGAGAGGAATGGAGAAGAAAGAAATCCCTGACAAAATACATAAACAGGGATGAAAGGAATAAAACTCACAAGTCAAGAAAACAGCTTATTTATATAAGTACACCAAATGTAAACAAAACATCCAGGAACTATTAGGGTATATGTACATACGGTAATAAAGCAGTTTGTATTGAACTCTATAGATTTGTCACACTTTCTCCACACTCACGGCAAGGCAGTGAGGAAAGAGTGAGAAATTTCAAATGTAAATAGTTTATATGTATATAAATATGAATATTCATCATGGATTTGATAACATACATACATACATATATATTTTTCAAGTCGCTGATGAAGCAAGATTTTTTTATTATTTTATATGTACGTCTCTATATACATATGACGTATCTATAGGTACATTTTTCTATGTCAACATTTCCTAATCAAATGAAATTTGAGGGAAAACAAAATGATTTTTCAAAAAAAAATAAAGAAAAGGAAAAAACTTCAACTCAAATCAAAATAACAAGAAGAAGCAGTGGAGGAACATTTAGTCTTGAATGTACATATATGGGATGGTAAACAAATTGTTTTTTTGTGACATTAAAGAGTAAATAAAAAGGGAAGTCGAGGTTGCGAGTATATTTTACATATGTTCTACAAAATAATTTTTTTTTAATTTGATGCGACACCAGCCATTTTATCTAATTTTTAATTATATGAATTGATGTTTTTATCATGTCATTTTAATCTATTAATTAATGTGTTTTAGTTATTATTATATATTTACAAATCACGCATGACACTCTAAATAAATGCATTTTATAACATATCTAATGATAAAAAAATCAGAGATTGATACTCTTTTAACTTACCAAACATTCCATGGAAATTCAATCTTTGTCTTGTTTGTAAATATTATATAAGAGCTGTTCACGGATCTCTTTTGTATCAAGTCTTGAGAGACAAGTGTCGAGTTAAGTCTCCCATATCCTTGTGTTACGAGTCCAATTCAAGTCAGGAGTCTTTAAACACATGCCCCTAGTACAGTCATGAGGAAGAGGCCCATGTCAATACTTTTATTTCTATTGAGAATCCATGTCGGGTATCAAGTCTCTTTGAATGATAATTATAATTAATTAGATATGAGCAAACTGTTGAAATATCGTTGAATATAAGGAAGGAAAGAAAAATATCAGTTGATTCCTTACTTGCTACAGTTATAAGTTCAATAGTTCTGAAAGTGTGACCCTTCCTCTGGATTTAAGGCAATTCAAATTCCCTTCAATCCTCTCAGTTTCCAACTGTTATTGTGCATTATTGTCAAATAACAACTAGCTGATAATTTGCAGAGATACCAGATAGTGATTGCAGACGACACACTCTCTCACCTCAACAAAACGCCCATCCTTAATGATAATTAATATTTTTCAAATTAATCAGTTAGATAAAGAAACATCTCCCAACAGAGGTTTTTGTCATTTTTAAACTGACTAATCTCGTTAAGACGTGTATTTCTCCTAAAATTGATTGCTAATCTATTCTTAATCCTTTGATTAATTAAACTATGTAACTATGCACTTTAAACCTTTTTTTTTTTTTTTTTGGCTCCCAGGTTCTAATTTATGATTGTTTTATATATATGTATATAGACATATTTGATTTTGAGTCGAAAAGCAGAGAAATAGTTATTTTTAGCCTACCAAAAAAAATAATAATAAAAAAAAAGAACGTGCTTTAGTGGCTTACAGATTGATATTCTGAAGCAAATATTGTTTTTTTTTTACTTTAGTATGTGCCTTTAAATCACAGGAGTTTATTTTTTTACGAGTCTGAGACAAGTTTAGAATCTTTGAGCTGAAGTCCAAGTTTAGCTAGAAACTTTAAAACTTTCAGTCAAGATGTAATTTGTAGTTCAATGAGCCGTAAATGCAACTCAAGTTCGAGTCGTTTGTACAAAAAAAAATTGTACAATTTCTTTTAAAAAAATTCTAACTTGTAGCTTGGTGCTACATACAAGTTGAGGTTGCGTGAGAGACCTTGACTCTATAATAAATATAATGTCTATATTTATGTTTTTTTTTTTGAGTCATTAATGACTCTGTCCTATATACATTCATAACATTTCAAGTCAGTATCATCAATAATTACAAAGGTGGAATGTTTCTTTTGTTTTGTTTTTTCTATTATTTAGATATAATATATATAATATTTCCCTTGTTCATGAATAGCCGTTATATTGTTAATGATTGCATCATCAAATGAAGGAAGGAAGGAAACAAGAAAACAAGAGAAAATCATATTTTATTTAATATAATGATAATAATAACGATAACAATACTAAATAAATAGAAGGAAAACAAAACCCAGTGAAATCGTTTCCACGCATGATCATTCGTAAAATGAATTATTATTTTTCCATGTAATATATATATATATGTTTTTGTACTAGTTAGGATGTCGTACAAGTTGCAACTTGTACGTTTAATAACGTCTTACTTCATTATCACAGGGGCCATTTGAATTACAAACTATTAATTGATACATTCATTTCATTTTAGGTCTTATTTATTACTTATATACGAGGGATTCAGTTTATGGAGGGCATATATCCTATACTGAGCCGCAGACTGCGTCCTTTATAATATGACAGTTGAACATTCCATGGTATTTACATCATTGCATTATCTCTCTTTCACAGTTAGTGCCCTTAAATTCGACATTCAAATCCCCCTTTTCTGTATCATCATTATTTTTGCAACTTGACCAATTGCCAAGTAGTTGTACAAGTTACAACTTGCACAAAATCCCAAGTTGTACACAATATATGTACATAGACTAATGTAATGACTTCTTTTAAAATAATACATTAAATATATTTGTAGAAGTCATCATAAAAATAAGATACCTTCATTTGACCTTGAAATGCAATTTTTTTTTTTTTTTTTGCCTGCCAAAAAAAAACTATTTCATCATTTTTCATTTTTTATAAATGATTCTGTAATGGATTGTATATATTATATTATTTTATAGAGATATAATATGTTTGTAGATATTAGTGATGGTTCGAGTATCTACAAACTCAGTTACAGGTTATTATAATGTCCATATTATTATTAATTTGGGACATCAAATATTTTTAAAATGCATCATACTATAATTAATTAATTATTTGACACATTCAAATATGGTTTCAGGGATCCAGGGACGGCAGAGAGGCATGGGTAGTATCACTCTCTTAATTTCTCATAATTAATTACACAAGAATATATATAGTTCCTTAATTACATGTTAATAATGAATGTCACACTACGAAAAATCTGTTTATTTATTCCTTAAGAAATATTTATTTAAATTTATAAATCTGCTGATTTGATTCATATTTACTTATATTGATTCAATCAATAGCAAGCAAATGTTAGTATAGTGTGCTTCCCTTGAATTCAATGTTGCTTAATATGACTTTATAGAGCAATAGATTACTTATTACTCAATTAAAAAAGTAATGTACCGTTACGTTATAACTTCATACATATTTAGAAGGAAAAGTACCTTATTTTATTCCTTTTAAGCTCTTATATGAATGAAATGGTGACTAAAATATTGTAGGAACATATTAAATTGAGATTTGACAAAAAAGAAGACTAAAGATAGTCTTTTTTTTTAATGACGTTATCTATAATAAAAGACATTTTGTTAAATCTAACGCATTTTGACAATATAATATTTATATTTCTTTTTTCGACACAATTGTAAAAGTAATATTCTTCTTGTACTGATTCTTACTCTTTTGGTTGGTGTTTCAGAACTCAACACTGGTATATGGTATAATGAACACGTATCTAACGTTAAAAAAACCAGCTCTCTGTAATTAAAACTCACTACAAAAAAATGCTTCAACTATACCCTGTCTCCCCTGCACATGGTACTACATAGAATCATTATTAATGTATTTAAAAAAAGAAAATATCTTTATTTATTGAGAGAAATGACTTTTAATGTCCCTTATCTATGTATGTACATGCATTGTACCTACAAGTTAAAAAAAAAACGAGTTGTTCATCAAGTAAAAATAAAGAAACTGCTTGTAATTGAGGACAAAATACCTATTTTTATGAGGTACTTAGAACCAATTCCAAGGAAAGAATAATATGCCGACACGAATAAAATCAAAAGCATTTTCTAATTTTGTATACATACTATAATATGTACATAATATGTAGACGACTCAACATGCATTGAAGCATGTTCCCTTTAATGCATAGAAATCATACACAATATCAATTGAAGACATCTCTGACTCTAGTTGCTATTAGACGTTTATATATTACATATGTACAAGATATGTGGATACAGGACTACCTCGTATGTATGAAGAGACTCTTTGATTTAAAGAGGAATTTTTATAAGAGTGTTTTTGTTTATTTCAATTTGAATGGTTGTGAAGTCATGTTTTGATGGGATGGACGTTTATTCTCTTGAGACACTCGCCCTGAAAAAAAAAAAAGCCAACGACTCTAAACTTTCACTGTGACAAACTGATGAGTTTTAAATTCCTTCAAATTTGACTTATGCAAATAAGGCAAAGAATTGATACAAAGATAATCTTGCAAACACTTTCGAATACTTCTTAAGCATGTGTCTTACTGGGGGAAAAAATCCTTTGGATATTTGCTACAAGATATTAAAAATCAATGATATTTGCACGGAAAACTTTATTTGTCTTCTTTTCCACTAAATAGCAGGGCTATTCCATTAGAAATTCATCTGACAATAATTTCCAAGTGGCTCAACGTTAAATCAAAAGAGACAATTATTAACATACTCCACAAGAATCCCCCGTATTGATTACTAGGAATCAACCTTTAAGCTTCATATTTATTTTTGGACCCAGACTAAGGCCCTCAAATTGGATTATCAAATTTCAAATTATGTAATTGAATATCCCTGTATATGTACATAGCATTTGATGAATGGTTATGTTACTCTGTAGACACTCTGTGCCGTAGGGGGCCAATTTCCTCTTCCTCTTTTATTATTACAAAGTTATAAAAATTATAATTACTGAATGACGTTTTTTTATTTTATTTTATTTTTTTACTTTGAACCCCTCAGTTTTGAAAAACTGACTGGAAATTGAAAAAAAGTAAGCATTGTATTAGATTTAGTAGCTAATTACTTCTTCTACACGAATTCTGCTCGTAATCTTAGACTTTACTTCACCTATAAAGGATGCATAAGACTCAATGCTGATTAGTGAATATAATATGCACTTATATACATATTTACATATTTTTTTCCATAATATTGTCATCATTAAAGAAATATAGAGGGAAAAGTACATAATTAGTTATTTATGGTTTATCATCACAAAATATGATGCCGTTGAACGTGAGGCAAGACATTATTCTCAGAGGAAAATATATGCACTTATATATGTAAATATATAAGTGCATATAATCTATGCATATAAGAACCGGAAATGCTTAAAATGACATTGAAGAATGTGTTTTCAGTACTATTTTTTTTTATTTTTTTTTTTTTTGGTGTTTGTTAAATTAGAATTATGTCATTAACTAAGGGCTTCCATAGACTTATGAATTAATTATTTGAAATTACATTGGAAGTGTGAATACGTAATTCAAATGAGAAAATTTTCTCTTTTTCCTTACAAAATCAATGCATTCACTTAAATATAATTTACAGGTTCTTTGAGAGAGAGAGACCAAAACCTTTTCTTAAAATGAAATGACATACTTTGCTATGTACAGTAAAACCTCGAAAATTCTGGACAATTGTTTGTATGGATATACTGAACTCTGAAAGTGATAAAATGAAAAGGCTTACTTTATGCATCCAAACCATTCGAACTGATCGAATACGCATTAAACTCTAAATTTTGGGACATTGGGTGGGTCCACAATTAAGAAGAACGAAGGACAAGAATCTGGGATGTGGTCAGAGTTCAGTATTATAATTATATTACAATTTTGATGGATAAATATTCATTTATTTGTACTTAAATTGCTCTAGAAAAATTCATCGACTTTTTTCTCCCAATGAATACTTTCAACAACCTCGAGGAAATTTGTGTCTATTCATTGCTGCCTCTGGTAAGTTTGCTGACCACATAATGAGCCTGCTTTTAATTATAATTTGTCGTTTCCTATTTGGGTGCTTCTTTACATTCGTCAAGTTCACATCCATTGGTAAATATTTTAAATCTAATTAACTTTAATGGAAATAAGCTTTATTCTAAACCAGTTTTTTTGCTTCGTTCAATTCGCAAGGAGATAGGATTATTAAATTAAAGGAGCCTCTCTTAACTTGGGATAAAAAAAAACACCCTTCAAAATCTACAAATAAATCTAATTTACGGTTTTTGTAAGAGTTTCAAAGTTGGTTGTCATACACTTTTGATTTCTACATTTTTGGAAACTCTAAGTTCTAAATATGTAATTAAAATAATAATTTTTGCTAATTTATGTGAAAAAATTCTTAATATAATCTTAATCTGTTCGGTGTTCATGTGAAAGCCCCTGTTAAACAAATTTGCTCTAAGCAATTGAATGTATTCATTGGGAGAAAAAAGTTGATGAATTTTTCTATCGATGAATTGACGTTCGATAAATTTACCGGACACACCTTAGATGATGGTTCTTGGGTTGTTTCGTAAATTTGCTTAATGAAGCTTGGCAGGTCTTGATCAAATTTTGTAGAAGTTTTGATCCGGATCATATTTGTAGAAACAATTCGTTGTTAGGCTATAGTATTTACAACATACGTAGGATCCTTGAAATTCACTGCACAGATACATGGCCCCTTCCTTTTTGTAAATGACGAAATAATTAAAGTAATCCCTTGTTATTGTCGTGATATATTTTTTGTCCTTTATGTTCATATAACTAAACTTTTGTATTAAAAAACAAAACATCTTTACTTTTACTTCAAAAATTATATTGAACCAATCTAGATCAAAAATATAAAATTTACATATTTTTTATCTTAAAAAAACCAATTTTTTGTTAAGGAAGCAGATATTTTCCCATTTTGGAAGCTCAAGAAGTAAATCACACCCACAACATCACTAATTTAATCACGAACCACTCCTGGTGTGTGAAATAAATACAAGTGTCCACAAATTGACAACTCGTATTCCTCTAAATTATGAAATGATCAAAATATTTGCAATTCAAGGTATTGTTGTACTCGTTTTTCCCTAAGTCATGACTTTAGCTGCTCATTCCTATTCCTTGAAGATGTCAGTTTGTTTAATCATTTATCAACTTGGTATATACAACATATGTTTGTATGTCAAACTTGTTTGTATCCCCATCCATTAACAGGGAATACTCTATTTTACATAGTCTGATGATTATAATTTATCCATTATATGAAACTTGAAATACGTCCCTTTTAATTTCTCATTGAAAAATGCTTCAAATTTCATAGATGGTATTATTTTTTATTGAATTACAGGTAAGAACTTCAATTTACCAATTTAATTTGCTCAATAAAACATGTATGAACAAAAATAATGTGCTATTGTTCTGAGTATTTATTTAGTGTGTGTATTCATGATGACGTCATTTATCAAAGACTGTTCCATGGGACGGCCTTTGCATCCATTCACTTTCTAAAGATTTAGAAGAAGACTCGAGGGGATTCATACCTACAAACTTCATATGATACGAACGAAGTATCACCATGGATACATATATGTACATATAATGGAGAAACACCTGTGTAAGCATCTACATAGTTAGCACTGAGACATCAGTTCATCCCATCCTGGAAAACGCCTTATCTTTAAATAGATCTCCTCCATCTTAAACTCACTTCACTTCAACATACATATTTTTTTTACCATACCCATGAAATGACTATGGGTTGACTTAGCTTTACAGGTTGTGTTTGTGTTTGTATATAATATGTAGTTACATATATCAATGGTGAGACAGGTTTTGAGTGACCAATGCATTTATGCATGTTGATACATAACTTGTAAGTATCTTCATACTCACATAATATTATAGGTAATTGTGTTTACATATTTCGTATCTATTATTTTCATTACGTTTTCGAATATGGAAATGACTTAATCGTTTTTTGTTAGATTTAAGGAGTTAGATCTTTGTGATGACTACTTGAAATAGTATGTACAAACATTGGTAAATATTTACATAGGAAAAGTATTTGTAATTCCATGTCTAAAGGGTTCTTTTTAGAAATCCTGGAAAAGATTTTGGGAGATGAGTCTAGGAGCTTCTGTCTTTTTTTTTATATTCTTTGAGTATTTTCAACTAACTGTTGTATAAACTGGAAGTCAATTTATTTATTTATAAGTGGTTTTCAAAACACATTTGGGCATTTGTTACCCATGCATACATGATTTAAACCTTTTATAGTTTTTTAATTATTATGAGACTTAATTATACATCAAACATTAATTTGATTTAATTCGATCAAATTTATGCATTTTTTAACTTTTTTTTCTCCATATAATATATGTATTATTTTAGTACCTTAGAAGATTAAAGAATAAAGCAATAAACTTTTTAATAGTATCCATTAGAAGACTATATATATACATTTGATCCAGTTTTCCCTTTTTCAAAAAAAAAAAAGGTTTTTTTTTGACAACAACATGATTAATAGGTTTTTAACTTAGTGAACAAATTTTTGAAATTTTTACATTATGTCCGCTGTTGACCTGTCACAAAATAAGGAGCATTGAAGGATTTGAAAGGTTAAAGTTCATGTTCTCATTTGATTTCTGACTGTTTAAAAAAAAACAAAAAAAAACATGTATTTTTTCTTATATTTTTACGGATAACCTAATGTTTTGATGGGTGTTCCAAGAAGAACTTTTCACAAAAATATGTTCGTTATAAAAATGACTAATAGAGGGAGATTTTTTCAACAATGAAATTAAACAAAATGACTAATTTAACACACTATGTACTATTACATTTTACGGGAAAAGAGATTCAATATACGAATTTTGCCATTGATTTTCATAGCTAAGGTAAATAACATGTAAAGTTGCATAGTATGATTTTAGCTCTATAAATATTTAGAGTACATGAATTTTAAGATTAAATCAATACCCTTAGAAAGGAGGGAGTTTTGACTTTGGAGCAAAACTTTGTAAATTTGAATGAACCAATCATTGCGAAAATTAAATACAGCAAAAGATGGATTAAATTGCTTCAAAAAAGTTTAAGCTCATTTTATGAAATTTGATAGACTTGTTTATGATATTTTAAGTCAAAAATGTCGTATGATTATAGTTAGAAATGACTCTTATCCTTTTAAAATATAAGTGTAGTTATATCCCAATGAATTTATTTTGATTTATAATATGACCCAAGAAAAAAGAATGGTTTCCCTGGGATAATTGATGGAAATGAATAATGAAGGATGATTCATGTAGTTTGGTTGCATATAACAAATATCTCATAGCTTAGGTTGAAGCATACCTCAGATTGTGATTCTCTTAATTTTGCTACCTCCACTTGGCCACCAATGTTCCACAATCAAATTTGGATGAAACGGAATGATTTTGTGTCGAGCATCCTTACTTTAGCCAATCTGTTGTAACAACTGATAATTACCATATCTTGAGGCCTCATCTCCTTTCATAGATGACAGAACAGGGGTATTAAATAAATAAATAAAAAACTGCACATTTCATTTTGATATCAGCTGTTGATTTTTCTACTTATTTAACCTCTAATCAGTGTTCTGAGCACTGATGGGGTGAATTCAAATGAGTACTTGTTAAATTTGAAAGAATTATCAGACTACCAACTGATTTATAGATCTTTTTTACTCATTCTTTTGGAATGAGAGGTGGTAGTGAGATACAGTGAGATAACAGCGTGAACAGCAGCTGACAATGTAGCTCATTTTCATATTATGAATACAAAACGGGACACAGACCGGGTCGTATAAGGTTTCCATCATTTGTAAGGTTCACAAACGAGATCCGACCCATGACTTTGCAGACAATAGAAATAGCTATAAATTCACGTTTATGAAGCAAGCTCCGAGTTTAATTTGATTTAGGGCCCCTTCTTCTTCCACACAAATCCTGCATTTTGCATGTTTCTTTTATAATATAGAATAAACTATGGAAAATACATTTAAACATACCTTCATATATAGGGGTATTAGCTAAGTATAAACATTAGAGCCATTATTTATTCAAACCAAAAGAGAAAATAATATTCGTACTGCAATAATTTACATGAAATATTTAAATACATGTATCCTATTCGAGTATGTATACATACATATAATGTACCTAAAGTGTATTTTCTATCATTTGCATCATGAGCATGATGGTGTTAAAGGGCTCACAAAACAAGAATCAATAAAGGTACGTACGTACATTCTCGAGTACATGCAATGATGAAAAACACCAATGGAATATAAAATAAGCACTTAAGTACATAGTATCGATAATAATAATTATTATTATTTATTCTGATTAAAAAGTTGGGAAAATACCTTGTTCATCCCCTCATTTTTTTCCCATTTTTTATCAAATCTCCTCTTGTTCTTGTTAGAATGACATACATCCATGAATCAGAGATTGGGAAATTTAAACTATGTTAACTAAGACTTAAGACGGTGTAGTGTAAGCCCTTCTGGACAATGACTAAATGAACACATAGTCATAAATTGTGCAATGAATGAGAAATGGGAACATCTAAACAGCCTTTTAACGACCTTGAATGACCTGTTGGTCAAATTGGTCTCATGATCATCCTTCAGCCATCCCAGGCAACCTTGTAGGCCGCTGTCCTAATATGGGTCAAGTTGCCCTTAGTCCAGCTTGCTCCCTCCCCCTTTTGTCCTCCTGGCTGACTCCGATGTGCATTCAAACAATGGGACACGCACTTGATACTAATGGAAAGTGTAATGAACCAAAGGAAGTTAGAATAAAGCATTACGAATAGATTGTCTATCAATTTCAGGAGAGATACAAGCCTTCTTCAAGGGGCACTTTGAGTCAAATGACCCCCTAAGAATGCATCCTAAAGAAGGCACCTCATTAAGTTATGGATCGCGAGGTACCTGCCTTGTTGTAACTATATGCCTATATGCAAACACACGTAGAATATGAGTTAGATTATAATTTTTACCCATATATAGGTATACTAAAGAGATTATTATTAAATATAATCATTATTCCAAGGGGTTCTCTGATTAGTATTCCATCTGAAGGGGAATGGGCAGTAGATAGAGAAATGGGCATTTAAGATTAGATATAATTTACCAATACTATCTATCCTAGAAAAGATTAAATATGCATGCATAGATGTATCTATGTATTTGCATGAATACCTGAGTAGCCTTTAAATAAAGTCATTCTCATCTATGACTTTACTATATATTTTTTTTTTCATTTGTCACTAACAAATTTGAATGTAGTTTGTTTTAAAGATCTCGTATTAGGGATCAAATAAGATGTTCATTACTAGATTAATTAACTTTTATCTTCTCAACAACAAAAACCTTATAGATCAAAACGTAGATTTCAAGAATAGTTGACGAAAAAAAAATTGACGATACGACGGAGAGATAATAAGGTGGAAACACGGAGGTGGCTACTTAGACAATGAATCTTCTGCCAAAAAACAAACAAAAAGAGACGACAAAGACTCTTTAATTCCTGGAGCATAGACCTGATACTACTTGTATCAAATTGATCTGGAGAGTTTTATACTTTCATGAATGAATTGGAATTATTTTTATGTATATAATAGCAAATTATAGGAAAAGGTAAGTCGGGATTCTTCTACTATTGATTTTTAGAGTTAAAGCAGAGGATATACACAAAATATATAAGAGCAAAAGAAAGGACCCTAGAGGTTTACCGCAAAACATGCAATTTTCTACCCTTGTTTTCAGTATTTTTTACTTCAAAAACACTGTACCATGATTATTTTAAAGAAGTGGAAATGAAGTAGCAATTGATTCTTGATCTTTTTAATTACTTTTTTCCTTCACACATTCGTTGTATCTCTCAACCTTTTTTTCGCCCAAAATAATGAGAAAGACCCAAAATCCGTTTTAGCTACATAGTTCTCAATTCTTCTCATCTATGTGCAATACTTTATTTAATAAAAAGTAGGTTATTCTTCAGAGCTTAATAACAGCTAAATTGGAGCCAATCCCTCAACATTTGGAACACTTTTGAGAGGCAAGTCGAGAATTAACAGCTGACAAAACACATATTGTTATTATTTTTTGTGGAGTATAACACCAAGGGTCAAGGGTCTACTTACAGTTCCATCGCACAACGTAAATACACTATGAATATGAAATTTGAATTATTATCACATCAATTAATATTTGGCTCATATTTGGTCATGTGGCTCTGGAGAGCCCTTTTGGTCTTTAGACCCACTTTTAAAGGTCTCATTCCAATCTGGATCCCGTCAAGTTTTGTTCATGCTTTGATCACGACACTTGAATGCGATATTCAGGATCAGGATTTTTGTGTGGTCTCAACAAAACCTTGATTCCGATCCCTAAAAGACTTGATCTCAATATAGGCAGTCTTGAGCAGAGCACTTGGTGCTATTATAGTGATGAAATAAGGAGCTGTTGATGTTTACAGAACAGATTGCTGGAGCATTCATTTGGAGAAATCAATCAGTAGGGTTGGAGGGTGTGCTTCTACCAAAACATATGGACTAACTCTAATTGTGTGGTTTTTTTGTTTTTCTTTCTTTCTTTCTTCATTTCATTACCATATCCATGGGTAGGTACATATATAATAATAGTACACATACATAGGTTACATACAATAGCCATTAATCCATCATCTTATGTATGAGAAGGCCCTCTAAATATGGGCAAATCCTCATTATCCAAACAAATGTTATACAATGAAGCGCCATTGTTAACTCCTGCTTATTTAGTGTGTTTTTTTTTAAAAAAAAAGGAATCATACGTATGTTTATGTGTATGAAACCAATGGTACTTTTACATTCATATTTCTGAGATACATACCTAGTTATGTATGCATATAAATCCGTTTTCTCACACACACACATTTTTAATACACTTAAGGAGCTTAAAAAGGATTTTTCTATATGTATATTCTATATGGAATTGAGATTGGCTATTCATGGTCCATTCTATGTATATTATACTATTTTTTAAAAAAAGAAGAATTCCTTTTAATGTAAATGATACCATGTGTTTCACCTCAAATAAACACAAAGGGCATTAATTCAAAACATTAAATGGAATATTCCCAAAATGTAGTACATGATCACATATTCGTCTTTGTTTCTTCATGTAAGGTCGTTATTTATCTCTTTATATGTATATTCATATGTAAGGGTATGTTTGAGGGATAGTAAATTTTATCATCTCAAAAACAAACACAAAAAAAAGGCCCAAATTCAGTTGGTAGTAGATGGACAACTCATCTCATCTATACAACTCTTTTTCAACAATAGCAGACTATGACTTAAGATCCCTGTTTACTTTAGTTGTTTGTTGACTCAGCATCTCTGGCCCATCTTTCGGCTATAAAAGCTTTTCTGTACTTTTATCATTCCATATTGTTACAAGACTTTACTTGTTGGACAGACATATTCTTTCTTGTTCAACCAATCAAGGTTTAGAACACACTCTAAAGGGCCATGAATAGTAGAAAAATTAACTTTGCTGACAAAGGAATACAGTTTTAATTGTTATGTTAGTAATGGGAAAGACCGCTTTAAGAGTTGATTTGTTAAATTACCATTATATTTATTAAAATTTGTGAGTGTCACTCTGCTATTGAGTAAAAAATATAATGGCAACACCTGGAGAGAATGGCGTAAATTTACTCGTAGATTACGATCCTTTATTTTATAGGAAAGGTTGAGAGAATATAAAGACGATTCCTATGTGTTCAAGAATCAAATACAATTGATAGATATTTATTGAATTATTTGACTTGCAATTTTTGTCCCTAAAATATCTCTTTTGATATTGTATTTTGAAAATAATTGCCATATTTTCCCCCTTTAAAAAGTGGTTTATTTATAAAAATAATTCAATTGGATAGTTGCATTATGGAACTTATACAAGCTATGTCACTTCATGGGGTTTCATCTTTGCCCAGGAAATGACAAAAATAAAATATCTTATTTTATATATTGAATCCCGATTTTATTTACTGACTTTCATAGATATATGGACTCAAATTAAGAGTTTGTGATTTGTATTCCATTAATATCAATTATTATTAGTCTTACATGAGTCTTTGTTGATTACTTAACTCAACTATTCTTCCTTGGAGGCAAATTATATTCTCTTGGTATCAACAAGCGTTACCCTTCCTGTATTACGAATATTACTGAGACTACATTTTTACACAACTTTCAATATTTCTTTATTATCTTTATTTTGTTGATATTCTCTGTAGGGGGGGGGGATATGATGGCCCTTTGGCTCTCCTGACACATATATATACATATATACCGTAAATACCCACGTACACGACGATACCATGTATAGGACGCAGTGGATATTTGACCTTAAAAGGAAAAACTGTGTACCTGTGTATAAAACGTATCCTAATTTTAGTCTTAAATTTCCATTAATTATTCAGTATAGAAACGGTGACCTTAAGTCAATCAAGGTGAACTCCATTTTATCGCAGGAGTGGGCTACTTTGTTGAATGAGAACAGTGACGACGAAGATAAATTTTGATAAATATTGTAAGTTTGACATTTTTATAATAACTTTTTGATATTATGATAAATGCATACCGGCAATTTTTATAATAAAAGTATCCATGGATAAGACACACCTGAGTTTTTAGGTCAACTTCTTGAGCAAAAAATGCGTTCTATACGCGGGTATTTACGGTATACCGTTATAGGTAGGGATGTGACATTTGTAGAGCGCGAGGAAAAGGGGGGAGCAAGAATTACGATATTATTGAACTACGCCCTTCATAACATCAACTGCTTGTTGTATAATTAGGGTGGGGGATATTATTAATATAACGGCCACAGGAATGAGTACCTTTTATATCTTTATAAGTAGCATTAACTGCAGGAACAATATTATATTTATAGATATACAATAATTTTAATATAATATATATTCATTTTAAATCTACAAAAGCGTGGGCTGAAATTCTTTTATTTCTTTTTCTAAGAGGGAAATGTATTCTCTTTAAAGAATGAAAATATTAAAAAAAACACACACACACAATAGTACCAAGTGTTGTTCATTTTCAAATCTCAAAGTTGTATTTTTCTTATCTAGAAAAATAACATCCCTTGCAATAGGTCTAAATGTACTCTGGATTTTGAGTCCTTTATTTGCTAATTTCCCTTGTGCGTCATTGGTAAATTTGTATGTCCGATGAATCAACGTTGTTTCCATTCCTATTTAAAAAAAGTTACTGAATCATTTTCATGATTGAGAATCTGAATAGTAATTACCAAAGCCCAAAAAAAGTTGTGGATTTAAAAAAAATATTTCAATATGTATAAATTAAATAGCGTTATTTGAAGAGTCCAGAATAAGGATCCGTCCACAAGGAACAAGAACTTAAAATTTATTTTATGTTGTTTGTTCCAAACATATGTATACCAACATACAATATATGTATATATGACGGAAGGGATTTTAATTCCTTTCAAAATAAGACTCCATCATAAATTGCTAAATCCAGTTCCTTACAAAAAAGGTATTATATATATATATATACATATAAGATATCATTAAAATTTTGATTGATACTCATTCCCTCATTCATCACTGTCCAATAGCCATGAAACTCAAATCAATTATTGTGAACTCATTAAGGGTGTTTCAGTCCTAAAATATTATGTAATATGTAAAAAATGAGTGGGGGGGGGGGGGGAATACATTCCAAATTAGTCAATTAATTAATCTATTTACAAATGAAAAATAACTTCAAAAACTTTTTACTGATAAGGAAATAATTATAAGGGTGATTATTATTAACTTATTATTAGTTAATCATTGAATGACTGTATTTGTTTGTTTATTTATTTAAAGCCTTTAATAATTATTATTATTGGCACCTTACATATAAATTTTAAATGATGATTAGTATCCAGTGAACTTGAAAAATATTAACTCCAAATTGGGATATTTTACCTGTAGGTACTCATAGAATAAGTATTTTCCTACTTTGTGAGGACATTTAACAGAGTGCTTACAACTTACAATCATAGAAACTAAAAAAAAATGACATATTGGGGCTCTAAGCATCCCTAAAATAGGCTATTGAGCAATATAATGTCTATAAAATAAATTTGTATCGCTTTTTAGGTGAAGTCAAAATAATTACAAATATCAAATTTATTACTCCACAAAATGTGAATAAACATTTTCTTCTGGGAAAAAATCCTTCTCTTTTGAATGTAATTAGCGTTGCCATAACCCCCTCCTATCTGCTAAGAGACTGTACACTAATATATGTAAGTACTAATAAAATAGCATAAATGTAAGAGCTATTGACGATTCATTTTAATTCAGTCTAAGTTTTTTTCACTTCGAGTCCGAGTAACTTTTTTGGAAAAAAAATAATACCCATGAAAGGTTGCGTGAGTATCATCGTGTACTAATGAGTGCCTCTCATAGAGTTTAAAGTCGTAGTTGAATGGAGCTTAAGTACGATTCGAGTCCATGTCGTGAATTTGAATATAATCCCAAGATCCTCTTGAAATGAGTTTAAAGAAACTGCAAATCCATTTTGCAGTTTCAATCTGTATCGTGCTTAGATTATTGATATCTTGATTTTTTTTTTTTTTCATCTTTATGCACATCGTCACAAACTATACAAAAAGCAAAATAACCAGAGAATGACGATGAGAGATCCAATAGACCACGTATGTACATTATTTGTATGTAGAAAGTGAGGAACAATGTGCAGAGATCATAATTTAAAACGATTTCATTTAGTGTGTGTGTGTGTGTACGTTCATATATTATTAGAAAGAATGAAGAAAAAAAACTGCAAAGATTCAGGTCAAGGTCTCATCATTACCCATGATGATGAAGGAATATTTCGCATTAAAAAAAAATACAAATCATGGATTTAGTTCTTTTTATTTATTTTAAAAAAAAATGTATATTGAAATAATCTCAAATTTCAATTCCCCCTTAAGGAATTAGAATCATTCACCGTGGGTCAATTCCATCTCTGAAAAATGATATATTTTTCATATTTTATCAATATATTATGACCTACTAATGGAAGTAATATAAATAGTCATCATGAATTGTACTTTTATACGAAACATATGTAGATAGATTGCATTTAACTACATAGACACGTAGCTAAAAGACTCAAATAATAAATGAATATAATTTTGAGTACAGCAATGCATTGAAGTGAACAGCAGCTAGATGAGCATCAAATGACTTTTCATGCAGATGAACAAAATACTAATTATTATTATAATACACAAACACTTGACGACGATGTTCCACTCATTAGCTCATGAAATGGTATAGTACCAAATCACTCGGGGAGATTCTACCTACCTGTTGAAGAACTGCAAATCATTCCCTAATGCGAGCATTCATTGACTTCCATTGTAAATACATACATACATACATATACACCAAAGCAATCTAAAATACCTCTCTCAACCTTTCCTTCTCCGAAGAGAAACAAGAAAAAAGCGCCCAAAATTAATTGGTAGTCGTTCAAATTTTCCATCATGTCATGGGACCATTCTTCATTAATTAGTGCTAGGGTGTTGTTT
Source organism: Lepeophtheirus nordmannii (assembly GCA_963680855.1). Lineage (NCBI taxonomy): Eukaryota > Metazoa > Arthropoda > Copepoda > Siphonostomatoida > Caligidae > Lepeophtheirus > Lepeophtheirus nordmannii. The sequence continues at coordinate 27,631,042 of OY804522.1, read as the reverse complement.
ACAGCAATGGCTGTTAATTCGAGTTTAATCAATCCCCCAATAATTCAAAACACTAATAATTAGGGGTAGAGTCGTAAGAAAATCGACAGCTGACAAAAAATACATAGTTTGTTGTCGCGAAAAAAATGGGTGTCTTAAATAATCAGCCATCATACCAAAGGGGGCACTAAGTGACGGAAGTTTATGACTTATGGTCAATAAACATGCAAATATGCCCACATATCCTCATCTAGAAGTGGATATATGGGCTCCTGGAGTAGTTTTGGTGGTGCTATTGTGATATATATGTATATATATATACAAATCTGCTCATTATACTCTAGGGCCAGGCCTCACCCCGTTATCGTTATTGTATCTTGCAAACTTTCCTTCCAAAAGAAACAAAAATAAAGCCCAAACTCAGTTAGCAATTAGCCAATCCTTTCCAACAGGGGAATTTTTCTTCATTTAAAGAAAAGAACTGTTCAAAGCAGTGGCACAAATAAGATTTTTAAACTGGCTCTAAATTTGTATGTAATTAGGATATTGACGACGAGGACTCCATAATTGTAAGAGATCTATATGCTTAAGGTATATATTTAAATCCTGGAATTGGATTGGTCTGACGTCATGGCAGCCATTTTCTAAATGCAACAAATTTGGCTGTCTTAACTTCAAAGAAGTGAATGTGATGTTTCATGATGACATTAGTCCTAAGTAATTGACCCACTAGAAGGAAATCCATTGATCAAAATTCATTTCCCCAAATTTAAAATTGAATAATTAGGCCTAAATAATATCATAGATGACGCTCTACGTAGCTCTGATGGTGAAAATTTAGTTGTTTAGATGCTTAAAAATAAAACTTCCTTAGGTAATTGCTTGCTTCAATAGCATATGTAGAAATTAAGATATAAATTTAAAATATCTAAAGTGAAGATCATAGAGGGATAATGTCAGATGTTTTTTATCTGAGTCTTATATCAAAACAATTTATTTGTATAAAATATCATCGGAATGTTACGAGTACACAGAGCTGTTCAATGGAAGTGAGAGAGCAGAAATAGATCATGAAGATATTCAAACAAGGGCCAAAAGAAGACAAGATAGGAAGAGATCCCCCCCCTGTACACGAACGCTTTTTTGCCTTTTAAAGGATTGGATCTCCGTTTGAAGAACGGCAAAAAAGGAAATTGCCCAATTCCAAACAATGATCAGTCACCTAAGATCTTTCTTAAAAATGATATGCTAGCCTTTTTTTAATTGTTTGATGCATGAGTTTCCTAAAGTATCAATAGAGATATAGAACAGAGTAAAAAATATTTGATAATGATAACTATATTAATTACTCTAAATATTTCATTTGTTATACTACTACGATAAGAAATGGGAAAATGCAGTTAAATTGGAACAAAAATATAAAACATATTATAGTAGATTAAATTATGTTTAGAAAGTTTTTGGTTGTTGTTTATTTTTGCCATTTATTTGCAACAAACTAAAAAAGATTAAAGCACTAACCTTTAATAGAATTTAATATTCTTTTTAATCATTTTCTACAAATTACCTGCCAGTAAAAGTATCAAAATTGATATAATTTTTAACAATTATAATTATTTAAGGCAAACTCATAAATATACGAAGACATAAAAGTAGGCCTTAATATACATACAAAGGAAAAACTCCTCTCTTAAAAGTCTAATTATACATGCACATCCCAGAGTTTCTTTAGATTAATAATAATTATTTTAATAATAATAATATAATATAATTGATATTTTGTTTTTTTGAATTCTTTTGCAAAAAAAATTCAGTTCGTGACCCTTGGATTCTTCCTCCATTTTATTTTTATTTTTTATTATTATATAAATTTGTTCTATAATCCTCTTTTATCATATCTTATACCGATTATAATCTACATGCATGTACATATATATATATATATATATATATATATATAATACTTAATCATCTTTTAAAGCAAATTAAAGCTTTAGAAAAAAATACGTAACAAAGCTGATCACAGGCTCTAACATGCAGAGTCTTTTCACTTATAGTCTCAAGTTTAATGAGACAATATGAGTGGAGTTTAAAGCTCGAGTGCAAGGGAGTACGAGTCCTCTCCATATCTGATTTATGATCCTTATGATGACTCAGGATCCGTATTCCAATTCAATTTATGTTTGTTTGCCATGAACAAGATTTTGAGGGATCGAGATCTAATGTTACCTCATTCCACCCTAAATTTAATACAGTAATTATGAAACGAGGATATAGGCAGATTATAGATATTATTATTATTATTATATGCATATTTACAGAATAGTTCCCATCGTATTCAAAGTCATATCTGCCACCTACTGTTAAGAGGACTTGAGATCCAGACAAATACAAAAAACAAAAAACGAATACGGAAAACTCCATAATATCTACGTCTATATTGATTCAAGTCCCAATCTTGTTACTTTGAAGTCCGAGTCGATTTTGAAGTCGTAGTTTATAAAATATAAAGTAAATAGCAGATGCCTTCCTCCCTGGCGTCACGAAGAGGGCAGAGGAGGCATTCCCTCTTCCCTCTAATACCTTGGCCTCCTCATTTTACATTATTTATTTATTACATTTATAGTAAAATCAATATTAGCTTAGGTGAACAAGTGCCCCTTCGGAATTTTTAAATACCCTCTGTGTGATATTTCCGTCCCTGGATCCCTTTGTTTTAAAGAATACCTACATACATAGGTACTTTGAAGAATTCGAATGTACATACATACATACATACACTCATCCTTTCTTACTTTTTGGAATGCAAGGTTAGACACGTTGTATCTTCATTATAATGATTATGATTTTAATAAAGGGATTCTTTGAAAAAAGAATACATAGATATTACGTTCTTAATATTTATTCATCTAATCCTTCCATGTACATACATACAACTTACAAGCGGGCTATTCTTCTTCATCGTCTTCTTGATAGACATAAAAGGAATGTGTAAGAAAAATAACCTCATCAAAAAATATCTTTTAATAATGCAATAACACTCAATACCCTTCTTCCAAGGTTAGAGCAGTCTATTTATACTATCTCAAACACCTATAGTCTTATGATGGGTACTTCATCAACAATCATACAATCATAGAATATTGGTAAATATCTACTATGGATGTATTGAATTTCATTCAAAATATACCTAAGTTGGGTTCCTATTCTCATTTTTTCTGTTCCTCCATGTAGACACTACTTCCTGTTTATTTTTGAATGGCCTATAAGGAACCATCGTCATTCTGTATCTGAAAGAATTTTATTCACCTAAAGTTGCATGTCAGTAAGGGAGAAGTACCAGTTTACCTGAAGCACTCATTGTCAATTCAGCCAGAGCTAAGATGTGACAAATTCCAGGGCCGTATTTGAAATACAAAAAGATATCCTTAATCTGTTTCATTTGCTAAATTGTTTTTGGGAGGTCAAGGTATAACAGTTGTCATATCCAATTAATGCCTTTGCACGACGAGCTTTTTGGGATAAACAAAAACACACACTGTATTCTCCCTTCAGCACATTTTCGTCAGTTGACTCTTCTGATTTAAAGCAGCTGACTCTACGTGTTATGAACTCGTAAAGGGTGTTATTATTATTTATGATTTTGTTATATAAATATAATATGTTAATTCAAGGATTACGGGCCCTTTTTTTAATTTTTGAACATAATACAAGTATTAGCGATTGATTTGCATATTGGTAGAATTTATCAATGTAAACATAGTATATATAAATTACAAATAAATTTACATATTAAAAAGTTGGCAACAAGGAAAATACAGAAGGGTAGCTACCAGTTGTTTTTTCAAATTTTTCCTTTCCCTTTAGTGAGTCGAGGTTGCGAGTGAACAAAAAGCTCGACGAGACTGACCCTTAGGAAGACGGTCTTTTTTATTTGTTTTTATAAGCAATATATTTAAAATATAAAAGGGGAAAGATGGAATGAACGATCAAATGATTATTCCGTTCAGCCGCTCAAAAATTCGAGAATGCAAATTTGCATATTTGAAGTTTATGAATGGAGATAGAAACGTTTATGCAACACTAATTATAGCCCGTGGATGTGGTAGCATTTGACATATCACGAGTAGATATCTTCAGCCAATGAATAGTAATAGATAGGCCGAATACAAAATAAAAAACATAGTAGGATGTAAGTATTTAAACTTCGCAAACTTTATTATTTTTCCAATTTAATTTTTGAATAACTGCCCCTCATGGCATCATCCTAAATTTTCATTAGGCAATTAATGTGTACATTTATCCATGTAAGTAATATTTCGAGACCAGTTTAATTACTCAGGCATGAAATGCAATTCCGTATTATAAGATTGCTTCAAGGAATTTAGTCCATTTTTCAAGGAGAGAGTTTTCCTTGTACAATAAACGTACTTATTAATTATAGGTATTACATTTATATTTAACTGCCTTGTGTGTCAATTAAACCTTCATTATTTATTACTACTAAGTAGATAGCTATACTGACATAAATGCAAGTATTTAAATTTATGCAGATACAAACATCAATATTTGTCATTGACATTAACAGTCCTTTTTCGACTCATGGGCAATAGTTTGGCATGCCAGCAATCTCACAAAAAATTAATAGTTACAAGATGGCACACAGAGGTCCTGAGTCTTAGCATATATACAAGCTACAAAGTAAACATAACCCTCACACCCTATTTTAATTTGCCAATCATTATGCTTTGTTCAAGAATTACAAAGCTTGGATTTGATATAAAAATATTTATGCAATATTTAATGTTTATCGTCTAATCCCTATTAAGAAAAATCCATGACTGGATCTTTATTGAAATTCCTTTGCCGACTCACTGAAATCCTTTCATTCTTTATCCTCACTCCTTTGATGTTTTAGTATGTTTCTAAGTATTTATTTTTTTTCCAAAACATCCAATTACATCACCTTCTTCTTTAGGATTAAAATATGAAATTGTAAGGTTGATCAAATATACCATCATGTGATCATTCAACAATTTAGCTAGAAGGAAGAGTTGTCTTCTCTACTCATAGTTTTGATATGTTTCTGACACGTAATGGAGCATCTTCATGTGTTGTATTTAGATAAGCTGAATTAAGTCCACCCTTAGAAGAAGATTAATTAAAAATCCCAATTGATTTATCTCCGTGTGATATTTTGAAGTTGATGCCCCTAACCCACCGAATAGAGTTTAAGTTTGAACATTTCTTATAACTTATGTTGGACCAAGGGGATAGAAATTGCGTAGATAATTAATTAATTATTAGCCTATGAGGTTGGCCATATAAGCCAAAAGGACCAGCTCTTAAAAAAGACATTGTACTATATCTATATATTTATTAATTGTGCTCTTTTTAAAACGTTGTTTTAAATATTTCATATACTAAAACCTATTATACTGATCTGAGAGTCTGGGAATTCATGTTTCATACCTTGACTTGCTGTTTCAATAGAACAATCAGTAATATATAATAAATTAAGGTTATATAAGTACATTAAAACCTTTTTAGAGAGAAAGATCAACTTTTTACCGCAGTTCTTCTACTTTGATTTATTTTTTATAAAAGAAAAGAGAAAAACTTTTACTTTAAATCTCTATAGAAAAGTGCATTTTCTTCATGCTTAGTCACGTTGATGTGTTCCAATAGCAAATATAATGTATGTCTATTGAATATTTACCTTTATAAATAATTTTATATTATTTATATATATACATTATGTCAATAAAAGTCTTTGTCTTGATATATAGTATATTGTAGTAAATAACTAGTTTTATGTTTAAATAAGCAACAAAAATGATTTGTTGTATAATGAAATAACAATTTTCAAAATATAAAACTTATCTTTTAGCTTCAAATTATGTTATTCACCACGTCGAGCTTTTTTGTTCACTCGCAACCTCGATTCACAAAAGGGAAAAAAGTAAAACAACCCTTCTGTATTTTCCTTGTTGCCAACTTTTTAATATTGGGCAGAGTTATTATTTAGATATACTATACATTGATAAATTTTACCAATATACAAATCAATTGTTAATATTTGTAAATCAAAGATTAAAAAAAAACAGCGCGCAATTTAATATATTTTTTATATATCAAAATCATAAATAATAATAGTAATACCCTTTTTGAGCTCATAACAAGTAGAATCAAAAGAATTAAATGATGAAAATCAGCTGAAGGGATAATATAGTGTGTTTTTGTTTGTCCCAAAAAGCTTATCGTGCATATCATTATAATGGAAATTTGATTGGAAGATGAGAAATAAATATATATGTGCGCAACATTTATATAATTTAATTCACATAACCTTACTCCATTTTTCTCTTTCTTAATTATATCTTCGTCTTTAATAATAACTTGGAAGCAAAATGATAAGTCATTATTTTTCGATTGTTTGAATTCTTATTTGAAAGAAAAATGAATGCCATTTTTCTTTGTACAATATAATTTATGTATATATTTGTATAAAAGGTATCCAATGCACTCAGTGGAAATATCATTTACCTAATAAGTTCATTTGTTAATACGCCATAATATTGTATATGATTAACGTTGCCTATAAAGATATTATTAATATGTATATCCATATGTATATTGATAATAAAATTAATGGAAAGACATTTATACTATTCTCAACTAACAATATACGAATTTATTTTTTTATCTAATGATGAAAATAATAATTTATTCAAATGTAAAGTTATAAGTCGCTATTAATGAGAGACTCCGCTACCATTTTTCCAGAGATATACCCACTTCCCTCATAGAGATAAAGACCTTTCAGACTTGTATTATGTATGTAGTACTTTGGAGGAGAGCTATGTGTTCCCAGAATGGAATGGTTTAACCCTGGTATATAATTCTCTAAAAGGGAGAGCACATCTCGTTCTTGTAATCGTGTCTGGAGTGAGAACACAGAGACTTTTAATATCCTCCATTCGGGATTATTTGAACTGACTAGACTCAATTTTAAAATAGGAGGCATCTTTGGACTAAAGGACTCGCAATTAAGGTACAAAGGACATCCCGGACACTCGTGGAATAACTTTTCTATAAATATACAGATCATATATGTATGTTCATAAAATAGATAAGAACTTTTAAATACATATAATCTACATCATAGAGAAAGGAAAAAGATAAGAGGAGTTTCCATTCACAGTTCTTCATAATTGGGCAATTAAAATCCACTACATATCTGCGCCACAAGTTTAGTTGAACAAAAAAAAAAAAAAAAGATGTGATGGATTTAATTGTAAAGGTACTCAAATTGAAAAATAATAATAATAATAATTAATTAGAGATCTATTCATTCCAAAATTTGAACGTCCCGTTCTAAATCCAATATATATATAAACGTTCAAATGTGTATAAAATACTAAATCATTTAATTACACCTTAATCAAAAATAACGGTAAACTTTTTTTGTGCATTTGTTTGTCTCAATAATAGGTATAACAAAGAAAAATACTAAAAAGTTCTAGAACGAACTCAATTATTGTTATACTGAAGTATTTTACTGTGGTCTAAGTAAGTAAAAATGATGTTTTGTTATGAGCGTTTTGTTCAAGGATCGATTTGAACCCCTACATAGAAGTTCATAGACCATTCAAAAACAAATGTGAGGACGTTCATTGAACATATCCCTAGATCTGAGATGCCCCTTCAAAGTCAATGGCTCAGAGTCTGACTCTCACGTCAGCTCCTCCATCATTTTCTTTTTCTATGCTGTATATGTATACTCTACCCAAACATGTTCCATTCACGAAGAAATCCCTTCCAAGACCAATATATAAATCATTCACGAGCCCTTCCTTCATTTTAAATTGTGGAAGAATGGAGCAAGTATTGGGTGCGATGAGGGAGGAACAAAGACACATCATTCCATTCGCCAAAGAAATCCCTGTCACTCTATGACTCTTGAAATGAATTTTCTGCACACCTCCTCCACAAAATATGTTCACCCCAAGGGATACAGCTCTTCGTCGTATAAAGGGAATGAAGGAGTCCTCATCCTCTTCAGCGAGTATTTGAAGGGGATAGTTTATTTCTTGAAGAACTCCGCATTGTAGGCTTTGCCCTGACTCTGTGAAGAAAGGAAAAAAGATGATGCAAGGGGTGAGTACTAAATCATTATATTAGTTATACTTAGGTATACAAATAATAATAATAGTACATACATATAATGCTGTTCGTTGCAAAAAAAAAAAAAAAAAAAAAAAAAAGTTGAAATGAACGTATCCGTTCATTTCTCTAAATGCACTTATTCGCAATACCTGAATACTTGTATTATTATCGTTATTATTATTATTATTAACCATAAATATTATAGACATTTATGAAGTTGAAATCCACATTTTCACTTGTGGTTACAATGAACCAAAAGCAACAAAAAGTAAAGAGAAAGAGAAAGATAGGAATATAATATGTAGAATTGGACAATTAGCTGAGGAAACAGCTTTGTGTATTCATAATACAATATACATATGCATGCATGCAACGTGTTAATTCATAATAATTATAAAAGAGACATGTATGCAAATCATGAGACTCCTCAATCCCAATTTCCCTTCTTAAGTAACCCCAAATAATACATGTACATTTTATTATGAATGATATTGCCTGATGAATAACGCCGAAAACAATTCAAAAGTGTCCCCCCAAAATGACGTCATTTATTAAAAGAATCACGCAACTTTTGATTATTGAGGTGGGTTTTTTTTTCAATGGCCCAATGATCATATAATGTCAGTGTCAATGCAAAAGGAATCTTTAGAGCATAAATTCAATGAGAAATAGGTACTCAATAGAGCATGACGTCATTATAAGCTTGAAAAAGTCTGTCATCTTGGAGAAGACATAATTAATCATCCACATTAATTTACAAATCTAATAAAAAAACTCTGTTGCTATACGTACAAACTTTTATACATATATTATATTTAAAACCATTTATTAATAGTTTTCTTAAAATTTGTTAGGAAATTTGTTTATTTTTTTTAATATCTAAATATGTACACATAGATAAGAGCTAGACTCGTATCAATATGGCGTCGCTTATTTCCGTTTATTTTGCAATTTTTGACATCAGTGAAAACGCTCTACTTATTCATTTTTTTACTTCATATACGGTATAATATGAAAACAACCCAATATTTATTTCTTTGACATATTTAGATCAAATATATTATTATGGACTTTATATTCTTCAAATTTCTCGGATGGATTGATATACCCCGAGTAACGTTGGCTAGAGTCTTTATTTGACCAATGAAGCAATAGCTTTTGTCTCCCATATGGCTTTACAACTATGTACAAAACCTTTTGATACGGATAGGGAGTTTTTGCGACCTTTAAGTGCAATTTGCAACCCTTCCAAAGGATTATAATTGCTTAATAATCCATTTATAGAAATAAAAGAGAATAAATAATGAGTTAGTTGAGGAACATAAAATGATTTCCAAACTTTTTTCAACTTGTATTTGATAATAACCAACTTACGCGGATCATCTGGATCACATTCCCCCTGAAGGAAACACCATTTTGAGGCTAGAGTAGCCTTGAGGGGCTCAAAATCAAAGTAGTCGTTCAGAATCTCTCTGCAGGATCTTGTATCCAAGCTAAAGGATGGATTATTCAAATCTGCTATAAATTCCTTGTAGCGCTCAGCATCTCCAGATGAAAAAGTTCGAATGAAGGCAATGGGATCCGGACCTAGAGAGAGATGTTGTTGATTTGTAGTCGAGTAGCCAAGGAGGGGTGTAATGGATGTGACTCCCGTGTGTTCTTTGGAGTTTGATTTGAGATTCAAGTCGGAAATGATTCTTTTTGGCAGGGATATGATTCGGGATCGACGTGAATGTTTGAGTCCTGATGATGGATTATTTATGGGTGTTATGTAGTGGAAAATAATGACAACATGGAAATAGAGAGTAAAAAAAAAAACAATAACGAAGAAATAATCATTCATTTTTGTATTTAGGTATGTTTGTATTAGTGAATTAGAAATGCAAAGAGATTTACTTTCTTGCCTGAATGCATTTTCAAAGAGTAAGACTCATTTTCTAAGGAAAACTTCTTTTCAAAGAGTGCCACTCTCTTTCCTATATGATAAGACAATGGGTATAAGACAGAGAAGGAATCATTATGAGAAGAATAAAGTAAAAATGATTCGTAACAAACTCACCCGAGGCAGCCAAATACGTGGATGCAATCAGTCCATTCAAATTACCACCAATCACTATGACATCGTAGGTCTTTCTAGCTATAGTCGTCATGTTATGCTCTATCCAAACACTTTACATATGAGTCAATGAAGTAGCAAAGATCTTGATTTTTTCTTACAACTAAGAAAAACTGGATTTTACGTAATATTACATATATATATATATATATATATATATATATATATATATATATATAAAATATAAATTTATTTATAATTAACATTCGATGTTCACCATGTGACATCCTCCCATCCTTCGTCTTATACATTTATACAAATATAGGCAATTAGGAACATATGTACGAGTCCTATCTATGCATTGATTTACGAAGAGCATGGAATCATCTCCTCCCTACTTAAATAGTGTTGTTCGTACATTCCTACTTTGTGTTAGTACATATAATTTGCATATGTATGTACATATAACGTAATAGTCAAATTAGCCATTTTGAGTATCTTTATAATTACTTATACATAATATGATATAATTTAAAAAAAAAAAAAAAACAGTCTGTACTCTCATATTTCATTACAAAAGAAACAAAAGATCTACATACTATTATATATATATATATATATATATATACGTACAATTTATTAAAATTAAAATGTATTCAACGAAGGATTTATTTAATTCCTTTTAAAAGTTTGAGAAGATCCATCAAGTTCCATCCATCAATAAGGCCAATTGCCCTGCAGAAATGTGCTTACCAGTACTCACCCTAAATATATAGTATATTTAATAAATAATACAGTAACCCTTTTTAAAAGGAGGAACCCTTCTGGTCTCCAAGTGGCTATGTTTGTATGTTAGTTCCTGTTGAATTCATTTTGCTTTATTGTTAATATTATCATACATAATAATTAGTTATTAAATAATAATAATAATAATAATAATAATATGTTAATCAGGTCCTAATCTTTTATTTTTTTAATAGGGCCTTACATAGGTAGGTAAGTAAGTATGTTTATGACGACCATACATACATCTATGTATGTAGACATAAGCACCAATAATGGGAGATTATAAATATATTTATATGTAAAGTACATATTTTCATAATCATTTAAGTATAAATACCAAGAAATCGTTGCTGTGTTATGTAAGCGCTTCTTTACTTACTTATTTATGATTATTGACCACAAGTATGTATAAGGTACTTAAGTTTACTTGTATACATACATATTTATGTGCAAAACAACAGGAAAACATGGATACAATCTACTTATTAATTGTATATGCCTACATACATATTGTGAAACAAACTTGTAAAAAGTAAATTATTATTATTATCACTTTAAACCCTCAAAAATTAGAAGCCCCCTATGACGGAATGATCCTTTTCTTACTCTTATTCAACCGTTTCATTTTCTACTAGAGAAATGTGTCCAGTAGGAATATATTATATAGGCTTCGATGAGGGATGCAGAAATCAAACAATAGTTTCACAAAAATGACGTCACTTATTGTTAATTGCAAGAGGATTAAGGAATTTTTCATTTTGTACATGTTTTTTTTAAAAGTGGGAACCCTTGGTCCCTGTTCCGGTGCTCATGACCCCCAATAATAAGTAAGGGGTTATTAATTATCAAAATATCCCAATGACTTATTAATAGAACTTACTAAAATATTAATAATTCCTTACGTCACATTCATAGCCAGATTTCGTTGAGTGAGCCGAAAATTAAAGAGTATAAAAACTGTATATGACTATCTAAGTAGAATTTATTCTCATTACTACACATATAAATAAGGAGTCAGGGCAAATTTCAACTAAACTAGAAGTCGTATTTTGTATCTGTTCACAGAGGATTGAGATTTTGAAGGCCTTGTTATATTCTTGTTATATTTTAGCCCACTTTTTTGTTGAAGATCAGTCTATTAAAGTTTGATTGTGAATAAATTTATATGATTTAATAGGTAACTAGCTTAAAAAATCCATATTTCAAAGGAACGGACGACGAAATGTTGATTTGTAAATGTAAGTTAATGTAGTTTTAAAAAATGAGAAGAAAATATCATTTTTTGCAAAGAAAAGTCTATTTATTTATTTATTTGAGTCATTGGTTATTAAAATATCTAATAACATAGGTTAACAAATTTGAAATGTCAAAAATCCTAAGGTGTATAAGTATAATATAATAAAAGTTATTCAGTTATGCACAAGTATGATAAAAGTTATTCAGTTTTACTCACTGATTTCAAATCTAACGTGAGTCTTTGGTTTCTAGGGAATTGATGATCGAAATTGCATAAAAATTTACACAGTTAGATGAACGATTTCTTCTTAGTTAAGGATTCCAATCGGGCGCTTGACATCTCATTTGGAAGCTGTGGGTCTCAGCTTTTGAATTTATTCCTTATGAATCCATTTTCATGTAATGTTCAATGTATTATCTTCCTTATGTCAAAAAAAAAAAAAAAAGACTGGAAATGGAATATACATTAAATACACTAGCGAATCAGCATTTTTGAATACACAAAATGGGCTTAAATTGAAGTTGAAGTTGGAAAATGGGCCGAATTAGCACAAAAAGTAGGGACCGATTTCTCAAAAAACGTCGAACTCTTATAAACAAAAATTACAGATTTGAAATCAGTGTGCAGAACTGAATAACTTTTATTTACTAATGTATACCCCTTAGGATTTTGACTGTTGACCAGTGTAATTAATTATGATTGGGATTTGTCCATAAAAACAATTATTAAAGACATGTAAATATTACTTAACGTTTGGCCTCAAAAACACAGCCTCTGATAAATATATGTAAGAAAAATTAATATTTTAACAAAATTGAAAAAAGTAGGAAATTCCATTCTATTATTATTTATTTACAGTTAAAAAAAATATTTATAAAAGTTGAAATTTTGCATTCTATTTTACAACACACGTTCAAATCTTTTTATGATTATCAATTTCCAAAAAAGTATATTTAACCCCTTTTCTCGAAAAAAAAAACCTAATGCCATACTAGACAATGCAATACTCAACAAGAGATTCCAAATAAGATATTAACGCTTATTTATTATAATATGCCTAATTTTGTTTGTTCCATTGTTTTTTTTACGAGGTAAAAGAGACAGAAATATTTAATATAAAATACTTTTTTTTTTCTTATCGATAAATATCTTGTTTAGGTTTGTTGTACAAGTTGCAACTTGTATGTTTAATTACTTAATTATAAAGGTGGCCATTTGAATTACAAACTAATAATTGATGTATTCATTTCATTTTAATTATCTAGCTTGTGGAGGACACTTTTAGCCCATATTGAGCCGCAGAATACGTCCCATTAATTAGAAATTTTCATCCATAATATTATAAATGAGACCCTTGATAATATGACAATTGAATATCCCATGTAATTCACATGATTGTATTTTCATTTATCTCCACCACAAGTAAAATTTGACATCTAAAAAGCTTTGTCTCTTTTTTTATTGCAAACTTGACCTGTATGCCTGAAGTTATACAAGTTACAACTTGTACAAAGCACAAATATAGATATACAAGTATTGGAATCAAAATAGCCTCTAAAAATATATATATGAAAATTCAACATTTTAGCAAAATTGAAAAGTAGGGAATTAGAATCGATTTTCAGCTGCTTAAAAAAAATGTTTGCCAGAAAATACCATCTTTTATTCACTAACGACAGAAGTCAACGAATTTGAAATGTCAAAAGCCCTAAGGGGTGTAAGTCTAAAAGTAAGTCGTCCATCTAAATGTGTAAATTTTTATTCAATTTCGAGCAAAAATTCGCTATAAATCATTGACTCACGGAAAAGCTACTAAAAAACAACTGCAGTAGTAGTGCGCAGAAAGATTTCAGCTAATTTTACAACCCTTCTTCGTGCCACTACTTTAGTAGCTCTACCGTGAGTCTTAGATATCTAACGAATTTTTGCTCGAAATTGAATGAAAATTTACATATTTAGACGGACGATTTCTTCTTAGTTAAGGATTTTTATCGGGCACTTGACATCTTATTTGAAAGCTACAGGGCTCATCCTTTGAATGCGTTCCTTATTAATCCATTTTATGGAATATTCAAGGAGTTATTTAAGTACATACAAAAAATTTGGCTTACTTTTGGGCCTATTATTTTGCCACTTATGACCCCAGGGGTCCCTTTAGGTCAAAACAAAGACTGTAAGTGGAATTTGCATTAATTAAACTAGCGAATCATTGTTTTTTATTGCACAAAATGGGTACCCTTTTAGGTTCAAATTGAAGTTGAAGTAGGAAAATGGGCCGAATTAGCTCAAAATGTAGAGTTCGATTTCTCAAAAACCGTCGGACTCTCAAAAAATAAAAAAATTACAGATTAATAATGAGTGTGCAAAATTGAATGACTTTTATTATACTTGTACCCCTTAGGATTTTTGACTATTGACCAGTGCAATTTATCCATTTCTAACAATCTTAAATTATACATATGTATACAATCTTTCATTTCATTTTTTTATCCAATTTGTTTATACAAGTTATAACTTGTACATAAAAGCAATACCTATAATGTATAAATTGTATACGTCTTGATGAGATGTACATAGTTACATACAAGAATTCGATTCCTTTTATAAGTTGTCTGTAATCTTTTAACTTATGTTTACTTACTTTCTATTTTATTTCTATTTTTTAGGGCATTGTGGAGTGAAACTTTATCGTTGTTGTAGAATGTACTCTGTGAGTAGTGAGTCAAGTGGCCGTGTTGTTGCGTGGTTTGAATAAAAAAAAATTTTATATGTGTGTGTATATAGGGAAAAGTTTGTTGCCTCACTCCCGTTATTGGGGGGGGGGGGATGGTTCATTGAATGACTTACATATGTAAAGATTCTACATACTTACTTATGTAATACTTGTAATATAATATCTAAAGTAATCAGCCCATAATATGTGTATATATATGTACAATTAACTCAAAGGTCAAAAGCCATAGGTAGGTAATATATTGAATTATGTGCTCAAGTTAATATCTTATTTATGTCCAGTGCAAAAGCATCTTATTATTCCATTACATAATTGTACATATGTAATTTGTCACTTGACTCAACACATAGCAGGCTCTTATGTGGCTGTATAGCAACTCAAGGGATGGATATTAATTAACAAGAGCTGAGTATGACTTGCAACACGAGTTTAATGACTTGAATTTCGTGACTCGAGTCCACCCTTATCGCTGTATAGGTCTCATTTAAACACTTCAAACTTGTCTTGGAGTCCTATTAGTCAAATCAAAGTTAAATTATTGAATAAAAAGAGTCAAGTCTTGATCAAGTCAATTCCTTTATTTCAAGTAATTAATTGTTAATTGTAATTAATATGCTATTGAAATTAAAATCGAATGATCGATTATGTTGTATCTCGAGAAATAAACAACGGATTCTCAAAATTCTGGAATATTCATTGTAACTTTTTTGAGTCCTCATCTTTCAGACATTTTATAAAACAAAAAATTCCATTTTAGCTTCTCACAAAAGGACAAAGCAAACACTAATGAATATCCTGACGTGATATTTGGCACAGTGTTCAATGACAGGTGTGGCAACTCAAAAATAAATAAAAACATTTATCTCTAACGGAATCCCAAAAAATATATAATTCAAATTTCCCGGTATTTTTTGCTCATTGTAGTCGGATTGGATTTGGATGAGATTGACTGAATAGTTATAATCAGAGCCTCTCTTGCTCCTTGAACAATACTTGAAGTTAGTTTTAAAAGTAAAAGGACGTGCATGAACCGAGGAGCTCACTCAAAGATTCGAGACTTTCGAACTCGTACTAAAGATCAACGGCTCAACACACCAACAACAAAAACAACAACAAAATCATCATCATCATCATGTAAGTAGACATTAGTGCGCAGTATTTAGGTGATTGGAATTATGGGCTTATTTATGGACTTTACCCTATAATTATGAGTACCATCGGGGGGAGGGAGGGGGCTATTACCCATGAGTTTGTTGTCGTATATGTATATGTACAATAATATGTCTATAATTTTTTGGGCAAATCCTTTTCGGAATGAAAGGGAACAATGCCAATTGAGTAAGTATGTATGTAGGTTTCCATCTTGAATAGATGGACCCATCCTATGTATGTTATATGACTTATATAACTTAGGGAGCGGGTGTGGTGTTGATAGATGGTCGTCGGTCTTCTCTCTCTCTCTTTATCTCTCTCTCTCTCTATCTTCCTCTCCCCTCTCCAGAGCATCTTCGTCTTTGTATGTATATAACATACATAATATATGTAACTAAATATAACATACATATATGTAAAACTTATCAAAATGTGTGTTTGTATGTATGTATGTATTTCAATTGACTCAAAATAACTGTTTTATTTATTTTAGAGAACACATCATATTCTGATGAGTTGTGTACAATTTATATGCATATTTCTATGGATTTATTTTACAATGAGAATTTAAAAAATACAAAAATAAAATGATTGTCTCTTTATTTCATATTATTATACATATAAAGTTTTGACGATATTCATATTCAATTAACGATCACCATATTTACGTCTAATGAGTAGTCATGACGTTCGTCTTTCTTCGTTGCTTACATATATGCTCTTATACGAACGTTGCCTGCTTTTCTGCATCGTCATCGTTTTTGTTACAAACACACAGAAATAATGTACATTGTTGAATAATTATTATTATTATTATTATGAACAGAGACTCACCTTTGAGGTAAGTGATGTACCTATTTAAAAACCTAAATAATATATACGTACATAAAAGGAAAAAAGAATGCAAAGAAAGAGTTGGGTTTTTTTTTTTTTTTTTTTTTTTTGACCAGAGTTCAATCACGGACAACAATGGTTTTTGTAGTAGAGTCTCTGATTACACTCAACTCTCATTAAAACTGAGCCTTCAGTATAACTATCTACATAGGTACAGTGTACCCACTCTGAGTACTTCAAGGAGAGAGAAAAAGACTCGAGTACTCAAACTTGAATAATAGGAAGAAGACTCGAGTCTTTTATTCGAACTACATATTATTCCGTTCACAATTCCATAGCTTTTCATTTCATAGTACTCTGTGTGGAGTTTGAAGTTGCTGTTACATGGGACTTTACAATAAGACATTAGTTGAGAGTTCCCTCCTCTGTGTATTAAGATATTCAAACATCAGACTCTCGAGTGGTCTCATTAAACTCGGAGTGCTTGAAATTTAAAAAGACTTGAGGATTGAGACACACAAACATCTTTTCAAGATGAATTTCAAACACTTTACTTCAAAATCAGCAAGTACATATAGTTTGTTCATTTTAATTGAGCTCTAATTAGTCATTCAAGAGGAGGCCTCAATCACCAAGGTTTAAAAGAGAAATAAAAGCCTTTGCTTTATTCTGATTAAAGAAAATGTTGCTTTATTTATTTATCCAGGTAAATAATTCTTTTTAAATATATTGTCATTACTCATTATGCCTCATATATATTAAAACCTATTTAAACAAAAATAATAATAAAACAATATATAATACATACAGACTTCATTATATCAGAGGAGCTTCACTCTCATTTTGTTTGATTTTTGTCATTCAAATACTACTACTGTTTTGTTTTTGTTTTTTTCAATACCTACACAACAGTTTTGTTTGTTTGTTTTTCATTTTTAAAGCCGTGACTCAATACAAATTTCCTTGATTTGAGTTACAAAATTTGTACATTTTGTTGAATAACTATAGTAGAAAATTATCTCTTATCTTCAACACCAAATTGCTGTAGGGTTTATTATGCAATACATCTGTGACGTCAGCCAAAATGGTCTATCTGCTAAAATTCTAAAGCAATGAAAAACATTAACTTTGTCCGCCATACCACGGTACATATATTACAAAATCAGTAATCCAAACAGATTAACAGATTTAATAACGATGCAATTGGTTTTGTTAATTGACTCATTTCTAAAGACATTTAAGGATGATAATTACGATTTGTAATTATTAATTTTTGTAAATGTGTCCCTTAATTAGAGTGTAATTATATTAGTCAGAACTCTAGGTATACATATATCCCTGTCTTAATGTCTTTATTTTGCAATCCTTGACGTTAGGAGAAACGCTTTGTCAACATTGAAAAAGGAGGTTTTGCGTGGATTAACTATATATGTAGCTAGCTAGTCATTCACACTCTTGATTGCATTTTGAATCAATTGATTATAATATAACTATATACATATAATATGTATATATATCTATATTTATATAGGTATGTAAACTGAAAAGATTTTTTTTATTTTTATATTCTTTCAGAGTGAAATCTACCCTAAGGCTCTCTTATAATAACCGGATTTAACCTTATTATCGTTTCTTTGAGTCTTACTTATGTATGTACATTTCGTTGTTGTATACTATACATAGGTAATGATGACTGAGGGAAGGAGCACCCTAGTCGTCGTAGTAGTAGTAGAATCTGTGTTGTTGCTCTATAAAGGGGTTTGAGTGAGTAACTTATGACCAACTCACGAATCTCCCCGCCCTACAGAACCCCATTTTACTATCTACTTTGCTGGGATGCTGCAATCATTGAAAGAGAAATTTATCTCTCTACGTGTATATATTTATAAAATTATATATATATATATATATGTATATATATATACATAAATCATAGACGGAGTCAAGAAAAAAAAAAACCATCAATACTTAAAAATGAAAAAATGCTTCGCAAAAGGAGAGTTCGTTACTGCTTCTTCTTAATCAACTCTGTACTCAATTATGAAGAATGTACATATATATATATATATATATTTGTATCAGAGAAATCTTTGCAATCCACCTTCATAATTAATTAGAAATAAATATTTTTAATTATTACAATTATTATTAATAATAATAATAATCACTAGAAAGATGGATGGACTCCAACCCATTTTAGAGTATATTTACTTACTGTACATATTTAGATAGGAAGTAAACCCGTGATGGATTGCATAGCTCCAAATACATAGTATGTATATCTAAATATTTATGTACATATGTACAAAGGGGTATTATTGAAAAAAAAACTACAAAAAAACTAAACAATTCTTTTTAACAAAAAAAATAAATAAATAAATTGTTTTAAGATTTATTAGTAACAAGGAATTGGAGATGAGAGTCAAATCCCTTCAAATAAGCGGGTATATGTTACTAAATAACCATTGAATAGGGATGTAACAAACCTAGAAGGGCCCAATTCTGAATATTGCAGGGATTTGGGATTTAGAGAACATCTGACCATCTTTGCACTTGAGGTTCGCAGATCAGAGAAAGAGCAACAACTTTCTTCTTATCTGTGAGTGTGTTTTTTGGAGTGAGGGCATGGTTCGGATACGGTATTTACATAGGAGTCTATATGTAAAGATCACTTAGCCTGTGACAAAAAATGAATATCTTGACAATGGACTACGTGTATTATAGTCTTGGAATTAATAAAATACAAAATAAGGGAAAAGTTTGCAAGTTTATTCTCTCTTCATTTGAAAAAAAAAAAAAGGAAATAAAACAGCTGTCTTGGAGTTTGGAATATGGAAATTATTATTTTTTTTTTTCAAAAAGGGAGCCAATGAGCCCCTTTATTCCAGTACACCAAACTCAGAGTATGAGCCCTTCATAAAATTGTGTCAGATAACGTTAAGAAACTCTATAGTCATACATTTAAAGATATGAATTGTTGTTACTCAATACGCAGTTATTGTTGTCTCTGATAGCAGTGACATCCTCAACATATCAGACCTCTCTCTATGTTGATGTTACGTATGTATGTTTTCTACATTGGTCCCATGTTGGTCAATCATAATTACATACCTACATGTAATAATTGTGAATAATGACTTCTCTTACATACATATTTGAGTATTAAAAAAATTTGAAAAATGGATGATGCACTTTCTAAAGAGCCTTTTTGAAGACTCAGTTTTTTTTGTTTTTGTTTTTTGAAAGAAAGTTTGAGCATTGATAATAATAATTTTTACTATTATAGAATGTTTTTTGATTAATATTTTGATTTTTTTTCTTCATAAAGACACCCTCACTTGTTGCTGATAGGTAGTTGATTTTCCCGTAAGTTTTTTTTTGTTGTTGTTGTTGTTGTAATACATGTATGTATCTTTCTTTTCTTTTTCCTTCTTCGTTTTCTCGAGAAAAAAATCCCGTTCTTTAAGAAAACTCTTAGGTATTTTGCGGCTTCTATACACTACATCAATAATAATAATAATAACAATACGTATAAACGGATACTCGCCCGCAATAAGAGGGTCTTCTTCACCTTTAGCCACATACACACCACCACACACGCATACCGCCCCTAAATTCGGAAGAAAAGTGTAAGATGATAAAGATTATTTCTTAACACTCCGTTTCACAGATATTCCCGTCATTCCAGAAAAGGAGCTCAAAAGTGGATGTTGACTAATAATATTCATTCACAAAGTCAGTCAGGGATAGATATATTTGACTAACACTACATACAATCTTAGCCACATCCAATCCAATTCAATAGACGGACATCGAACAACTTTTATATAAAAAAATAAACTAAATCATCAGAGCGGTGTTCGTTATGAAGGTGTTGATTTCAACAACGCTTCTACTCCTTGCATTGGAGTCCTTATTCATCATTCCTTCAGGTATTTTATCTTCTTCTTCTTTTTTTACATAAAATTAATTAATTAATTAGTCAATAATGATTATTATTATTATCTACCTACATATATGTGCATATACTTGATATTACTTTAAAGCTCTGGGTCATTGATTTGTTGTAGTTGTTGTTGTTGTTGCAGTATTTAGAATTCGCATACTTTCTCAAAGAGAGAGAGAGAGAACAATGTAACTGTTGTTCTTGATCAGAATCCCCCCACTCCCCTCTGGCCCAACTCTCCAGGTGGTGCCTCTTTCTCATTCGAACTAAGGGCGATGAATCTTTACACACATAGAGTATTATTATACGTATCATGAAATGCTTGAGTAGATTTCTCTTTATGGCTTAAAGCATCGAAGATGTATTTTTTTTGTTCCTCCTTTTTGTTGCTGGCTTTAAATAAGAGTCAATTTTCGGAGATGGTAATCATTTTTGTATTCTTCTTAATTCTTTTTTTTTTTTTTTTTTTAAATGGAGAAACCACCTCTTCCCATTATTATGGACATTGAATGCATAAAAAGTATATGTTTATTATCTTGATTTCTATTTCCCCCCTCCCTTCACTCATGTTAGTTGCCCATAACTGACTACCTACTCACTCACTATTTAAAAAAGTAAAAGTGTTTTATTCTGATCAAAAGTCAGAGTTAACCCTTATTTTTCTTCACTCCTCCCCAATCTCTCCCAAAAACATATATTAACTTGCTGTTCCTTTCCAGATGCGGCACCCAGGCCCTCTCCCAATGATGATGACTCCACCTCCTCCTCCTCCTCCATAGACCCCCAAAAAGAGAGTTCCAGTAATAAAAAATGTGGAACGAATCCCAATCAAATTATTCTCAAAAAAGGACAGAAACAAAAGTTAATTTTCTGGTCAAATGATTCCTTCGAGACGTCTGAGATATCCGATTCTCTTGGCTCAAGGCCCTCTTCACATGTAGGAGGAGAGAATGAAGACATTAGCTCTGCTAATGACATACATAATGAGGATGTAGACTTATTTTTAGAGGCTGTCAATGGAGGTCTTCATGGAATTAGTCAGCAGCTTGTATCTCAGGGTGAGGAACACAAGGGAATTGAGAAGGAGGAGAGTGAGGAGGCAAAGGATGGGGAAGTGAATAGCCCAGAGTACAATCCATCCACAACAACAACCACCACCGGTCCAGTCTCCACAACACTCACTTCTCAAGAAGGAGAGCAGAACCAAGAAAAAGAGGAAGAAGAAGGTGCACAAATCAAAACGAAAGAAGAGATTCAAAATGAAGGCAACAAATCCTCCACGACCATCCAACCTGAAGAAGAAGAAGAAAAGACTGTTGTAGACTCAGACACAACAACTTCATCTTCCTCATCTTCTGCCTCTGACTCAACCACCATGGCCTCACAAGTATCTACAACACAAGCGTCAACCATGGAATCTAATGAAAAAATCTCGACGAATGTACCATCAGATGATGACTCTGAAACAAATGAGGAAGTGCCCACAGCTACTACAGTCCATCAAGATACATCAAAGTCTACTGCAAGCACAACCACAATCCCTTCAAAAGAACAAGAAAGCACAACAACTGAGGATAACAAGGAGCATGCTTCAAAAGAAACAACAACAGCAACAGATGTGTCTTCAACTACTCTTTCAGAGAAAAAAGGAGAAGAAAGTATGACCACAACAGCTTCTATTCTTAGAGACCATCAAGAGAGCATGAATGAAGCATCTTCAACAACAACAGCTTCTGAAGAAGAAGGAAAAGAATATTCTTCTACTTCTGCAACAACGATTACAACTGGTTCATCCACTTCTACGACAACAGCCGTCAAAGACGAGGAAAAAGAATCTATTTCTACTTCTGCAACAACAATCACAGCTGGTTCATCCACTTCTACGACAACAGCCGTCAAAGACGAGGAAAAAGAACCTATTTCTACTTCTGCAACTACAGTCACAGCTGGTTCATCCACTTCTACGACAACAGCCGTCAAAGAAGAGGTAAACGAATCTTCTTCCACTTCCACAACAACCATAAAGCAATCGGATGAATCTACTCCTGGAGCCACTACCAACAAAGATGCTTCAACTACAACCACCAAACAATCTGAGGAGTCCACAACTACCACCACAACCCCTGACGAAATAGTCGTTTCATATGATGACTATGAAGAAGAGGAGGAGGAAGACATTAATCAAATCGTGAAAGAGGCTCCCACGGTGGAAGAAGAGGGTTTAAATAAAGAGGTTCACATGGTTATCAAAGATGAGTTTACTCTTTTAGAATCTGATGCCGAGAAGGGTCTCATACGAACAAATAATGTTGAGGAAATCAAAGATGAAAAGTTGAATGAATCAGATGATGCCAGTGAAGAGACTGAGAAGGTCAAGTTGGAAACTGAAGAAACTGTTGACAAAATAGTTATGCCATTAGATAAAGAGGAGCAAGAAGAAGGTGTGATTACATCTAATGAAGCCGTCCGAGTCAACCAAGAGGCCCTTAAGGACGACGAAACAACAACAAAGAAAGAGGAGGATAATCATCCTCTTATGAAGGAAGAAGAGACGGAGGTTCAAAAGGAAGAAGAGAAAAAGAGTGATAAAGAGGACGCCGCCACGAACATGACTGAGAAGAAAGAGCCTGAAACGGACAAAGTCAAGAAGAGTGAGGAAACCACAAGAATCCCAGTTATTGAGCCAATTATTGTTGATCCTGGTATTGAAATGACAGGGATTGAATTAGAAGAGTCCAATGGACTCCTTCAATATGATGACGATGAGGAAATTTTAGAATTGGAAGATGACGACGTTAATGATGATGATTCCATTTTGCAAAAAGAGGAAGAGTTAATGGAAGTGTCTGGATTGGACTCCAAAGATGATGAAGTTACATTGGAGAAAGAGGAAGATGTAGAAATTGATCCACCCGTGACTTTAATGTCTCTCATCACAAAACCCGGCTTATTAGGTGCTATTCTACCCACTCAAAAATCTGATCAAAAAGTTGAAACTACTGCAACAAAGAAGGAATCAAATGCCGAAACTGTGTCAGTCCCCGTCACTACTACCATGCCAACAGAATCAACAACAACGACGCTAAAAAAGGCAGAGTCTGATGAAAAGGAGAATCATGAAGAAGAAATTACAAAAGACTCTGCTCAAAAGGATATGGAGAATGAAAGCCCTGAAGACCATTCTAAAGATGAAAAAGAGCCCTCCAAGATGAATGATGAGGAAAAAAAGTCAAGTGAAGACACTGAGGAGAAGATCGAAGAAACTCCCATTGTAAAAACTGTCAAGGAAGAAGGAGCAAAGGACTCTGAAAAAGAAGTAGAAGAATCTTCTTCCACAGATACAAAAATTGAAAGTGACTCAAAGACTGAAGATGACTCAAAAGAAGATCCCACAGATAAAAAAGATTCCGAAATTGAGGATGAGGATGAGAACAAATCCGCTACAACCCCTGATGACAAGAACTCTCAAAATCAAAAGACCAATGAAGAAGACTTGAAAAAAGACGATAGTATCAAGGAAAAAACTGTTTCTTCAGATGACGAGGGATCCGTGAAGACGGAAACGCTTGAATCTACTCCAGAGACCAAAAAAGCCAGTGAGGATGTCAAGGAATCTCTTGAGGAAATCGTGGATGCTTCTACTACTACTACTACTACTACTTCCACTGAAAAGAAAATGATTATGGAAAGTGAAGATGATCTAAGCGAAGAGCCAATAATTATAGACTCTTCTGATGAAAGTGAGAATGTGAAAACGAGCAATACGGAAGATGATAAAGAAACTAAAAGTGGTCAAGAAAAAAATTCCTCTACTGAGACACCTTCCAAGGAACAAGAAATATCAACTTCAAGCCCCAATCCCGAGACAAAGGTTCCTGTGAAGAAAATCTCGGAAACAAAGGAAGAATCCTCAACTCTTAGCATCCCTACTTCATCCGAATCTGCCTCCTCTTCAGAAAGCAGTGAAAAACTTGCTACTAAGACTGAGGACCCAACTTCTACAACAACTCAAGTCTCAAGCACGTCAGATGAAGGTCAAATCGTTGAGATTCAACAAACCTCTAATGTGAATGGTCCCTTGTCATTTGAGAACATTCAATACTATGATGACCCAGAAGATGATGAGGACTCATATGAATATGAGGCTAGTGGGAATGAGACAACGGATGATGAATCCACAAAAGTCATTGATGGTTTTGAAGTACCCCTTCTCCATAATAACGGAACTGAAGATATGGAAGCTGAGAATGGAACCTCAGCTCAATTCCCAGTTGGTGATTTATTGAATGGTATTTATAAATTAGTACAGAGCTACATGACACCTGATCCCTTGAAAGACATGGAAGAACTGGATAATGAGACCACAACGACCTCAATGCCCATGAATATCCACAACACCAGAAGAGAAATGATGGAAACAACTCTCATGACTTCCTCCACCCCCTCTCCCTCCACAGAAGAAGTATTGGAAGAAAAGATTGTTGAGGAAGCAGAAAAGACGGATAAGGAAACTACTCAAAGCCAGGAGGAGACAGAAGATGGCTCCATTGTGAATAAGAAGACAGATGAAGCATTTCTCCCAGGTGATTTCTTGAGAGGATCCCCAACAGCAGAAAACATAAAAGTAGAAGAGACCTTAACACTAAGTGAAGGCTCCAGAAACTCTGTTAACATCCCATTGCCTGACTTGATTTTGAATAACCCCATCGATACAGACGCTACTGTAGAGAATAACAAATTAATGAGGTAAATAGAAAATTAATTTATTTTAGGCCATCGATTCTATGAAATGGTTTTGTCATCATTTAATTTACAGAGCTATTAAGGAAGATCCAAAATCCATTGAGAAGATTTTGAGTAGGAACCGAAGGGACGATGAAGCTTCCAAGGAAGAAGAAGAAGAAGAAGTCAATTGTAGTTGGAACATTAAGGTAATTTCTAAGGATATTTGTGATAATTCATGACCTGAATATTAAATCCTCCTTTGTTTTCCTTTTTCCTAGACTGAAGATGATCTCTATTTACTCGTTACCTTTCACAATTTGAGTGCACCCTTCACTGTGGATTGTGAGGGTGCCTATATAGAGGTGGAGAGAGAGAACAATGGCTTCGACGCAAGATGGTGTGGAAACAGAGTTCTACAAGTAAGTGTAATGTCGTCCCTTATAAAGACCTCTCTAATACTGAATTCATTTTTAATTAGGGAGGAACGAGTCCTCATGTCATCTTTGCCAAGTCTGAGGTCCGAATTAGTGTATTTGATGATGGTCTCATTGGAAAGACTTTCCCTACAGGATTTTCAGCTGAAGTCGAAGGTAACATAAAATAATTACTATTATATAAAATATGAGTTCATTGCTTATATACTATTGTTTTTCTAAATTTTCAGTGATTGATTTATTCGATGGAGAGCATCAGCATGTCAGAAGTGAGGCTTATTCAAATGTAAAGAAATTAGTGGGTTAATCGTTCCATCCATCCCAATCGAAATGGAAAGTTTGAAAATCAAAAAAAAAATACGAAAAAAAAAAATTATATATATATATATACACACAAAATTTAGCTCTCTCTTGGTGTTGGTTTGGATATTGTATGAACTTATAGATTTAAAAAAAAATAATTAAGTATTACATGGACTTTCAACAATTAATTATTATGATAATGATTCATTAATTAATTAATTATTATTATTATCATTATTCTATATATATTATTTATTGTATTTCAAAATACAGTTTTAATGTGTCATGATTTTATGTAAATGGTCTAGTACAACAAGGATTTTTATAGTATTTGAATAAATATATATGAAATATATATCTACTTTGTTACTCAAACTACGATTCTTATTTGCTATGATGAGGTTCAATGTAATTACGTCTCGGGCACCTCCAGGTCCAATATTTGCTGCGTTTTTGTGGTGGTGAAACAGCAATAAAAAAAGGTTAGACTAATTACATATATGTACATATAATGATTTTCTTTTTGCAAATTTTATGATATTTGTGGGAACAGGTACTTTTGTTCCATGTTTAAAATAGTTTATGCTCTTAAAAAAAGTTATTTAAATAAACAAATAAAAATAAAAATAGTCGTGTTCTACCATCCCATGAATGGTTACATAATAATATACATATACCATTTGGACATTATTATAAATTTGTACATAATTATAATTATCAGAGTCATATTTAACGCGAAAAACATGATTTGACATAAATATGTACACAGAATGCGCTAAATAATATTGAGAATGTAATTATGATGTGTTCATAAATTATAATTAGGAGTAATAGTAGTTGTACTGTTGTTACATAAGAATTTGAAGAAAAATATCGCGAAAAATAATTTGCATCTAATCAAATTTAATTAGGAAGGAGACAAAATAATATGTGTTCATTAGTAATATGTACATAATATAATATATTAAGACAATATTATTTGCAACAAGACTTAATGAATGAGGTTGCGTGATCCCTGAGACGTATGAGGATCTCAATTTTGTTGCATTGTACTACTATGACGTCATAGTAATAATATTCTGATATTTCACTATTGAATAATATCGGTGAATAATACATAGGTAACCAGATGGAGGAAGGTAGTGGTGAGAAGGGTGATGTTCCAGGATGGGACTCTTCTGCGATGTGGGACAATTTGGGATTGGATAGTTTGGGCGACTCTGTGATTCGATACCCCCCAGAAGTCGAAGAGGCCATAGCAAAGGTTTTACCTTCAGATGATCCTTTGGATTCCCCGGATTTTAACGATGTGGACTACATCAACAGCATTTTTCCAACAGAGCAATCATTGACGAATTTGGGTACGATCTCAATTTACTACTCCAAGGATGATCATTTTTATAATAATAAAATGAATGAATTATTCCTATTATTTCTAGATGACGTTATATCGGATATGACGGACAAAGTCACTCTCATTGATGAAGATATCCGAAGGATCGTTCGTGGAACGTCAGCAAAAGGGCCCACTCAAACATTAGAAGAGGCGCGAGCCTCCGTTCTCTCACTTTTCTCTAAAATCAAGGATATTCAGGCCAAAGCAGCAGAGTCTGAAGGTATTTCAGCTATCTTAAGAGTCCTTTGCCATTAATGATCCTCCTTCCATTTCAGCAACTGTTCGTGAAATCACTCAAGATATCCGTCAATTAGATATTGCAAAAAAGAATCTCACCTCTGCTATTACAACACTCAATCATTTGCATATGCTTGTAGGCGGTGTCAATCAGCTTGAGGAGCTCAAGGAATCGCGAAAGTACGGGGAAGCGGCTTTATTAATTCAAGGACTCACTCAAGTTGCTCTGCATTTTGAGCCATATCTATCTGTGCCCCAAATCAAGGATCTTACTCAACGTGTTATAAAAATTAAGGTGGAATTTGGTGAACAAATCACACAGGACTTCCATAATGCACTAAGTAGCGAAAATGCAAAGAACTTTGCTCCAACACGGCAGTTGTCGGAGGGCTGTGAAGTTATATCCGTCTTGGAGACCCATGTGAAAGACAATCTCATTAGATGGCTCCTTAAAGTGAATTTAGCTGAATATATCATCATTTTTAAGGGTAGGTTGTAAATTACTAGGCTTATAATTACTAAAACTCTTTATCTTCTAACTTTTAGATGAGGAAGCAGCGTGGATGGATCGCATTGATGAGCGCTACAATTGGATAAAGAGTAGTTTAATTGAGTTTGAAGAGAGGATTGGAGCCATGTTTCCTTCAGATTGGGAGATGTCAGAGAGGATAGCTGTTGAATTTTGTGATATAACACGGAAAAACCTTGAAAAAATCATGTTTAGGAGGAAATTAGAGATCGACACCAAGCTTTTACTTCATGCAATACAGCGCACAACCAATTTCGAGTCCTTATTATCCAGAAGATTCACGGGTGGAACAATTAGTCAGTACAAGGAACAAAGACAACGGGAATTGGAGGCTGAAGGGAAAAATCCATTTGAAGAGGAAGAGCCAATCAAGGATGAAAATAATCCTTTCTATGAAGCTTCACCCTCTACTAAAAAAATGAAGGAGAGCTTAAATATTAGTCTCACTTCACCTTTTGAGGGCCTCATTTCCTCTTGTTTCGAGCCCTATCTAAATATTTACATTGAATCTCAAGATCGAAATCTTGCTGATCTAATTGTAAGAGCTTCTGAGGAACAGAGGCAGCGTGGCTCTTCTAATCTCGCTGCTGAGGGATCTGCTGTACTCAACTCTTGTGGTGATCTCTTCATGTTTTATAAAAAATGCATGAAACAGTGTACTCAATTGAGTACAGGAGAGCCTATGATAGAGCTCGCAACACTCTTTAAAAAGTATTTGAGGGAATATGCTACCAAAGTTTTAGTCGGAAATCTACCAAGTGTGAAAACAGATGAATCTTCTGGAACAAAACTTCCAAACATCAAGGATTTCTCATCTCCTGCCGGCTTTTTACAAAATTTCCAAAGTTTTCTTGCTACCAAGGAAGGGGATTCACTCCTTAAACTCACAGCTGATGAAAAAGTTCTCGTTTGTACGTTTCTTATTACATCTGAGTACTGCCTAGAAACGACACAGCAGTTAGAAGGAAAACTCAAAGACATTGTGGATAAAGAACTCATTGGTAAAATCAACTTGGGGCAAGAAATTGACGTATTTCAGTCTGTGGTCACAACCTGTATATGTACTCTAGTGCAGGACATGGAGTCTTCAGTTGGTCCGTTCATAAACAGTATGATCAAAATAAATTGGTCTGGAATAGAGGCTGTAGGTGATCAGTCCCAGTATGTGAATCATATTTCCAATGCTTTTAACGAAACTGTCCCCATTATCCGTAACAATCTTACGTCTTCAAAGAAATACTTTACTCAGTTTTGTATAAAGTTCGTGAACGGATTTATTCCTAATTTTCTCTTAGTACTCTACAAATGCAAGCCCCTGGGCACTGTTGGGGCTGAGCAACTTTTATTAGATACACATTCCATTAAAACTGCTCTTCTTAACCTCCCATGCGCTGGTATTTCAGAGCCTGGCTCTCTCAAAGCTCCCTCTACATACACCAAAGTAGTCGTGAAAGGAATGACTCGGGCGGAAATGACGCTTAAAGTTATAATGAGTCATTCTGAGCCGATGGCAGATTTTGTTCATCAATTTATTAAGCTAATTCCAGATGCTGACGTTGGAGATTTCATGAAAGTTTTGGACATGAAAGGAGTGAGAAAAGTGGATCAAACACCATTTATTGATCTTTTTAAAACCACAGCTCCATCACATTTAACTCTTGAAAAGACTGGTGGAGGAGAGTCTGCCAACACTGGGGGAGAGGAGTCAAGGATAAAAAAGCTGGAAAAGTTGCTCAAATACAGATTTTAATTAGAGATCCCATGGCCTGTTTTGGTTGATTTTACGTAAAAATAATGATGCATTTATCGAGTATATTTTTCTGATGTGTATATATATACGCACTCACACTTTTTTGGTTTTCCTTTGTGTCATTGTTTTGTGATAACCGTTCATTCCCAAATGTTATGTATGTATAAGTATACTGTGTTTTTATATATATACCTAAATGTATGCATACCTTAATTTTTTAACCGAGAAACACTTTAATCGTTGTTATTTTCTATAGTTAAACTCGTGTTTATAAACCAATTTTTAAAATATACACATTGTTTTTATTTGAAATTGTATGGGTTTGTTATTTATTACATCGTAAGTGAAGTTTAGAATATAGGTAATTAATAAGGTACATACTTTCGATGAACTGAAGAAAGTATTTCATAGCTTGTGATCACTGAACCTTGAACGGATTTATTCATATAGATAATTTATACAATATGTTATGTACATTTTGCGATTTTGTTTCAGAAACAAGCAGAATAATAATAAGATGAAGCATTTTAAATGAATATTTTGCAGGATACTTGTGATAAGATGGCTGATATTATATTACAAATGTCATTTTATTTTTTACTAAAACGACTTATTTTAATGTATTGTGTGGCAAATTAGATTATATCATAGATCCACAGTTCTCACTAAGATTCGTAAATGAGTAATATGAATAGAGGGATATGAAATGATTGTCACACCAGTCATTTTAATAATTATTATAATTACACTGGTCAACAGCCAAAAATCCTAAGGGGTATAAGTATAATAAAAGTTATTCAGTTTTGCACATTGATTTCAAATCTGCAATTCTTTTTTTTTTTTCGAGAGTCCGACGGTTATTGAGAAATCGGTCCCTACTTTTTGGCCCATTTTCTAACTTTAGCTTCAATTTAAGCCAAGAAGGATACACATTTTGAGCATTAAAAAATAATGATTAGCTAGTGTTTTTTATGCAAATTTCATTTCTAGTCATTGTTTTGACCTATGGGGGATCCTAGGGGCGTAGGGGACAGGAATAGGCTCAAAAGTCGGTCAAATCCTTTGTACATAAATAACTTCTTGAATATAAGATGAAATTGATTAATAAGGAATGCGTTAAAGAGCTTAGACCCACAGCTTTCAAACGAGATGTCAAATTTCAAATATCAAAGTTCCTTATGATGTTGATTTCGAAAGCACTCACCGTGATGTAAAGATGGTGAAAAAAGTTCCTTTAGTTTAAGCAGTTCCATTCATATCCATGATGATGAAGATAAAGGGATGCCGGTGATGAGAAACTCTTCATAAAGACCCTATGATGACTCATCAAGGAACACTATTCCTTTCATTGGATATCCATGACCCTGCGATCCCACTCTTTCCTCGGAGTTGCCTTGTAATTAAATAAGAAATCCATGTTTTTGAATTTGGTTATCTTCATAGTCTTCTTCTGCACGCTACTACTACAGTCTATAGCACTTCTTTTTTCTTTTTTTTTAGACCGTGAGTCTTAGATTTCTAGCGAATTTTGCTCAAAATTGGATGAAAATTTACACAATTTGATGGAAGATTTCTTCAAAGTTAAGAATTCTTATCGAGGGATTGACATCTCGTTTGAAAGCTGTGGGTCTAATCTCTTTAATGCATTCCTTATTAATCCATTTCATGAAATTCATAAGGAGTTATTTAAGTACAAAGGGTTTGACCAGCTTTTGGGTCTACACCGGCACCCTACGCCCGTAGGAGTCCTTTTAGGTCAAAACAAAGACTAGAAATGGAATTTGCATAAAAACACTAGCTAATCATTATTTTTTATTGCTCAAAATGTGTATCCTTCTAGGCTTAAATTGAAGATAAAGTTGAAAAAAGTAGGGACCGATTTCTCAAAAACCGTCGGACTCTCAAAAAAAAAAAAAGAATTGCAGATTTGAAATCAATGTGCAAAACTGAATAACTTTTATTATACTTATACCCCTTAGGATTTTTGAAAGTTCAAATTTGTTGACCTTTGTTATCAACTATGAATTGATGCTATCATTTCATTTTTATCTATTAATATGACTCCTTTGTTGTGTATAATCAATGTTAGAAATATGGACACTAAGATTATTAATTAATCATAATCTAATGTTTAATATTAAATTCAAATATTAACACCATTTAATACGTGAGTGCAGTTGGCAGGGAAGGGATATGCCTCCCTCCCCCCCCCCCCAACCTCACAAGATTGACTACATATATGTAGTGACCCCAGTTTAAGATCTCTATCTGAACTGCAGATTTAATTAATCAAACTTATAAAGTAAATTTAATTTAGACCTAGAGTAAGACAGTCTCGACCATTGAGTGAAAAAAAAACTATAATTTATTCCTTCTAAACACATTCCTCTAATTAATCTAATAGGTAATAGTATAATTAAAGTGAGAATACGTCACAATATGTAAAATGATGATGACATTATGACTCATGCCTCTAATTATAATAATATGTAGTATTCAACCTAAAATTAGAAAAAGGATCTACTCCACCGGCTTTCTAAGTCCATTTGTTTTGACGTCATTCTATTAATGAATGGTTGGGATTTTCATTTGTAATATAAATGTACATACAACAAGGTCAGCACCATGACCTCATTTCTTTAAATAGAAGCCATTCATTTAAATATTGCATGGTAATACATCTCTCTGCTAAAAAAGCGTGCATAAATTCAATTTAACCAATCAAATTTCTTGAAATGCATGAAGGTTTATTCTGATTTGTGTTGATTCGAGAGAGAAAAAGAGAGCTTTTATTCATTACGTCACTGTTTTTTTCATAGTAATTTAATAGTGATGCCAATATATACATAGGTTTTTACTGCCAGAGAAAGTTGTCAATTGACGTCAAGAATGAGTGGAATAAAATCGAATGACGCATTGTAAAAACGATAATATGCATATTTAAATTTATGTGAAGAACCTAGCAGACATTTTTAATATATAATTTTCAACATGTGGTCTTAAATTGAATTCAAATTCAACCTAGGGATGCACTATCTACATATTCTAACTTTAAAAAAAAAAAAATAACAACACGCTGTTGTTATTTTTATTGTATCTCTCAACCTTTTTTAAAAAAAAAAGAAAAGAAAGAAAAACAAAGAGCGCAAATTAACTAGTAGCTAGCCTATGCTTTTCAATTGTTGAATAATAGTTAAGAATTGTTGACAACTAAAGAAGAACTAACTTGAGTTCGACCCCATTTACGTTCAGAGCACTAATACGGGGCGAGAGTACGTAATAGAAAAATTGACAGCCAACAAACATTGAAGACGACACTGTAAATTTTCATATTTGTGGGATAACGAAAGTGTGACAGCTTGTTCGATTCATGATTTGTATTATTTATGTAACAAATTAAAATGACTAAAGGCTCATCTATTTAAGTGTCGTTTTTTAAAAAAAAATATGCCAGGGGCATGCATAATTTGTGGGCTTTAAAAAAATATTTTTAAAGATAAATTTCAAGACCGTGGTTATTAATTTTTCTCGTGAGCATATAAATAAATAAGGAAATAAATCTTTTGCTTTTAAAAATAATGAAAAGCCGAGACATTTGTCATTCCCAAACAAAACTTGGGAGAATATATTTTGACTTTACATTGCATTTTTTGAAGATGAAATGATAAATATAAATATGAAATATAAACTTATATTTAAAATTATTATTATTATTACTAAATTTTGCAAATAATAGAATATCTATTTTTATGTGAAATATCGATTCCCCCTCCATCCCCTCAAAAATTGGCAACAACTTATAAAAAGTGTATAAATACTCAAAATATTTCCCAAACAATATTTTTTTGTTTATGTCTTATGAAATAAATTATTAAATGTTATAAAAAAGAAAGGAACTATTCAGACTTTTGAGTGAGGTATGTTTGTGATTCCCGAAAATATCCATTTTAATATATGATATTGAATGTGTAGATTCAAGGGCCATAATAGAAGAACAAATTCATCGCTTTAACAAATTGACATAAAAGGGTTTTGGACAAGCTGTTGTTCCAAAGTCAAAGTTATTGGGATCAGGATAATCATGGATGGACGAGGGTCGTACCCTGTACCTTTGAATGACCATAATGAAAAAATAGTACAATTCTTTCTTTGCCATGGATATCCCCATACAAATCCGTTTGCCAAATCCAAATGGAACCAACTGTTGATCAAGTTTTTGTTTGTAAAATCGAAGAGGATTGAATTCCGTAGGATCCTTGAAAACTGTAGGATCGAGATGAAACTTTCTCAAATTTGCTGCAAAGAATGTGCCTTTGGGGATTTTATAGCCCTCAATGACTATATCTTCCAAATTTTTATGAAATAAACTGGCAGGAGCTGTATTACCCATTCTTTGAATCTCATTCAATGTTGCCATACAGTAAGGAAGGGATGTCATGTTCTCTTCCACTGGATGTGATGATCCAATCAACTCATGTATTTCATTAAAACATTTCTCTTGAACGTCATCATGCATGGCCATGAACAAAAGCATCCAAGTTAATGTTGTGCTTGAGGTCTCTGATCCTGCGATGAATATATCCATACAAATGACAACCAATTGTTTTTTAGAAAAAGTGGAGTCTGGATTCCGTCGCATTTCTATCAAATACAAGTCAATAAAATCATTTGGACTATTCTCATCTAAATTTTCTTCATGGTCATCAATGTATTTTTCAATTATTTTTTTTAGATTAATCGTAGACATAGCCTCTTTCGAATAAGGTAAAATGTGATTCATACCCCTCAGAAGAAATCTAAGATTAAATCCACTTTTAAGAAGTTGACTCACACCCTCAAGAATTTCACGCTCTATAGGGTTGTTGTAGTTACACCGCTTGGAAGCTATAACTTGCCATATGACATTGATAATAGGAAAATTGAATAGTTCCTTCACCAAAATATCTCCGGAGGGGTCTATCTCTTTTTCTGTAGTAAAAAAAAGGTTTAAATGATTCAAAAGTAAGGACTTTTAATGACTTACCAATGATGTCAAATAAGTAGGAAACTTCTTCATAAATGGTTGACTCCAAACTTTTCCGTCCAAATCCCAAATTCTTCAGTTTCATGAGGGAAAATCTTCTTTGAATTTGCCAAAAAGACCCTTCACTACTTATAACTCCATAAGGAATTCCATCATAGCCCTTTATGTACTTGTTGTAAAAAACCAATGGCCGACCTGACATATCTTCTCTATTAAAAAGATCCTTTAGGGAAAAGTGATCACATTAGGCGGATCCTTGAAATTTATTATGTTACATATAAAATATAAATTTACAAAAAAAAATTATATCTACTTTTGCAAGTTGAAAATCATTGATAATGATTAAATTGGCCCAAATGGTGTCGACAGTATACAGTTTTCCATATTTTTCTGCTAAAGACAAATGAAAAAATCCACTGCTTCCAAATGAAGGAAGGAAAGGGACGGATCCCACAATTGGTAAGGATGGAGGACCCGGAGGTAGAGTCCATTTTTTGTAATAAAATAGTATAATATGAATGAGAGACAAACTGATGAGTAATACTAACCAAAACATATTTCTTTTATGAACTAACTAACTCTCTTTAACAGTGTGTCAATGATTCTTATATACGATAACAATAATAGATTTTATAAAACTGTATATATGTGTGTGTTTATAACACTGGAGTCACTTTGTATCTATGTTTATGGAACTACGCAATGCGTTCATTTTGAGAGTGTTCTTCACAAAACTTGAATCATTATTTATTTCAATTATATAATTCACGAGCCAGCTATGTTGCCCTTTAAGCGTATGAAAAGCATAACTAAACAAGGACAAAAGGTTTAGATAACGTTGAGTTTAATGAAATGAAAGACAAAATATATCAGTTTGACCTATTTCATTTCAGTTTTATCTACATCGTGGAGTCTGAACCTTGCTGCTACAATTATAAGTAGCTATTGTGTATTATAAAATATTGTCAAATAACAATCAGCAGAATAAATACAGGTTAAGAAGTAAAAATGTTGCTGCGATTTCGTTGCAGAGCATTTTTATTGTGGACAATAATCACAACGAGCTTTTTTGTTCACTCGCAACCTCGAGTCACAAAAGGGAAAGGAAAATTTTGGAGAAACAACCCTCCTGCATTTTCCTTGTTGCCAACTTTTTAATATGTGGCAGAGTTATTATTTAAATATACTAGTCATTGACAAATTCTACGAATATACATACCCAACCATTAATATTTATATAATATTTAGTAATTCAAAAAAAGGGCGCGCAATCCTTGATTTAATATATTTTTATACATCAAAATCATAAATAATAATAAAAATATAAGTCAGCTTCTTTGAATCAGAAGAGTCAACTGATGAAAAACAGCTTATGGGAGAATACAATGTATCACAAAAATCTCGTCGTGTATATGAAGTGAGGAATGCTAATTGAGAGAAGAATGAGAGGATGGGGAAGAGAAGGGTGAAGGAATAGTCTGAAACCCCCTCAGAAAAGCATGTAGATCCAACCCTGAGGTTACACTGAGTTACTTTGAGGCCTGGAGATCCTACAAATTCCCAACCAATGCTTCGTATAAACCCAAGGATCCCTCAGATTCCTCCAGATTGCTAAGAGGTCGTGCGATAGTCAAAATCTACCGCTAGGTGTACTTCTCAACAATAATGATAAAAATGGATGAAGGGTAGTCGTCCTGGGGGTAAATGTCTTGTTTCCATCATTTATATTGACGTTCATTAATAGTTTATTTCCGGAGTGAGGAATCTTTTTCAAATGAAGGGACAGTTTAACCTTTATTAAGACATCTGGGACAAATGTATTGAAGTAACGTATTATACTCTCAAGTATAATAAACGTTATTCAGTTTTGCACGTTGCTTTCAAATCCGTAATTTTTTTTTTTTAGAAATCGGGCCCTACTTTTTGAGCTTCTTAGAAGATTTTTATATTATGTACTCTTGTCCCTTCGTCAGTTTTTCTGAACATTGATGGGTCAAACTAGAATGGGCAAATGTTAAGCCCTTATCAATCCCTTGTTAATAATTGTATAATAACACTGGTAAGCAGTCAAAAATCCTAAGGGATATAAGTATAATAAAAGTTATTTAGTTTTGCAAGCTAATTTCAAATCTGTAATTTTCCGATTAGAATCGAGTTAAAATCATTGATATCACTATGATTCTGTTCATTATTATATACAGAATGTCAATTCATTGAACTAAGATCATATGTCATTAAATCAAACGAATTTAAGAATTAATAAATTAATTCTTAGAAGAGCAATAAAACCTTCCGACTCACTGAAGTATAAATAACAATAACAACAACTCAGCGCAATGCTTTCACATAACACATACGTATGTATGTACATGTGTGGTTCATGACAAATAATAATAATAATAATAATTTATCTTCTACGCCCATTATCATGTACATGATATACAAGATGACTGCTCTTCTGAGCCACCAACAGACATGTCATTTACATCCATTTCTAAAGGAGGGAACGATAATGTACATACATACGTATATATATATAAAAATACACAAAATATACGAATGCTCCAAAAAAAAAAAGAAAAAAGGTTTCTATAAATATTGTTTTATGTATGACTTATGACTGAGTATGTACAAATAACAATTGTACAGCTAGTGATCCCTAGGAGAAAGGAGCAAACGAAAACTCATTCATACATACATACATGAAACTTTCATAAATGTCTTCCAATGTTGCATTGAAGTACATATAGCAATATCAGGAGTGAGGCAGGAGGAGACTTGAGCTTCCTTGTATCCTTTTTCAACCATCATATTTCTGCCTAAAAAGAGAAGGAAAACAATCAAATTGCATTTGAATAAAAATTCTTATTTCTTTAAAGTTAAGGGAAATTGTGAATGACTCCCGCGTACATATTTGGATGTCACAATGATTTAAACCTTTTCAGTATCTTATAATTATATATATATATATATATATATCTTTATATTTTATGTACATTAAAATTATGTTACTACGTCATCACTATACATATAAAGAGTGTGTAGTCAATAAATTAACTATTATTATAAGCAACCAACAGGGTCACGACGATCTTTTTTGAGATAAACAAAAACACTCTGTATTTCCCCTTTCAGCTGTTTTTCATCAGTTGACTCTTTTGATTTAAAGCAACTGACTCTACGTATTATTAACTCAAAAAGGGTATTATTATTATTTATAATTTATATTTATATATATAATATATTAAATCAAGGATTGCGCGCCCTTTTTTTGAATTTTTGAATATTACACAAGTATTAACGATTGAGCTGTATATTGATATAATTTATAAATGTATAGAAAATATATCTAAATAATAACTCTACTCAATATTAAAAAGTTGGCAACAACTTAAATACAAAAGACTAGCTACCAGTTGTTTTTACAAATTTTTCCTTTCCCTTTTGTGAGTCTAGTTTGCGAGTGGACAAAAAAGCTCGACGTGGGATATTGCTTCAATTTATTATGAAATCTGGTAGGTCACATAAGCTATAGCTTATGTCTTCTCTCAATCTTTTATCTAAAAAAGAAAGGGGCAGAAAATCAGTTGATACTCAGGCAATTCTTGATTTATGTAGTAGTTGTGATATGTAAACTACATGTGCTATTTTCAGTTTAACCAATCAACGCTAAGAACAATAATATGTACGAGTCAAGAGTAGCTCGTTGAGAAATCAAAAGTTTTTAGATTAGTGCATTATCATAATGCAAAGGAGATTCCCAATTCAGCTGATCACCGGTTCCTACAATCGGTGATCTTCATTTGATCTCTCAACCTTTTTCTCTTTTAGGAGACCCGAATTTTTGAAAGATAGTTCATTGCTTCATTCTTCCCGATGTTTAAAACTATTTCCTATTTAATAGTAGTCACATACGCTTCCACTTAAAAGAGAAATAATTTGAGTTCAATCAACAACGTTCAAAACACACTAATAAGGGATAAGAGTAGATTACTCAGATAACAGCTGACTAAAAATTACATAAGATCCTATTCCTGCTCTTGTGGACTATTCTACTATATTCACTGGAATTGTATTTATTTAGACGAGCCTTCTTTATAGACATTTTTTCATAAATAAACTTTGTAGGATAAGAAAAATGACTTTGTTATTAAATATAAGCACACCTTTCATAAGATATGTTATGGGGTGTTACACTGTTAAACGAAGCTATAAATGTTATACATATATACAATTTGCATTTTGACAAATTATAATTACTAATTATCCTAATTCTGCACCTTTTCTATTTTAAATTAAAGACGTATTACTCATGATGTCCTTGTTTTAAGATTTTTTTTAAGATCTTTAAAAATCGCAAAGTTTATATTATAAGAAATTCCCCAATTTATTTTAGACTAAATGAAACATGTGACAATCATAATCATTTTTCCCGAGATCGGAAAACTTGATTCATGATCCCCTTTTCAAATACATTTGTTAATTGAGAAAAGAAAAAACAATCTGTGTATTTATTGAAGGAAAATAAAAATGAGTTTTTCTCCTTTCTTATAGTAGAACGACCCTAAACTTTTAGTTTCTCGCGTCTTTTTGGCGAGCAAAGTCTTAATTGATGGCTAAACTCTCTTTTTGACATGCAATTAAAAACCTTTGCATGTGAACCTTTCAATATCATACAGGATGCTCTTATCAGGATAAAAAATATAAGTTTAATTCGTACATTGGGAAGACGTTTTACAGATTTTAGAGCGTCTTTTATAGAGGAAGAAGTAAATATCCTGAAGTTCCGATGGAAATGAGTACTATACACCAGTGGTCCCCAACCTTTTTCTAACTGCAGACCGGGGGTTTGAAATATTAATAGTAACAATAAACGTGAATCCACTGTGATCTCATAAGGAACTTTATTAGCACATTGCTCCAACATAACAACCCTATTATAACATTAGGAAATATTAACTTTGTTGACACATAGCTCCAATAATATAATATAATATATTATAACATCAAAACTGTCCGGTACGCATAATCAATGGGAGCCCTGACCTTGTTTCTTTGCAACCCCCATCTGGGGGTAATGGCAGACAAAGACACCCGCAGTGTGTTGCTTATGCCTAGTCTACTCCTTTACCTTGTTTTGGTGCCTGTCACGGTTAAAAATCCCGCTTCACACAGATAGGATGATGGAAATGACAACAGGGTTGCAAATAACAAAAGAGAAGATGTAGTAGGTATTGAAGCTTGTTGCCCGTGAAATCCGATGAGTCAATTAAGAATTATCAACCCAAAAAAAATTAACAACTACCCCACACAATTAATTCACTATCTTTTGTAATTTGCATTTATACTAAATATTTTCTTGTTCTCCTACAGTTTGTAGATGAAGTAGTGAGGCCCCTTTTATTATCGTCCCAGACTTAGATAATAAATAAAACAGAAACAACTAATTAATTTTTGAGCGGACCGGTACTGATTGATCCACGAATCAATACCGGTCCACGGACCGGGGACCACTCCTATACACCATGGGTTGAGTATACCACATAAAGTACATTAATTAATTATGCAAATGTATTTAATTTTTTATTTGATTTTTTTTTGTGCTAGTTGATGTTAATTAATAATTAATTATTATAAATATAATATGTATACTTTATTAATAAATACATACATGGAGAATTAAATGAGAGGCAGAACTAGAGTTGGAATATAAAGGAATATTCAACAACAGTCTTTCCGCCTCTGAGTACAATGCTTTGGAAGACATGGCGATTTTTGTTGTGTACATATAACTGTATACATATATATATATATTATATTTAGTTAGATAATGTATCTAATTTCGACTAATTTTGAAAAAAAA
The DNA here is from genome assembly GCA_963680855.1 of Lepeophtheirus nordmannii. Classification (NCBI taxonomy): domain Eukaryota; kingdom Metazoa; phylum Arthropoda; class Copepoda; order Siphonostomatoida; family Caligidae; genus Lepeophtheirus; species Lepeophtheirus nordmannii. The sequence continues at coordinate 27,589,889 of OY804522.1, read as the reverse complement.
AAAAAAACAGCGGTAGAAAAAGAAATACGGCAAAACAACAACAAATAGAAAAAGAGAGCTAGCAGAGGGGAAAAGCAGCAGGAGGGAGAAGAAGAAAGGAAGAGCGGAAAAGAAAGGTTTCTTGCTTTTGCTTTTTTTAAAGACTCTTTAAACAGAGAAAAAATAAAAATAATAAGAGCTCTGATAGGAGGAGTTAAATAATAATAATAAATATTATTGAAATGAATGAAAAAACTATATATATATATATATTAAAAAACAAACAATTTGTGTGGGGATGTTCATTCCTATTGCAATGGCATACACTTAATACATACTTATATACAATGAAATAAATAAACATAAGGAAATTAATGAGCAGGGATCTAATTTTGAAAGCCAGGATGTGGACATATAATTAATTATGATTTAATAAATACCATAATAATATTAATTAGAATTAGAATTAATTTAATACTCAAATTTGTATGTATGTATGTATTTATACAAAAAAAAAAAAACATAACAAAAAAACTGTTTTCTTTTTACTTACAAATCGTTCCATTGGATATATTATAGTATATAATTCCATTTTTCTAATGACATAAATGTACATTTCTTCATCATGAACACATATGTTGTATTATGCAACTACTCTTTGCAAAAAAAAACAAAAAAAAAAACATATCTTATACATATATGTATATATTATTATATCAATAACATTTACTACGAACGGTCAAAATAACAAATATTATATATATATCCTAATCTAAATTATAGGGGTGAAAAAGAAAATATCAATTAACAATGTGAAGTGCTCAATAATAATAATAATAATAATAATAATTAATTATCCAATGCCTTTAAAGATCATTTCCAAGACGCTCCAACTCATCCAACATGAAATCAATATCCTTTTTCGTAATAGCCTGATTAGAAATGATGCTGCGAAAGAAATTTGGAAATTCTCCAAAGGGCTGATAGGAAATCATAATGGTTCCTGAACTCATCATTCTCCCCTTGAGCGTGGCTGTGACTTTACCAAGTTCGAGCATCCAGTCTCTTGTATAAGCTTGAGGACAGTGAACGGGACGAAGACGCTCAGGAACGTACCAAAAAATGACATTGGTGCATTCAGGCTCATCTAAAAGGAGATAGAATCTCTCTTTACGCTCCTTCATTTGTGCCACTTGATAGGCTGTGAGATCCATGAGGGTATCAATTTGTTTTTCAAAGCCCTCCATTCCCTTGGATCTCCACTGGAGCCAGAATTTAAAGATGTCGTTGTGACGTCCGCATTGAATCACCTTGTCTCCGGTGTCGTAGCAAACATCATAGTGCTTGTCCTTTTGAAACAAGTAATCAGCAGACATTTGATTACAGCTGATGAGCAATCCCTATAATGTAAAATAGGATTATAATTAAGACTCCTTTGTCTCTCTTTCATCTCACACCAAATGTTTACTTTCTTTCTATTAAGGATTAGCTGAAGGTAGCATACATAGTTAAATGCTATTTATGTACAATGTATGTAGTCGTATGTAAACATTTGTTTACGTCTCTTTTCACAATGCATTCTCCCCCAAAATAAAGATACAATTAATATCTATACGCAATAGCCTCCATTCAAAAGCTAATAATGAATATGTAAGGTAATAACGGAAAAAACATCAATTCGAATGTTATCACATCAAAAAATGTAATTTAAAAAATCAATTTAGTAAAAAAAAATCAATTTTCTCTTTTTTAATTAACTACCAAGTGACAACCATTTTGTAGTTCATGCAGTGACGTACATATAAAAACTATAAATTTCAAAAAAAAAAAAACTATATGAACCCATTAAGAGGGCATAATAAATTTGTGGATTTAACCCTCCATTTTCTACAAGACTCAACCACAAAATTTCATTATTTGTTCTTATCTGAAAACGGTATGTTCTGATAAACAAAGTTGTCCAGTTATAAATTCTAAAGTAATAAGAAATTTTTAGATACATTCAAGGATATAAAAAAGTCACCCTCAATATCAATGTCTTGATATCCTTATGCATTTATGTACATAACGGATCCAATATTTTGATACCACATTTATCAGTACTATGATAGAAAACTCAACAAATGAACATCAACCGATCATCTCAGAATTCCGGGTTTTTTTTCTAAAGTATACATATATATTGTATATAACATAGAAGCTGTTATTTATGAAAAAAGAGTGTGTGTCAAATTTTAGCTCTGAAATATGAGCTGTTTAATGGATATGGGTTCTCCTCCGTCCCGAATTTATATGCGTCATAACCAGCTTTTCTCCGCCCTAAAATTTAAAAACCATTTAAGGTAAAGGCTAGACAACTTTGTGCCCGAGAACTTGAAAGAGTAAGAAATCCATATATTAAATAAAAAATTAAAGATTTAAGGTATCCAATTTCTACAGTTCTATAAGACCAGGTATAGTTCATGACCACACATAGAAGAATCATTAGACCAAAGATAAAAATAAAAAAATGTGTGGCTATTTTAATCTACCAAATCATTAGGATGATCCTCCAAATTTGGAGGATTTTAAGCAGATTTCACGAGCGTGATATAATTATCATAAAATTCCTTTAGCATTCTGAAGAAATAATGCTATTTGCACTTTATAGAGAACCAATAGCGATTATAAAATCAAAGTAATTCAGCACAAATGTGTACAAGATAAGTTTTTTAAAAAGATTTTTTTTTCCTTTCATTCATACATAATTGACCTTTAAATGTTTGAAAAACTCCCTTGAATGAATTCAATTTGGTAGAAATGCATTCATTCAATTGATGGAATTTCCAACAAACAAAAAAATATCATGAATATAAGCTTCTGTATCAAAAACCTCACATTCTGTGATAGGCATGTGATCTTTTATGTGCGTGCTTTTCTTATTTTCCTATTACTATTCGATTTGACACCTTATCATGACTAGAGAGTTTGAAATTAATTCTTATAATTTCATATGCATTTTGAAATAGTTAAAGCAAATTGAGCTAATAGATTTCAAATAGAGGATTCCAAATACATAGTTTGAAGTCCATAACTACTTTTCCTGAGTTTTCCTCAGAAATTAAACATTCAATGGGAACAAAAAGTATACCAAATTCTGATTTAGTGAAATATCTTCGAAGCAACAGCAGTTTCCAATCTTACAATTTTGGTAGTCATGAGACCATCATTCACAAATGAAATCTTAGAACTATTTAATCCATGAAAATGAATTTGATGTTTTAAATTTGAAAAATTTGTAGATCAAGGATCGTATCTTAATATTTATATTGGAGGATGAACCTCAGTAAACAAAAGGGACGCCATGTTGGAAATATAGTTTTTGATATACTTGACTAATAGTTACTTAAACAAATACACAAATTTACCCCTCCTCCAGCCAAAAGAAAGAAAATCTAATGGGTTTAGAATTGGAGGAAAACAAATAAACTCAACTGGTTCGGGTACCAAAATTAAAAGAGGATTTTATTTTTTTTTTCTTATTAAAAACTCAATTTTTTAGGCATCATCCAAGATGGCCGACTACCTTAATTACGACGTTATGAAAAAACGTTCGAAATTTATAGGAGCAAAAGAGGGATATTATTTAAGTCATCATATGTATGTAAATGTTATTACTTTATTGGAAAAAAATATATATATTTTGTTTTAAAAAGCCTAGTTTGATTTGATACCGAGCTATTTGATAAAGTTTCAAAATCAATCGATTTCTAAAAAAAATATTTTTAGAGTAAACTATGTAAATTTGAGAAGGCGCCAATGTTTCATAAATAAAATTGGAAATCATTATTTTTTCGGGTATATATAGGATGTATAAATAGAATCTACGCATTATATAAAACTTTAAATGCCTTAAATGTCCCTTTCTATAAGTATTATATATATATATATGTATATATATGCTATGAGACATATTCTCATACATATAGCAAACACATAAACGAATAAAGAAAAAAAAGGTGCTTTCTAAAATAGTAAAGAGAGATCTTGAACCGAGAACTGTGTACAAACATAAGTATATATATATATAAACACTCTAAACAAATGGATAGATATTCTACACAACAACATATATTAATATACGTGCCTTTTTCTTTCTTTCTTTCTTTCTTTTTACATCCTCAACGTGAGGAATAAAGTATCATACCCATTTATTATTTGTATAGTATGTATGTACATACAGGTAAAAAGTAAATGTAGGGAGAAAAAGAGAGATCTTGATTGTACATACATACATAAATGTTCATACTAACATAAGTATGCCTGCCTTTCTGTTGACTTTCTTTTGCAGATCAAATAATGTGCAGAGTTCTCTCTCAAATTGTTGTTTGTATTAATAAGTGTGTGTAAGCAATATTATCTAAATTGATAAAGGGGGGATGCGTGGAGCATTTATGACGCCCTCTGGGATGGCTTTTTAAATAAACATTTAAGATATAGTATGTTTGTATGACTAGAGAGAGAAAGGAAAGGATAGAAATACTTACATCCTCTTTAAAATGAAGGGTTGAGCATTGGAGAAGGGTTCCTAGTAATTTATGTGGATTCCATGTAACTGAATCAGCTCTGGAATGTTGTGTATATACATACATAGAATAAAGAAAAAGAAGAGGAAAAAAAAAACATTATCAAAATACATAATATGTGGAAAGGGATAAAAATGGGTAATAAACGACATATTTTTTCAATGATGATAAAGAATTAGCCTCAAGGAAATCTAATATGTATAAAAAATAATAAAAAAAAGAGATTTTTTTTCTTCTTCCTCTCTTCGACATACCTTTCAATTCCAGCAAAACGAGTAGCCCGATATTTACGACTCATGATCAATCCACCTCCCCAAGCAGCCTATAAATTATAAATATATATAATAGAAAAGTCAATATATTCGTATGTAAAAATATTAATGATATATATAATTTCTAAAAATACAGACGCAAATATTTTTAAAAAGCAGAAATTCAATGCATCTTTTGTACAAGTTGGGACTTTGTACACAACGCCGTATTAAATATTAACGTCATCAAACTTTTTAATTAAAATCAACAAGCCATTCATTGATGCTATTTTTACACTTTAATCCCATGAAATTAATCCTGTAGTGTCATTTACAAATTGCATTCTCAATAGAATTGAATGTCATTCAATGAAATTTAAATTCTTACATTATACTGATATCAAATACGATCTGTGAACTGTCATCATTTAAAATCCTTATTCTCATTTTTTGATTGCAATTTGTACAAAATCCCAACTTGTATAATAATCTATACAATATAATAATCTATAATTTGTTAGAACAAATCAAATTCAAATCCTTTCATAGAGAAATGGGGGGAATTCAAAAGCATTTCCTTGTATGTACATATTTGTTTTCCTACTTTCGTTTTTGATCATTTAAAAAGGTAGTAGTGAGAGTATCAAAAGAACTTTCTTTCTTTTTTTTTTTTTTTTTTTTTTTGTCTTACATCAATGTGAAGCCAGATGCCATATTTCTCACAAATGTCAGCAATGGGGTTGATGGGATCAAAAGCTCCATAGACTGTAGTTCCAGTAGTACAATTCACAAAGAAAGGTAAATGTCCTTCGGACTTGTGACGTATAATTAATTTCTCTAACTCCGAAGGTATCATTCTTCCTCTGAAAAAGAAAACAACATGAAGACGATGGATTTACGTTCTATTTGTGTACATCAATATGTTTGTATAAGTAATAATTTACTTTTTATCGCAAGGAACTTTGACACAGTTCTCAGTACCGAGTCCAATGGCAGAGGCGCCTCCAGAAACAGAGTAATGATGCTATGTAATTGAAGAAAAATTATTTAATAAAAAAAAATAAAATAAAGGAATTTAACAATACATTTTTATTTATAGAGTAATAGGGAAAAAAATAGTGAATTGAGGGCAAAGAAGATTTCAACTATGTATGTAACTACGTACTCCCTTTCCCCCTTCCATATTCCTTTATTTTTCATCGTCATATGGTTCAAAGTTTTTTATTTTAGTTATTCTATATATAAATATATATATATATATATATATATATATATATATATATATATATATATATATATATATATATATATATATATATATTTGGACTGAAACCAGCTGGAATGGAATAAAATTGAATGATATTTTTCTTTTCTTTTTTAAAAATAACGCAGAAAGTGAGATTAATGGATTCCAAGAATAACAACAATAATGTGTAGATTTAAATAAACCAAAGAAGGGGGGGGGGGGGTAAGAACTCAAAATAAAACTATAGTCTTAAATAAATAAGTAAATCTTTTAAAAAGCATTTAAACATTGAATGAGTGAATGAATAAAAGAAGTGGCGGAGCGTTAGAGGGAGAGAAGGGATGGGGGGGGGGGGGGGGGCTTTAGTAATCCGGATTAGACTTATGAAATGAACTAATTGTTCACTTCATTGATGGACTCACATGTTGTGAGGTGTACATAATAAGCTGTCCCGTAATGGCTCTCATTCCATGCTTTTTATGCTGGGGATAATGCTTATGACGAGCAATCATGAGGGCATACATGTTGGAAATGGAGCCTCCAGGAGCTAGAATACTATCCCCATTCGTGAAACCAATGAGCTCCCGCATTTTCTTGAGACAAGCATGTTCCATGAGAATGAAAACGGGAGCAATTTCGTAGGTGAACATGTTGGTATTTGCAGTTGCAGTCACCCATTCTCCAGCCAGGCTGACAATGTCCAATCCCGTAGAGAGTTGATTGAAGAAGTGAGGATGTCCTAGGGGTTAAAGAAGAAGAAGAAATGCTCTGTAAAAAGGGTCATACATAGTTCATATGTGTACATATTATAATATTATATTATATTATATAAAATATGATATGAATCAAAGGATGAGGTTTGATTGGAGTGAAGATTTCATTACTTGAATGAGCCCGAGTTATATACTTTCAGGTCCCATAGAAGCAATGGACATTTCAAACCAAAATGGCTTCCTTTGATTTTTTCTTCCTTCATATTTTATTTTACTACCCCTTTCGCTCTCTCTCTCTTTCTCTCTAGCTCCTTCGTGGTCAGATAAGGAACGAAGGGGGGGGGGGGGGGGAATTGGAAGCTAGGGAAAAGGAATAGCAATAATAAAGTACTTGTATCTCAGTGTCTCTCTCCTTGAGGGGGATGATGATGATGCAAGAAAAAGAAAAAAGAAGCTGGATTTCTTTCTTTCTTTATTTTTTTTCAAAGTTTCTATTAAAAGATATATTCAATCAAAATCCTACAATGGCTCCCTTCCTCTTTTCCAAGATAAGGAGTACAAAAAATAATAAAAATCTTATTTTCGTGGTGTTGTTGTTGTTTATTGAAGAAAGAGGGATTGCTAACATTCCTCAAGGGAAATAGGAAAAAAAAAAAAAAAGAATAGGATGCTAAAAAGTCATTATTTACAAGTACAGCTAGATAGAAGGTGTGATCTAGCTATAAAAAAAAACAAAAAACTCACTACCAACCCGATACATTTAACAAACAAACAAACAACCAAAATAGAAACAAAGAGAGGATTAGCATCATAGAATGACAATCGGCCATGAAACAAAGCTCCCATATAGTATAGTATATTAGAGGGAAAATATATGAAAATTCCCTATTCAACCTTCCGAGCCGGAAGAATGATTCTAATTGCTTTATGATGATGATGTAAAGTATCAAAATCATCATCTTTTAATAAACGGGGAGGAGGGAGAGAGTAGGAACTTATGGTTTTGACATAAAGTGTAAGGGATCTTCCATCCATTACCTCCTATTTCTTTCTTTCCTTCTTCCTTCCTTCCTCCTTCTCTCTCTCTCTCCCCCCCCCCCCCCATCCTACTTCAGCTCTTTAATGACTCTGATTTTTATTACATTATTACTACGCGTTGCTGTTGTATTTAATATTATTATTAATTTATTTCATTTTTTCTTTTTTAAAGATGGATTTTGACAAATTATATTCATGTATATTATATTTATGGAGGAGCAAACTTTTGTGAAGAAAGGAACTAACTATAGTAGAGAGAGAGAGAGAGAGTCAGGACCTAATCCACCATATTGAGTATATTATTTATTATAAAGAAATACGTAGTAGTATGGAAATAGTAATAATCATATTATAATACTCCTAAATCCCATCTATATATTTGTATTTGTACATAGTATATTTGTATTATGTGTGTAAAAAGTAAATCTCATGGCCTAATAGAGCCTGATCCCTCGTAATTTATAACTATAAGAGAGAGAGAGAGAGTAAATTATCCTCTCGCTCGCTGTCGCTCTCTTCGAATGAAATAAGTAAGCTCTCGATATTATAGCTTATTTAACAAAAAACCAAAATATGAAAGAAAGAAAGAAAGAAAGAGAGAGAGAATATAAAAAAAAAGAGCTACAAACTACCTTAAGAAACAACATAAATAATTTCCTATGTATAACCTGGTGGTACACCAATGTTGTTGTTGTTGTTTTTATGCATTTTCGATAAAAGCTCAAACCAAAAAACAAAAAAACGAAAAACCTCATTTCATTTCCATAACAAAGAGATCTTTGTCAGATTCTCAACTAAAAATATAAATAAAAAATAGGGAAAATTTTATTTAAATTTTTGATTACATTTTCCTCTTCCCTCATTCATCATCACCTTCTTCTACTTTTTCATTGAATTTGATTTGAGAAATAATAATACGAAGAAGAATAGGAGAAGAAGAAGAAAAAAGCAGAGAGCCTCCCCCTTTTCCCGCCCTTTCTTTTGAATGTATTAATCATATTACATCTACTATTAATACGTACCCTTTAGAAACGTATAATAACAGTCCTGCATTACTTTTATTAATAATAATCAGTCAATAGTAGGAGTAGTCGGGAAAAGAAAATGAAAAGAAATTTCGCCAAAGGTTGCTCCCCTAATTTTTTGAAAATAAAATAACATTCCCCCTTCCTTTACATATGTACATACATCCAGGGAAGAAAAGAAAAGGAAAAAGAGAAATGATGAAAATTACGCCAAGGAATTCCAAGAATGATGTTAATATCTTTTTCTTTTTTTTTCTTTGCTTTTAGCTTCTTCTCCTTTGAACATCCATTTTCTTTTTCCTTCTTCTCTCTTTAGAGTATTTATTAAATGAGCCAAATTAGATCTACCCATTTCCTTCTAATTTAATTCTTAGTACGTAACTAAGTAGTGAGTAATATAATAACAACAACAACAACAACTATCAACAGCTGTACCTATCGTAAACATCAATATAAAAAAATGGCGATAATTATCAGCTAATCTATGTAAACGTACTCCAGAGGTGTTGATTTACATATCATGTGTTGGCGGAATATTTTTTCCTTTATTTTTTTTTATTATTATTCTAGAGTGACTTTGATTTCATCATCAATAAAAAAAGGAAGTTGGTTCAAAAAGGAATTTAATTAAAAATATGGGAAGAGGCGGAAATTGAATCTATATTTTTATGTACATATTTATACTCGTAGCCCGATATTTGAAAAAAAAAAAAAAAACGTTTTCCTTCTATATATGTACATTGTACATAGATGTCAAAGGAGGTGTTTGTTTGTTATGTGGTTATATAGGAGTGAAGCAAAGTATGGATTATGAGGCTATCATCATGGGAACAAAAAGTACATTAGATGTCCCAAAAATTGTCACTTTGCAAGTTGAGATCTTGTAAGCAAATGGATTTGTACGATTTTTTGAGGACGATTCAGGGGATTACAATTAATTAACCAGTCGATTTTTAGGTCTCCCTCATGTTGAACCCTTGAAAAACCAAGTAAAAATAGCAGTCATAGACAAAGGCAAGAATAACCACTGTCTTTATTCAGCACCAAAGCAAAGCAGCTCGTCTGTCATAATTTTGTAGACATCCCTGAGTTTGAGCCGAATAATTTTTTGAAATTTTGATTCATAGTTGCATTTTTTTTTGTCTAAGTGATTTTCATAAAATCATGAAAAATATATGCTTTTACTTAGAATGTCCCAAGCCTTAACTTGACATAATATATGCATTTTATTGATTGTCAAAATCAAAGAAATTAAAAGGACAATTTAACTTTCAACAAGTTTGGTTTGCCAAGAGCTTTATAACTTTTGATCTTATTTTCAATAAAAATGTCAGTTATTTTTTAGAGAAAAAAAAAATATCGGTAATAATAATAATAATAAAAGGCGCTGCTTTTTTACCGATTATAATTGTCAAAACTGCCAATAATAATTATTGGCTAATTTAGTCTGTGAATAGCTCATATTTTGTACTCCTTTTTAGCTATAAAGGTTTCCCTTTTCATTTAAAACTAAATGTAATCAATTAAAAATAATTTACAAATGTAAAGTTTAGTATTTTTAAAAGTATAGCATTTTGTTTATAAAGTATTTTTTCTGGACAAATTCTCTCCTTGCCTCTTATTTGTAAAGTATGTACATAAAAGTTATCTCCTCACCTGTTTTGACTTGATATCTAAGAGCCTCTTTACAATCCTTGAGGAGTGTATCAATGTTTTGTGGTTCCTCAGGGATCTCTAGATCCAATTTCTCCTTCATTTGTTGAGGATGATAAAAGTCCAGGATTTTAGAGCTACGATCATTGCTGTTCGTGATGTAGTCGAGTTGAATGTCCAAGATGCGATGAAGGAACTCTCTTGTATTCTTATCTGCCACGGGAGTGTTTTGATTCACGGGATATAAATCTGGAAAATGGAAAGTAAAAAAATTTGTGAAAGAATCACAATTATAATATGTATGTATATAAAATATTTTTATGGTAAATTAATTTCATTTCTTGTTTTATTTTTATGTATGTACGTTACATAGCATACATAAGAGACAGGGGGATCCCATTCTTTTTTCCTCTCTTTATGTATCTAGAAGGGATCAAAATGCAATACCCTTATTTAAAAGTAGGATCAAGGAGGGATCTCAATCATTCATGCAAGTAATTTCCATCAGTCGTAAAAAGAAAAGAAATGAAAGGAAGAAAGAAAGGAGTAGGGAAAATTAGAGAAAAGAAGAAAAAGGAAAAAAAAAAAAAAAAACTTTTCTCTCATGATAACCCCCCTTCAATTTTCTTCTTTCTTATTATTTTTGGAGTGACGTCTTTCCCATAAAAGTAATTAATTTAAAGGAAATTCTGAATGATACCTACATACATAGCAGACGTGTTGATATCCATAAGGCTCCATTCAAACCCATTGGATCGAAAAAAACATGTTATCTCTCCATGTATGTATGTAATTACATTCATTGAATATATATATGTATTTATATAAAAAGGAGAAGAAGAAAAAAAAAAATGACCCTGTTTTCAAAAACCATTGAGCTCTAAATTCCTTTTTCTGATAAGAAAACATCAAAAGCATGGATGTAAAACATTTACAAAAACTGGTGTTGTCATTCATATCTATAAGCCACAACTTTTATTCAATGGATTATGTTGATTGAGACACCATGGAATGCGCAATTCCGGCATCTATTAGTTTAGTTTGTTTCATCATATAGAAAGGGCTGTTTTTTGACTAAATGTACAAACTTGGAGATATTTGTATTTAATTAGATGTTTTGTATTTTTTTTAAAATGCTGTGACACATGGAAATAATGGATGATGGAAATAAGGAGATCCTTACAATATGTATAGAGTACATATTGAGACTTATGGTGCCCCTGTTTGTTTTTTTACAACACATACATATTATTTACATTTATAAATTATTACTCTCCTTCCTCCTCCTCCCCCCATCAAAATCATGACTGAATAATAAGTCAACTACAACTGTTACACACACACACACACACACGTTACCCCACAGCCTCTCTCCCCCCCCCTCTTTATCCCCTCAATTTTGTGCATCATTTGTTTCAAGAAACTCTGCGTCATTAAATGGCTATCAGGATTATTATTTTCTAAAAGGATCAGGTTCTTAGCTGAAGCATTGAAGCACATTCCTCTATTTACATTCCCTATTTCTTCCCTTCTCATTACATTTGAATTATTATTTATATGTAGACAAAATACATAGACAATATCCATCCACCTTATATCACCACATCATGTGTTTGTTTGTTGTTATTCTAATTAAGACGAAGAAGAAGAAGAGAGATCCTTTCACACTAATAACCCCCTCCCTCTAACGAAGAACCCCCTTTCAATTAAGTCTTCCTTCTTTAAACCTTGTTGTTGTTCATTGAAAAGAAATCAAATATATACATATATATATATGTATATATAAAATGTGTGAAAAGATGGAACCACGCCAATCAATGCTCCATTGAGATCTCTTTCATCAAGCTTAACAAGGAGCCCGTTCTTCTCCACCTAACATATGTACTCACCAAAATAGATTGTATTTATGGATTTACGTATGTATAGTATATATATATATATGTATAAACTCTTTACATCACTAATGGTATGCACAAAGTAAGCTCCCACAAAGACGAGTCAAATAAGATTTGTTTATTCAGTTTGGACTCAGAGATAAGAAAAGAGAAAAAGAAGAGAGAAAAGGGGAAGGAAAAAAAAGGGAGAATTTCTTCTTTTCTTTTCTTTTTTTTTTCTTTTTGAAGTGCAAAGTTATTATTTTAATGATGTTTATCGTCATATTTTGTGGAAAAGAATATGATTTAACTTTTCTTTTTTTTTCTTTTCTTCTTCTTTTTTTTTTTTTTTTAATTTCACCAGTTCAAAAAAAAAGAAGAAGAAGAAAAGGAAGGAAGGAAGGAAGTTCAATGAACCAAGTCACACACGTACATAAAAAAGTATACAGATATAAGGGACCGAGTCTCGGTCCCTTATATATAATATGTACATACATAGAATACATATGTGTGAAAATCTATATTATATTTCATTTTCTTACGTATGAATTAAATAGAAGAACATGATAGATGGATAGGAGTCAAGTTTATCAATTTTTCTTTAGAGTCTTTTCCCTTGTTACGTGTTCAACGAGAAGGGAAAAGAAGAAGAGGAAGAATAGTTTGAAGAGATATTAAACTACAAGTATAGAAACAACAACATATTGACAAGACGTTACCTCCAGATGGTGTTTCCAAAAAAAAAAAAAAAAAAAGAAGAAGCAGTTCAGAACTTTATAGACATTTTTCTGTGTTTCCTTCTATATTTTACCCTCTTGTATTTTAATTAAAATACTCCTAAAAAAAAGTTCCATTGAGGAGAGGATGACAGAGCTTTTATTAAAGGATCGTTTCCGCTGATGTATCGGAGTAGTTCCAGACACAAGATATTTAATAATTTTTGCACTTATGTAAACTATGGATTTTAAAAGTAAAAAAGTTCTTGCAATTATAAAAAAAAAAAATTTTGGTTTCATTTCGGTCCTGACCCCTTCAAAGCCTTGTGGTCAAGACAAAAGTAACTAAATAAAAAACAAGCGCAATTTTTTACTCATGGTCTGAATCCCTTAAAATCTTAACATTTAGGTACAAGTGCCCTGGGACCACAACATTAAAATATGTATAAAAAACGAAATATGGACTGAGCAGATCCTAATTAAAAAGTGTACTGTTGTATTTATTAAAAACAACACGGGAAAAAGATAATTTTTTTATGGCATATGACTCAAATGGGTTTCGATAATAGTGATGATAAATTTAGTCATTTTAAACTATTTTCAAATCCCTTAGAAAGTCACTTTTGTTTTCTATACAAATATTTATCAACAAATATATTAGGAACCATGCACAGATTTACCGAAAAATATTTTTTTTAAAACTTGATTTCAATCCATGGAGCAATACTGAACAGTAAACATTTATGATGCTCTGATTTTGAAAAGATGTGTTACAAATTGAAAATTTTGAATGGACATTCATACACATTATTTAATTTATATTTTCTGTGTGTGTTTATTCAGTCCATTTTTCATTTCTTTCCGTATAGCAATGTTTAAATTTAATTAGGATATAGTTGATTATAGATTGGAAGTCAAAGGAAGGAATGGTTTATAAAGTACTTAACTTTTCACGAGACTTCATCATCCTGAAAGTCAGATCTTTTGACAACGAAACAGAAACAATCAAATATTATAAAAATAAAATTTTCTTTGAGATTAGATTCTGGTCGAGTCGTATTTAAAATGTAAATTTCCATTTAGTTATTTCAATTTGTGTTATCCTTTAGAAATGCCAATTTTTCCAAAATCACAAACCGTACTTTGTTCTACGATTTGAATGTTTTTACACTTTTCTATCAATACAGTTAATTGATGAAGACTTTAATATCTCAACATAAAAGCAACTTAACATAGTATGCTTTTAGTTTGTTTTTGGCATCAACTACTCCTATGCATTTTTTAATCAATCAGCTGTTAAACTTCAACCTCACTTTGATTTGAACGTTGATGTGTTTAATTTGAATCATCTGTTGTGTTCAACCGTGAACAGGATTCTACTTTTAAAATAAGAAAATTCCTTAGTTGCCAAGAATTGGCCATATAATTTCGGGTCTTTTTTCTTCTTTTTTCGAAGAAAATTGCTATGTAACCAATGAGCTCGTAAGCCAAGATATGCCACTGTACATATTTTAGACTTCAAAAATACGTATCACATTTTCTTCTACGATCATAAAGAAATGAGTCGTATCCATAAGCAAGAAAATTTTTCTTTAAAATTTTCTTCAACAAAAGCTAAGCATTATTTTAGACTAGGAAATGATTCAAATTATAATCTTATAATTGAATTGATTTTTTGGAAAAATGTACTTTCTGCAAACTGTTCAAAAACCATTGAAAAGACGACATTTCCGGATGAAAAAATATAAAACTCTATCAAAGTATTTCTTTTAAATATTTTAAAGGTTTTGAATGTAGCTTTGAACCCGGATTGGTCCCAATAAAAACACATTTAGATAGTCTTTTAGTCTTTACTAAACCCATAAAAACGCAACTTGTAGTCTGTATGTCTATCTCACTAATCGAATTAAAACATGCAACGCTATGAATGATGAATATCCTCGCGTCTTTACTCCAACTCATTGAGAACAAATTTTATGTCCATTCGCAAGAGTTATTCTACTTTATATATAAAGATTTTTTGACGTCACCTCAAAACTATTTAAATATCGTCTTCATCAAATTCCCTGTTTACAACTCTTTTTTTGTTTTTCTTTTGTTTAAAATATCAAATAATGACTTTTCTTTTAATGACCGGAGTAATAATAAAATATTCATTCACACATGTTTTTTTTTTTTTTGCTTATGTTTTTTTACAGAAGTGTCTAATGAATACTCATATCTATGTACGCATGTATGTACTTTTTTAGAATGAATGGACCGTCAGATGGAAACCCAATATTAATAACAAAAATAACACTATGAAGAAAAAAATCAAGAAGGAACACAGATGATGTAACAGACTGTAGCAATCTGACACATACAACATAGAAGGGAGACATAGTCAAAGTCAAATAGGGAAAGAATTGTAATTCCATTGTAATGCTCTCTAAAAACAAGTACGAACCAGGAATGAATGGATAAAAATAAGAGAAGGAAATGTCAAATAAAAGTCATTTGATGAACTTCATTTTGGTGTCATGTGAGAAAGAGCTGGCTTTTTTCTTTCTTTCTTTCTTTCTATAATGGATCTATTTTGTGTAGAAGTTGCAAGTAAAAAAAATGAGAATAGGTTTTGTAAATGAGGAATTGAGAATTATGATGCAAGGCTTGGAATTTCCTTGGATGACCGACATATTAATGATCAAAACTACTCATTGATCAATTGTATTCTGCGGCACATTAGATAGCTATTAATTAATTAATTATCCATGGGTCCAGTTTTGGATCCCTCGTAAATAAGACATAAGCATCTAATGTTATTAGATCAAAGTTTCACTTCAATGCCATTGTGTGATAGTCAAATCAAACTTTTTTCAAAATAAATACAAAAAAATACCAACTTGTACAATCTGATTGAAGTACAAGTTATTAAGACATGTACAAAGTTCCATCTATGTATACAAGGTATACTTTATACATATACATACCAGGGCCTTCAAGTCTCACATCATGAACTATAGTTACACATTTTTCTAGCCTTTTTTAAGCATAGTAAAATATTATTTCCTTCTTTGAAAAAAGAATATAAAGCAAATAAACAGTGCATTTATTTATTTTTTTGAGGGGGGGGGGTGCAACTTGTACAATCTGCATTACAACTTGTACAACTATATTCATATATATGTAGGTATACCTAAATAGACGGAAACAAGGTAATGAATTCACTAAAAGACCCTTGGGACTCACCTAAGCCCCCCTAATACCCACATTCCTTTAGTATGAGAGTGATAAATTGTGTCTGTGTGTGTGTGTGTAGGGAGGGGATTAGCCTCATTCATTCAATAGAGTCTATCTCTCTCTCTCTTGTTTATGAAAGGGATTTAAGGAGAATTCTCAAGAGACTCTCTCTACGATTTCCATTTTTTTTTTTTTTTTTCATTCCACAAAAAAGACAAAAAGGCAATGATAATAATAATAATAATAATTCCAATAAGAACTAACTTACCTCTATAAAAGAGATTCCCAATCTCGGATCCGGAGTCTTTTTCCTCCTCAAAAGGGTTATTTGCTTTGGGTTTTTGATCGCTCATTCTTCTTCGTCTCTCCACCTCCAAAGATTTGTGTTTAATAAAATAAGAATATTTTCCTTCTTTCTTAGAAAAGGGATGGCTTTTCTCTCATTCTCCCTCTCTTTCTCTGCCTAATTTTCACTCATTGCCTGAGAGAGTAAGTCTTGTGATGTTGTTTGTTTTGAATATTGATATTAAGGACGACGGGCCTTTTGAGTTAGTAGAGAGATGGGATTGAGTAGAAAGGAGGAGCCATCCCTTCTTCCTCTTCTTCTAGATCTATCTTTTATTTGGTCACATGATGTGAAAACATGGAGAGCAAAAGGAAGAATGAATTTCTCTCATCTTCTTTTTGTTTTTATAGAGGAAGGCTGCTGCCTTTTTAGTTATTATACCATTTGCCGTTCCTTCTACGATATTAGACAGAAAAAACCCTTCGTCCAATCACACCCTCCCTCGGCTTTCACTTCTTCCCCCCCCCTCTCTCTCTCTTCTCTCCACAGCTCGAAAGCAAAAGGCGTGGAAAAACGGAGTTTCTCAATAGTTGTCGTAGAAAACGAAGGAGAGGAAAAAAAACAACTTTCAATAAATTCTGTCAAAATGCGCTTTGACAGAAAATTATATACATTTTATATCATTTTTTGTTTTTGCTTTTTCCAATACACATTTATATATATATATATATATATATGAATAGTATGAAAAACTCTCGTTGTTCTCATTTTATGGTAGAGGGGAGTATGGAAACAAAATTCAAATAAAAGTTTTTCCCAACTTTTAATTTGTATTTTGTGTAATTTTTTTTTAAACCCTCAGTAATTTTTATCAAGTTTTAATGGATTCCATGATGGACAAAATGTAGTGAGGACAATTAGCAATTAACCATTCAGTCATGTCTCATAATTATGAGCAATTTACTTTCTCCGAGAAGTATTCAGTTCTACAACTGATCCAAAAGGAGGTTATTAGTTAATTATGAATTGATCATTAGGGGTCGTGCTTTTTTTATCTAAATCCTATCCTCGACTACTTCACCAAGTGTTTCAGAATCTGAAATTTAACATTATTTTATGAAGTGAAAGCATTCCATGGTCCCAGAGAGTAATCATTCTCCATCCTACTGTTTTTCTATGTGCCCAAATTGTTTCTTCCACCACATTTATGAAGCTTTTTCATATATAATATAAATGCACTTTCAGAATGCAAAGGTATCCGCAGACCCTGCAGACATCTCTACAATAATAATCCCCATTCCTTGTTTTAAAAATCCCAATTACGCCTCTTGAGCAGAGCTAGGTTTTTAGAACTGGTTGACTCTTATATTTGTGTTAAAATGGTTGTGTCAATGTATTTCAATATTCACGTCTCCTTCAATTACACTCACAGGGACGCTACTCTCGGGATTTTCAAATGAGCAAGCAGATACACATCCTGCCAGGTTCTGCTCAGAGTATCCCAGTCCATTCCAACGTAGAGAATGTTATTTGTGTGAAGTGCATCTCCTATAATACATGTAACACATGTACATTCATTAAATATTCCATCTAATTATATTTACTCTCCTTTCACACCCATAAGAACAGACACATTTCATTGTATTGATTAATTACATACATCATAATATTATTATGGATTTTCTAAACCCAGATAGTGCATCAATGTCAAGTTCAGCTCTTGAAACAAAACTCTTGAAATCAGACATACTCATGACGTGTACACATACATGTACATATATGTTTGTATTTGTTCGTTATTTGGAGCCAAGAGTGGGTGTGAAAAAAATGTAGTGATGAAAAGATTTTATAGTTTATGCATGTACCTAATAGGTGATTAAATCCTTTACGAGTGTGCCTTTTCCCCTTTCATTCTGCGCCCAAAAATGGATAAGAGTAGGGCTTTATATGTAAAAAAAAAACCTTATGGGCAAAAAATATCGGGAATCAAAAAAACTTTATTTAATCATCAAAATTCATTTCATTCCCCTCAAAAGCAGTTTTTCCCCCATTTTCAAAACAGTTATAACATTTGTATTAAGTCAATAATAATTACAGAACAATAACTGCTGAGTTTTAGACATACTATTGAAATTGAAAATCGGATGATTGCCTTTCTTGAGTACTAAGTTATGTATCTCGAGAAATAAACGACAAATTCTCAAAATTTCAAAGGAATAGAGTCTGGAATATTCATTATAACTTATTTGGTGAACACAACATTGCTCTAAATTGCATTTGTGTCATTCTCTTTGAGACATTTTAAAAAACGAAAAATTACATTTTAGCTCTTCACAAAAGGACGAGGCGTATCTCAAACACTAATTTTGATAATTTGACGATTAATTTGGTTGAGAGGTCAGTGACAGGTGTGCCAACTTGAAGAACAAAAACATTTATGTAGTATATAATGGCTAAAAATGCTCTCAAATTAGTTTTCCAACCCTAGCAAACTTAACCCTTGTAGATATAGAGAGCTCTATAGTAAACAGTTTCTTACAACTATACATTAATGAAGAATTCGTAAAACACATTGACAAATGTCGTCCAATATTTTATTTGTTTTTCTCTTTTCTTTTTTTCTGGAAGAAAGGTGCGAAATAGAAGGAAGATGACATTTTGACCCATTTTTGTTTGCAGCTTGTATTTTTATTTTTTATTTTGCAAACAACGACCCCATCAAAGACATATTATGAGTATCTATGTATACAAGTCCATCATTTTGTCATGTGAGTCAGTTACATACTATATTTTAAGGCATAAATACCCTATAAATGTAGGTATTTCCTCAAAGTAATATCCTTCTACAAAACATACATTTGAATATCAACTACTATTGACTGTTGATGTTGTGAACTCTACATATGTTGAGTCTATTTTTAAATAATATGTAGATAGAAATTCCTTTCTGTCTGACAACCATACTCTGGTGTTGTTATATATATTTATTTTTCCTTGTTTCTAGCATAGTTGGATGGAATGTATATCCTTGTCTTAAGATATTCTTTTTCGAATTTTATAGGTAGAACAAATACCATAGCTATTTATCGTTTCTACATACTTTTTGTACTTTTTTAGTCATCATTTGTCCTCTTTTTTTACTCTCGATCACGGACTTTTAACCTAAGGTAATTTACAAACAGCATATACGCATAGTCTTTCAACTGTGTACTTTTTTTTAGACAGACATGTGATGTGTATGATAAATATGAGTTCTTTTTTAGAACTCCTTTAGTTTTGATTTTCCAACTGTCTGTTGGAAAACTATGGTTGACGTAGAACGGAAGGGATTTCAACTCATTTCAAAATATACATTTGTATGTATGTTCGTGTAAATTGACCGGTGTCCCTCGTATTGTGCTCCACAGTGTGCTAGATGCTCCAAAATTGGGTAAATGACGTTTCATTAAAATTAATTTTGAAGAAAAATCTTGGCCATATATCACTTATATGTGACTATAGATCGAATTTCAATAGATCCTTCTTTACTTTACCTTACATCCCTACCCAAAAAAAAACCTCATTTTTTTAAAGCTAGACATCTCAAAGTTCAAGCAAGGGCCTCATACACTCTGAAAATCACATATTCTTAACTTTAAGCTTTATATTTCATTCATGTCCTTTTTTTCATGAGTGTTTCAACTCAGGTACATAGTCAAATTTACTCTCATCAGTAGGAGTAATTTCATACATACATACATACATTTTCTTTCCCCTGGTTGCACTTTACCGTTCACATTTTTGTTTGATGGAAACATTCCAATTTGGATTGAAATCCTGGTTTGTTTTTTAAAAAATGATATAAATGATGTTAAATCAAAACAAAGAACACATTGATTCCTACTAAAGAAATGCACATGGATATAGAAACACATATACATCCACGATGCTCAAACGTGAATTCTTTCCGAGACGACATTTTGCAAAATATGAGATGCCGAGAGTATCTTCATAATATTTAGTAAAAAAAATGCTCTTGAATTTTTATTATCTACATATATATAGTACACATTATTATATATCATTCTAGGATTTGACACTTTTGGTCCGTGGCAAAGTATGAAGTGCTATCTACGTCATTCCTAGATGTGACGACAGGTGACGATGTGTCTTATGCTGTGATTCTCTGACAAAAAGTATCTTTGTAGTAACCATCTTATGGTAAGCAATAGTAACACTGGTCAACAGTCAAAAATCCTAAGAGGTATACATAAGTATAATAAAAGTTATTCAGTTTTGCACACTCATTTCTAATCTATAATTTTTTTTTCAAGAGTCCGACGGTTTTTGAGAAATAGAACCCTACTTTTTTAGCTTTTTTGGACCATTTTCCAACTTCAACTTCAAATTAAGCCTTTAAAAAAATGCTGATTCGCTGGTGTATTTAATACAGATTCCATTTTCAGTATTTGTTTAAACCTAAAGGGACTCCCGGTGGCGTAGGGGATGGGAGTAAGCAAAAAAAAGTCGGCCAAATTCTTTTTACTAAAATAACTCCTTGAATATTACATGAAATGAATTAATAAGCAATGCATTCAAAAGCTGAGACTCACAGCTTTCAAATGAAATCCAAAGGGCCCAATACAAATCCTTAACCAAGAAGAAATCGTTCATCTAAATGTGTAAATTTTCATCCAATTTCGAGTAAAAACTCACAAGAAATCTATGACTCAGGGTAGAGCTAATTAATCCATTTTTGAGTACTATATAATATATTATTGGTACAAGATCATTAACTTCTTTTTCTATGAAGTAAAAAATCCTAAAGATAGAAGTAATGCCTTTTGTTTCAGTGTGAATTCATGTTTAGAGCGTCATATTCAATATAATATTATGTAGTATGTATGTATAAAATTAAAATGACAGACCGTTTTGTTTCACATACCATAAATATATAAAAGATTGAATGTGCAGAGCATATGAAGGGAATAAATAGTAAATGGGGTTGTAAAAAATTATAATCTTTTAATGGTTTTATATGAGAGAAAGAGAGAGAAAGAAAGAAAGAGATTCTTTCGTTTGTTCATCTTCTTCTTTTTTTCTTCAAGAAGGGAGTCACAATTCTACTATTTAATCTCCATTTTGGATTTTTTTTTCTTTTTTTTTGTTATTTGATAAGTATACACAATGGATGAAGAAGGGAGAGAGGGACTTTGTTGTATGGTCGGATGTACCAATGTGCTCATATTTACAGTTATGGCTCAAAACAGTTCCTGTCATTTCAATAAGCATCAAAATCTTGACATTTTCTTTGGTAATGAACCTCCAAATGAAAATAGAAATGAAAAGGACATCTTGATATTTATGGCTGGAGTGTATTTCTAGACACGCCATGGTTTTTTTTTAAAACATAGTCATTCGACTATGTTCCTTACTTAATTTTAAATCGACTCAAGCCAAATTATATTGGGTAAAGGTGTTCTGAACAAATTCCTATTCGTAGTAAATAAATAACAGTTGGGTAGAGTGACGCTATTGGCTAACCGCCACTAGTTAATTTCAAGCCCTTTTTTATATTTCATTCCCTTTTTAAAAGAGAAATGGTTGAAAGAATCAATGGGGATTGTTAAGTATAGAATCAACCCATTAAAAAGAATTGAGCATTCAAATTAATGTATGTGCCCGATGATATCTGTACTGTATCTCAGAACCTTTACTTCCAAAAGAAAGAGAGAGGGGAAAACAACAAACCATGAATCATTTGGTATATAGATGGTTAAACCAATATTCCCAACTTTGGTACTATGCTACATTTAATTACATACATATATGTTCAGAATTGTTCAGAAATTAAAAGCAATCATTATATAAAACTCCAATCAACGCTTAAAAGACGCATAAAGAACAAGAGCACATAGTAGAAAAGTCAACAGCTAACAAAAAATACCTTTGTATGTAAGTTATTATGTTAACAGAATAAAACTGCATCGTGTGTATCAAACTCCACTCAAATGAAATGATTTTATGAATGTAAATATATGTCATTTAGTAATTTAAATCCTTCTGTTTTAGTACTAAGGTTCGGCCATATTGGAAGAAACTTACATAAGTAAATTTTATAAGCCATTATATAAAAACTACCAAATGGAAATGTTCTTATTTTGTTTAATGATAACCATATGAAGACAACAGCTACATATTATGTCTCCAACATGGCGTCACTTTCAGCTCTTGGATATGCAACATACGTGAAAATGATCTCTCTATAGACATGTAATACTAAGACTATATTTGAATATCTTCATTGAATATAGAACATTAATTATTAAGAGTATAATTAGCTGTTCATGGATTCATAGTTGGATGACTCGTTAATAACTTAATGAATAAGTAGTAATAACAATATCCAAAATGACAATTGATAAAAAATTAAATGATCATATCAATGCATTGTTAATTGATTGGTACTTCAAATGACTCATGTTTGAATGAGCTATTAAATAAGAAGTTTTAGAACGTATAAGTAACAAATTTTACATATTGTATGCAACAACAACCTCATAATTCATAATACATAACTAAAATTGATAATAATAAATTTTTTAGAAAGCATTGAAGGGTTGAGTGATATTATTACAGGGATTTTTCCGTGATTTTATGTTAAAAATGCATATTTTTGGGTTTAATTGAACTCGTGTACGGACGACTTCTAAAGAACAAGGACATGAACGAAGGAGTACGTTTAGATTATGTACTGAATATTGGGAAAGGTAGTCCAATTTTGGTGCTGATGTGGCACTGTCTGATTTGCACTGTATTTTGCTTTTGTGTACATTCAAAATATGTTCTTATATAAAATCCTCAGCTTGAGTTCAATCTTACTCGAAATTGAAAATGAGCCCTCCACCCTCTCAGCTCTGGAGATGATAGGAAAGAATGTAAAGTTTCATCAAAATCCGATCAGTAGTTTATGAAAAGTGTAGCTACAACCATCCACACTTATTCCCATTATAATTAGGATTATAGTAAATTAATTAGATATCCATTATAATTCAGGGCTGTTGGAATGGGAGGGCTAGGTGGGAGAGAATGGGCATTTTCTTCCTCATGTAATGCTAGTATGCCTTATTTTTAAAGTTCAAATTTTTACGTTGTAAATGAATCTTATAATGCAATCTTGTCCGCCCATCCATAGTTTTTGGCTCTTTTGTAATTAATGAGACCATTTATAATTAATTGAATACAAAATGTATCTCATTTAAAAAATAAAAAAAACCTCAGAAAACTATGATAGGATTTGACGAATTTATCCATTATGATATTGAGAAACTTTAAGGTCTAAACGTGTAACATTTTTAGAGGGTTCATCAAATAGCCAGAAAGACTACTGCAAATTTGATTTCCCTCACTATCTAGTCAAAAGAGAGTTGCACATTACACTAGACAGATATTTACTATATGTGTGAGATAGATTTGCTACCAGGTATATAAGTAACTTAATTTAATTGATGGAGTGAATATAGTTCTAACAAGATGAAGTACATTTATTCAGGAGGTTTGAAGGGGCATATAATATGAAGCATACAAATTTAACCTTTAATCTGAAAAAGGGGATATTATTAGCATCATATCAGGAGGGAAAATGATGAACATCCTTTGGTATTTTACAATATACTTCATGAGATACTTATCCCTGTACTGGAAACTGTATTTTTTATTATTATTACTATTTGTTACAAGCTTGAGGGAGTTAATTTAGAGAAATGTTTCTTTATATCCAAGGCCATCCTAAAAGTTCTTTTCCACTAACAGGCTCCTCTACTTTCAAAAACAGTGAGTTGTTCTGGTATATGTGTCACTTAATATACCTATGCAATAACAACCTCTTTCTTGTCTTCTAAGGCTATTAAATGAATGAATAAGATTAAAAGATCCATTTCACATATTATACCTAATAGCAGGTACACCAATGTTGAGAGTTGGATGTAATTACATGAGATCTTTGCATAATTATGCTACTGATAATATGGTCCAAATTAATAAATACTTCCCTGCATAGTCTTAGTAGAATGTTTTAGAAGTTGAGGGCGGAATATTTACCTACAACGTGGGTAATTCAAAAGTATGGGCGGCTATCTTCATCTAGCTATATGAATAAATGGTCCATATACCGAATGATAATTAAATTTGATGCATAGATATGAAATATAATAAAGAGATTTACAACGTTTTTGTACAAAATATTATATTTCATCTGCGAGAGTACTTTTCGTCTGAAATCATTCAAGTTGAGGGACTCATAATTACTTACACGTTGAGGATTTACCGTTAGGGATACATAGCTGTTTTTATTATTATAGTATATATGTATGTACATATATCAATATCATAGATATGATAAACAAAAATAGAGCGGTGGGACTGAGAGGGGATTCCGGGTAAATGAGGAGTCGCTATTCCTTTTCCACCATACCTTTGTCAACTTTTCAAACTTATATAATTTGATACAATGAACAATATATGCAACGTATTATACAAAGTACTTCGTTTAAAGTATTGTTGTGATTTGTTGCAGTAAATAAATAAAGGAATCATGGAATCGATTCATACGTCTTGTCTTAAAAAAGGTACTCAAAATCTGGAATTTATATTATAAAGGAATAGTAACACGTTTGAAATTAAAAGAATATAAAATTCAATAAAATAAGTGTTGCGAAATTTAAATAATATAAAAATCCCTGGCCTCTTAAAGTGAATGGCTAGGAACAAATTATTACTATTTATTATATATCAAAATAGTAACGTTGTGTAACTCCCTATGTATTATTATAAATAATTCAAAATAGCCCCCTGTTATTATAACTGCAGTCTCCCCTTCATAAATAACATTCCTTTTCTTTTTTAGCTGCTATATACCTTTAAAAAATGGCCGTAAATAAAGAGAGGGAACATTTTTGTACACGTTGTGAAATAGGATAAATAATGCAGCAGCTGACTGATTCTTTGTTGGCAATACAAATTTGAGTAGATGGCTTATAAACTGCATGCTGTTATCAATGACACCCTGCACTTCTAGGATTAAAAAACTTACATTAAATATTATATGAGTATGTAATACTGCATTCAATTTATTTATTTAGTGAATTGATATGATAAAATCCTGTAGCATGAAAGGAAGGCGACGGCTCAAGGTTGCCATATCTGAATTCCTTCAACTTCTTTTTCTATTTACATATTGTATATATGACACAGGGTTTTTGTCACATTCAAAGAATTTTCTCTTATTAATTATGATTAGAAATAACTTGATAAATATATATATATTTGGGTTTATAATTATTTGTGGACTAGAAATATTATTTAGTTATAAAATGTGAACTGGGCATGACCGTAAAATTTTGGCTATAAAAGGTATGATGTGTATAGAAAAAAAAGATGTCCGATAGATGTCGTCTTTTTAAGTTCACGCGTGAGACTCTTTCTTTTTCCGGTTGCCAAGGATTCAACCAACAATGCCTGTGAGTCTCTCTATTCCAATTTTTCCATGTTTTCTCTATCCGTGCCTCTACTCATGAATCTGTGCCTTGCTCTTATGTTTCCGTGAATGTCATTCTGTAAAAGGAGTCCATTTGGTGGGTACTTTCGGGACGGAAAGTGGTTTTTATAGCAAATGTCATACACGCTGAGTCAGCGGCGGCTCCTGGGTTTTTTCCATTGGGGGATTCCCATTTGAATGGAAGGAGTTTTTGTCTGGCTCGGATCTTCAGCATAAGAGGTCACAACGGATCCTTGAGTAGTGGGAAGAGGAGTCATTTTTACTATGTTTTTTCTTTTTATTTCTCCCTCCTGACTTGACTTTTGCCTCTGTTTTTTCCAGCTCGCAAAAGATTTGTTACACCCTCGCCCTGAAGATGAGAAACGAAGACACAAATTAAAACGTTTAGTGCAACATCCCAACTCTTATTTCATGGATGTCAAATGCCCCGGATGCTACAAAATCAGCACGGTTTTTTCTCATGCTCAAACCGTCGTTATTTGTACCGGATGCACGCAGGTCCTTTGTCAACCCACTGGGGGCCGCGCTCGTCTCACTGAAGGTAATCCTCATTACAAATCCACTCTGTCTACAGCCCCCTATTAATCCCTTATTTATTTATCTTTTTCATTCCAGGGTGCTCATTTCGAAAGAAGCCCCATTAAGAACATCATTCGGATTTAATCCTTTTTTATTCATCAATTTTGTTCTTTCGTCAAAGTTTGTTAATCGTGTGGAAACGGAGGTCTCGCGTCGTGTCATTTTAATGAACAATAAAAATGAGGAAAATTCATGCATGTTCGGCGGAAGAGGGGATTGTTACATTTCAAGCCTCCACTAAAATTAATCATCCATCATCGTAGCCCGGCGTTCACTCTATCTCCTTTTTTTTATCTCATAAAAAATGGCCTACGTACGTGAATCCTCTTATCTCTCGATTATATTGTAACATGTGAACACCCTTCCAGTGAGAGCATTGTCTCGAATAAATATTCAAGAATAAAAAAATCGTGTTAATAATTTATAAGACGAAAGAAAACTACTTCCGAGCTCGTTATATTTATATAAATCTCTTCTATTTATTTTGGTATTGTTACGTTTTGACGACAGACAGGACACAGTTTGCTTGATTTCATACATTTCATAATGCAAAATGAATGGAATATATGTTTACAGGGCAATATACGGCCCGCTGTGCTCATGCTGTCCATACATATGGGACATTCAGTTCCGTAGGACTCCAATTGCTCAGGCGTTGGTGCCGGGAAGCCATGTCTTAGGGTCTCTAACTCCCTTTGTAATGGAATTAGCACTTTTCCACGCAATTGTCGAAGGGGATTGTAGATGCAAAAGAAAGAAGCAGGGAGGATGAGCATGATCTTTGTATTGATGGAGTGGTGATGACCACTTGTAAGTCCAAAAATTATTCCTAGGAGTGACATGAATATAGGGATCACTTTTACCACTGCGGGAACCCAAAGGGGCTCCAATTCCTGTAGAAAGCACAACTTAAGGTTCCTGAGTTTCCTATAAATTAATTGATTTCACATTATTTTCTATGAATGTAGATCCTACTCAGGAGCACTCACTTTATGAGTAGATGTTCTCCTGATGAAGTGTTCTCAAAATTGGCTTCTGTGGTTAGGAAAAAGACTAGATTAACGAATGCGAAGGCCGAGTCATTCGTGAAGATGGAGAAAATCCCTTCGACGCCATCAATCATCACTAGAGTAGCAAGGACCATCCAGAGTAGATGCTTCATTCCGTCCCATGATAGGTTTACTTTTCGTAAATAACAACGAATCCTTGTATCAACTTTTTTCGTCTGTAATTAAAATGCTTGATATATTGTCCTAGCTGAGCTTATCATTGTTTGATACCCTAATTAAGAGTGCAATCCCTGATATAAAATATAATTTAAGCTGAAACATTATTCGCGTGAAATCGTAGCGTCCATCTATGCAGCAATGGATGTATGAGAAGAACTCCTGTAATTAATTATATATCATGGGTCATGCTTGTATATGCACATGTTAAGTACTTACACAGGCAACCATATTTCGAAAATGATTGGAAATAGTATAGTATGAAATGATTCTAATGAGGAAAAGGCTAAATTGATGATAGGTATCACATAGGAAATTTGAAGCTCGATAAGAGATAAAGAAGGATGATCTATGATTCAAAAGATTAGAACTTTCATATAGGGCTACAAGCCAATTAATTACCTGAGAGCATAATTCTTCAAGTGCATAGATAGAGACGTGGATGGAAATATTCCAGTTGCAAAAGGAACAAATAAAAAAGAATAAATTAGGCCTAGAGTTATAAGAAGATAAGGGCTTAAAATATGCTTCAGACAAGGTAATAAGAACAAGGCGGATAGGAGGCAGCCTAAATTGTGACGATATACAAAGGATAATAATTATAATTAGATGATGCATTATATTCATTATGTGTTTCATTTTAGCAACCTCTCATTGTGTGGGCCTGGCCCTCTTCAGTGGTAAAAATACGTCGACTTGTCAGAAACTGAGGTTGCTTGAGTAATTTGTAAATCCCAACAAAGAGACAAAAGGCCAATGAACCACATAATGACAAGTACAACAATCCTGTACTATGTTTTGAGCTAACGACGGACATCCTCCATGAAGAAGAAGTCCATTTAATTAATCAATGTAGCTGATGCGCACTTAATGAGTAGATAAGCATTCACATAGGATGATGTCGACGAATTGGCAATGTTCCAAATTACTTGGGAAGGGATTTGACTATCGGTCTTTTATACTGATTTTCTTGATAATGTAATAATATTATGTCAAATAAAAATTCAGCTCGTATAGCGAAATAAACTACAGCTGAAGGAAGAAGTTCTATTTTCACTTGCCGTATTTATACTAATAAATAATACTGAATACTACATGAAGTATACTGTATATTATGTAGAATGAATATTGTTACAAGTAACTTATAGCATGATGGTAAATCTTACGTATTATTATCATAAAAATAATATTTCCGTACCTTGGTTTATTCTTTTTTATTTAATTAGATTCTTACGCACTTTCTTTAATGGAAAGTACACGTGAGGATATATAAACATGGTATGTGAATTGTACGTATCTTATTCCTAAGGCAATCTGTTACCAACCTGAGCCTAAGGTATTGTATATTCATCAATTCATCATATATATTACGTATTGGAACTTTCATTTTCATATAATAATAAAAAAATATATATATATTAATTGCAAAGATAATTATGAATATCGACTCCACTGAGAGTGAATCCAAATGCATTTATGTATGACCAATGAGTTTGTACAGAATTAAATGTAATTACTATGTGTAAATATATTTGAATGAGATGTAAAATATTCTGTTTACATTTACAAAGCCTTCTTATTAAAAGCAATAGTGTTGCGTTGAGAACAGATTGGGATTTTGTTCAAGTTGTAACTAGTAATAAGCAGATTGTAATAGTTGGAATTTGTACATATATTATATTGTCTCAATACTATGATTATATATATATATTGTAATAATTAAAAGAAAACACACCCCTATTTTGAGTGACGTTTCGTACTCAAATGCAAATTAGAAAACAAGGGCTTCCTAGTCGTAAGCGTCTTTCAATGTGTTTGACTTTTAGTAGAACGAAGTAGCAGTAATTAAGTATAATAAGCAAATATACATTGATGCAAAATTTCATTTTGATATATTAGTAAAATTAATTAACTAACTGCTATCAATTCACGAGTGTTCTAATATAGCTCAGAGTACCCATCAATAATTAATTTTCATCAAACGAATTAAAAGTTACACTCTTACATCTAATTCAAATTCAATAATTGTATTAAACTTATCGCAATTATACTGCAAATTCTTTATTTTATTTTTGAGTTGCAAGATGTAGAATCTGCTTGTAGTTGGATACCTCTATTATAAAATCCCAAACTTGTTCACAACATATACAAAGAATAGAAAACAAAAAGAAAAAAAGAGCGTCAATTTGGAATATTAGGTATATATGTGTTATTTTATGAGTCCATGGACTCATCTGTTTCCTCCAGAACCTTTGTTGTAATCTTTTTCTTCTTCTCTTCTTGACTTTTGTGAATTTTTGTCTTGACTTCTACAATGGCCGTCTCAATTTCATAGTTTTTAGAGACAAGGCTGACCCATTGTGTCTCCAAGTTTTTGAGCTTATCTCCAACACGTGTCTGTTGATTTTTTCTCGCCCAGTTAATTTCTTGGATTTCCTTTTTGATTTTCGCAAGGCGAGAACTTGCATCATTGACCATTTTTTGAAGAGCCGCATTATAGACCTTCCATGACTCGCAGCCGTAGTCCAACATGAGCTCTAGATTACAAATACGAGTTCTTTGATGCTCAAGCTGGGCCATGGAGTTATCTACACACTCTGTCCATGCAGAGACGTCCGTCATTTTTCCTGGTGGTGGAGTGGGGAGTTCGTAGCGCTTCATGGAGAGGATGTCCATGGGTTGACGAGAGGAAACACGATCAAACTCCGCTTTGAGGAACTCTGTCTATAAAATAAGGCCAAGGATAGAAATGAGTCCAAGTAAAGTATAGTTTAGTGTAAAAAAGACCCCTTACTTCAAAAGCCGTGAGATTGAGGGGAGGTAAATGCTCCAAGTAATTCTTGGTGGGTCTGTAGCGTCGCGTCTCTTCTTCCACCAAAGCAAGGGCCTGAGTGATATTTTACACAATGATGATTAGGAATCAAAAATACAAGAGATGAAATGGAACTCACCGCTTCTCGAACACCAGGCTCATCATATCCAAGGTCAATGTAGGGCAAGGCATCAACAATAACCTGCTCCGCGCTGCCTACTTCTTCTGACATTTGATTAGTTATTTAATTAGGTATTCAATAATTATTGGCTGGTATAATGTTAATAATATTTATTTGAAACGCCGAATCCAGAGAATTGACGTCCATTCTGACGTCATTATTTTTATTGTTTATTATTATTATTACCTAGCTAAATATTAGCTATTGCGCTGCTAGCTATTAAAATTCGAGGTCGTCTTTTTAGTTTTTAGCGAGTTATTCGCAATGAATTACAATGTTTTTTGAAAGTTTATTACGATTTCGTGCATAGAATATACTTTTGAAATAAAATATGCATGATGATGAGTTAATGAATAATACGCCACTCAATTTGTAGCCTGGCATGTAGTTCATATTTAAAAGAAATGGACGTCATACTTTTTTTAATGACGTCATACGTCTTGACCCCTTATTACTTGCTGGTCATTTTCAGTTTCTAGGCCAGAGGAAGCTGCTAGGCACTAGCTAGCTGCTAGGACTTGTCAGTTGTCGTAGGTAAATAAACGAAGTTTCAACTGGAATGTTTCTCGCGGAGTGAAGTACTTGAGGAGCTTGACAGGGTGTGAAATGGTGATCCATGGTCTAGATCTATCACGTAACTATGTCTGTTGATGAATTAAGCGCTGTCCTCGAGGACTCCGTGCTGGATATCTCTTGGAGCACGGATCCTGAGAAGAAGGAGCATCCTCGCTTCAGTAAATACTATAAAAACGCGGGACGGAAGGGGGAAGAGCAGAAGAAGCGGAGGGAGGCCCATCTTAAGAAGCAAAAAGAGGCGCGACATGACTTCCAGGCCCTGGCGAGGTCCCTCCTGGATCTCAATGAGGGGGAGGAGGGAAGTGAGGAGACTCAGATCAAGGCCAAAAAATCTCTGAATCCCTTTCGGAGTCCTCGAAAACGGATCTACAAGGATCAACTCATGCTCTCGGAGTGGTTCGTGGACATCCCAATGGACTTTAGCGAGAAATGGCTGAGTGTGCCCTGTCCAGTGGGGAAAAGGAATTTGGTGGTGGCAGGAAGAGGGAAAACGCAGTACTATAGCCGAAAAGGCTCCTATCTCGGCTCCTTTCCCTCTCTCCTCCCTCAGGGGAAGCGAATGAGTTCCCAATGCAAGCCGAATCTCACGCTCTTGGACTGTGTCTATCATGGGGCATCCAAGGTCTTCTACGTCCTTGACATCATCATCTGGGATGGAGTGCCATTCGATGAATGTGATACTGCCTTCAGATCCTTTTGGATCAAAACTAAAATGGAGGAAGTCAAGGCGGACACCAAGTCCAAATACAATCCATGTCCCTTCATTCCTCTCCCCTATTTCCACTGTGGACAACTTCAAGACCTCTTCAATGAGCCAGTCTCTACACATTTCCGTCAAGAAAATGTGGAGCTGGATGGAATACTCTTTTATCATTCAGAGGCATTTTATCTCCCTGGTCCAACGCCACTTGTGGGCTGGCTTAAAGGCTATATGGTTTCCGAGCTTATTTCAGGTCTTCTTGTACATGCGGACTACTTGGAGAACAGACCCATTGGGTACTCCTCCATGAAGGCCTACATTGATGACTATAATTCTGCAATTAAAGAAAAAAAGAAAATCTTTACTTTCCAAAAGGAATTGCCCCCTCAGCCCGAACTCACGGAGAAAGAAGAAAACATCCGCTGTATCTTCGCTCAAAAAGAAGTGATGACAATGGAAAAGGCCATGGAGTTCTGAACACTTGGTTAAAAGGAAGAATTTCCCTCCTTAATAACATCGTCGAGACGATGTACAGTTGTTCCTTTTAATCGTGTGTATGGATTTGATTCCATGGCTGTTTCTCATACAAGTTGGGTTACAAAAATATTACATTTGATTTAATGATGGAAAATTGTTCAATATTTATAGTTCTGCTTACATATTATAATATACTTCTCATTATAATTTATATTTTCATACACCTCTTCATAAGAGAGGAGCTACTGTTGTTATCGTAATAATATATAATATATAGCTTAAAAATGAAAACTAAAACATCAAGAGTGTGTTATTCTTTATTTTAGTATGTTCAATTATAATTTGTGAACGAAATGAGAGGTCGAACCACAAAGAAGAAAAAAGAGCCCAATAAAAGGCGATGGGGTGAAGGGAATGGGTTTGAAGACTCTGGGGGATATATGAATGCTAAAAAGAATAAACTCCTTCAACAATTTCAAGAGGATTCGGAGAAAAATGAATCAGGTTCTACGAGTTCCATTTTCAAAGGAGTATCCATTTTTGTCAATGGATATACGGATCCACCCAGTGATGAGTTAAGAAGAATTATGATGGAGCACGGTGGTTCATTTCATCACTATCCAATTCCAAGAAAAACAACTCATACGATAGCCACCAATCTCCCGGATACTAAAGTCAAAAACCTCAAGGTAAAAATAATATAATATGTACATAGGAAGTCTGATCCGTATTCATTCATGTTTTTAGGGTAACGAAGTTATAGTTCACCCAAATTGGATCACGAACTCGGTAAAAGCTGGGTCTCTTTTGGATTACAAACCCTATCTACTCTATACGAATTCAAACAAAAATCAACCCCAACTGAACTTTGAAAAGAAATCTAAACCTCCTATGAAGGATGCTAATGATGAAAATTTCATTGGGGAATTTTACGGCAACTCCCGCTTACATCATATATCATCCATGGCTAGTAATTTTAAAACCTTAGTTAGTGATATGAGAGATGCAAAATTGAACGATGTGTACCCTGCAAGAGAGAAATTAAAGGGCTTAAAACACAGGGGAAGCACTGAGTCCGTTATTATGCATGTTGATATGGATTGTTTCTTTGTGTCTGTGGGATTGCGTTGTCATCCTGAACTCAAAGGCGAACCTGTTGGTGTAACTCATTCCAAGAATGGCGAAGGACCTTCTTCATCTACAACTGTCAGTCATTCCATGAGTGAAATAGCTAGTTGTTCATACGAAGCTCGAGCTGCAGGTGTTAAGAATGGGATGTTTGTTGGAGATGCCATGAAGCTCTGTCCCAACATCAAGTTCATTCCGTATGACTTTGATGCATACGTAAAATTCGCAACAAAGCTATATGAAACCGTTGCCAATTATACATTGAATATTCAGGCCGTAAGTTGCGATGAAATGTTAGTCGACCTCAAGGTTAGTACTCCTTCAATATTGGAGATTTATTTTATTATATTTTGAATCTAATAATAAACTAGGACATCCAAGCTGATCCAATTGAATTTGCTGATGTTCTAAGGAAAGAAATATTTGAATTCACGGGTTGTCATGCATCTATTGGAATTGGGGAAAATATTTTACTCGCCAAATTAGCTACAAGGAAGGCAAAACCAAATGGAGTGCTCAGAATCTCTTCAAATGAAAGAGAAATTGCTGAATTTATGAAGCTTGTACCTTTGGTCGATCTTTCTGGGGTTGGTAGGAAAATGGTTTTTCGACTTAAGGAAAATTTCAACGTCTCACTTTGTGGAGAAGTTCGCTCTAAACTCACTCTTCAGGATCTACAGAAAGAATTTGGAACCAAGACTGGTAAAAATATATATAATGGTGTTCGTGGCATCACTGACGCGACAATCAGTTTTTGTCATGAGAGGAAATCTGTATCAGCCGAAGTCAACTATGGTATTCGATTTCAAGAGGAAGCTGAGGCTCATGACTTTTTGGAGAGGCTCAGTAAGGAAGTATCCATTCGTTGTCGGAATCTTAACATTCTTGGAGGTAGAAGTATAACACTGAAATTAATGATAAGGGCAGATGGTGCTCCTGAAGTGACTTCAAAATACATGGGCCATGGTATATGTGACAATAAATCAAAAACTTCGACACTCTCAATGGCAACGCGAGAAAAAAGTGCCATTCTCAGAGAAGTCAAGAGCTTGCTTAAAAAGATGGATGTGGTTGTCTCTGATATTCGGGGTGTTGGTATACAAATTGGGAAATTAGATAAGAAAAATAACGATTCCTTAGCTGGTTCAACCTCTGTTTTAATGTCCTTTATTAATAAAGTGGATCCATTGGATACATCGTCCTCATCTAAAGAAAAAACATTGAATCAGCCCTCTCCTTTAAAAAATCATGACCATTCTTCACCTGGATCATCTCTTCAATCTAAAAAGTTATCTAATGATGTGCCACTATCAATGTCACAAATTGATCCAGATGTATTTGAGTCCCTACCTGAAGAGATCAGAATGGAGATAGAGTCAGAAATGAAAACTAAAAAAAGTAATCTGGACAGCAATAAAGAACTTCCAAAGTCAAGGATGTCCAAAATGAGTAACACTTCACGTCTTTCATTTTCCCAACTAGATCAAGATGTCTTGGCACAACTACCCCAGGAATTGCTTGAAGAAGTAAAAAATGCATACGGACCTGGACCATCTACGCGTAATTCATCCAGAGCTCCTGATAATGCATTCAAAGTTTTAATGAGTCCTTCCAAATCCCCTTTAAAAAAGAAAAGTCCAGTCAAGCGTCGCGGACGAAAGGCCCTGATAATCAGTCCTAAAAAGCAACCCCCAAAAGTAAAGGCTCCTAAAGATTCCATAAAAAGAGAGGAGTTATTTGATGATGAAGAAGTTCCACAAAAGGAAATACTGAAACTCCCATCTCCTCCTCCTCCTCCATCTGAAGTGGATTTAAACGGCGTAAAAGATCTTGAAGGAATTAGAGAATTAATATTTGAATGGATTCATTCCAATGAGTTCCCTACAGAGGATGACATTGAAACAGTTTCTTCGTTCTTTTTTGCCAAATTATCTGAATCTGAATTTGATTTCGTTCGATCCTTACTTCTCCAACTGCGACGCCTAACGTCCCTCAAAGAGAACGACTCCCCTTGGAGATCCTTCTACCTCAGTTTATATGAAAAAGTGCAGAGTCTTATGATACATCAAGAAGGACTTAGACTCTATGTATGATTATAACTAAGTATCTTAATGAATTAACTAATTGTCAACCTTGAATTTAATTAGAAAAAAATATTTTGACACTTATATTTAAATGTTGATTATATTGTGTTTTTATGTTACTACATATTTGATTTGATTAAATGGACTCAAACCTTATTTTTTTAATGATTAATTATGTTAAATATATATACCTACATATTTTCGATTGAAAATAAGATTTATTTTGAACAGTTAACTTTAAGTAGGTAAATAAAATCAATCCTTGAGGCTAATGAGAATGACCCATAAAAATATATTTAACAAAAACCTTCTTTTTTTTTTGGTCTTAAAATACAAATAAAGATTGATTTTTTTTTTTTTTTTTTTTTTTTTTTTGGGGGGGGTGGGGGTACTACATAAATTATATAATATTTTAAATATTGTATATGCCATATATATGGGATTTGATGACTCCTTATTAATTATACTCATTTGGGTTAGAGGGAATGGATAGATAGAAGAGGTATAACTAATATTAATAGATATAATTGCTTTGTTTTTTTTGTGTGTGTTTTGTACCTTGTCTTCACAGACATTATTCATTCAAAGCGCATTGACGTTGTTAATACGCTCCAAGAAAGCGCTTCTTACTCCGGAATTGCGGAAATATATGCATATATATATATATATATAAGCTTTTTACTTTCTCACATATTCCTTTGAGAATATATCCTCACATATCATCGAGCTCTTCGTAAGGCCAAGACTTTTATTGGAAAGAACTTGATCAAAGAAAGAATTTTCATTTAAATTAA
Source organism: Lepeophtheirus nordmannii (assembly GCA_963680855.1). Lineage (NCBI taxonomy): Eukaryota > Metazoa > Arthropoda > Copepoda > Siphonostomatoida > Caligidae > Lepeophtheirus > Lepeophtheirus nordmannii. Next base: position 27,553,232 of record OY804522.1, on the reverse strand, counting down.
AATAAAAAAATAGAATAAAAAAACATGTAAAAGTAAAATCAAGCCCTTGTATAAATATATAATTTATCTTATAATACACCGGGTTCACTGATGAGCACCTTTTGAGCAGCAAAATTATTTCGTGATCCTTCAATCACAGAATATTGAGCGTTTTCCTACCTACAATTGTAATAAAGTCTCCTCAGTGAACTTTAGAATCGTGGATTCTATATTTTAAGTTTATATTTATTTATTTATTATTTTTTTCATTTAAAAAAGCCCCGACATCATTTAAGGGAAAAAAAAAAATCTCAACATGAAAATATCTTTATCTATTTGCTATTGGATGCTCTGGGTTTCTTTTGGCTCCACTCAGGAAGAGGATTTAAATGAAGACATCGTACATCGATTTAATAAATGGTTATTAGACAATCCCCTAAGAGGAGAAATTAAAGAAGCCCATCGATTCCCCTTCAATCATGAGTCTCAGATACTGGATCAATATAATAAAGCTCGAGTAAGTAACTCCTTAATATAAAAGAGTATATCTTTTCATTTTCTCTGGATGGCACACGTTCCTAATGATTTCTGGGCCATAAAGGTATTCAATTCTAACAGACACCCATAATTAATTAATATTTATATTTGGTCCGAGGTACATTCTTCATATTTTATACATTAATTTAGTGCTTTTCAAACTTTTTCTAACAAATTGATTGTCAGACAGGGGTGTACTGGCAAGATGGTTTACTGGAAAATAAATTTGTGACACCCCTTTAGATACTGCCCTCGATCCCTTGTAGTAGTACCCTTCACCCAATGGGCTTATCTACGGGAAATTTAGGTATGAGAAGCTTTAGCAAACTATTTCATTTCAACTACTTAGTCATAAAAACTGACAAGCCGCTATAAAAGTAGAAACATTTCCTTAAAAACAATTTTCATAAAAAAAATCAAAAAAAAAAGCACCGATTTTTTTAAAACTTCACACAAAGGTCCTGACGGACCCATATAAATGTGTATATAATCAGTCAACACACAAGCAATCAAGGATGACTTTACTCATCCAAAACGTGTCTAACTCACCAGTTTTGTATTCTTCAAAATTAATGAACGTTTGTTTCCATTGATAAACTATTCTGATCAATTCTTCTCAGGTGTCGATAATTGCATTAAAAGGTCGCAAAAATTAATGACAACAATTTAAAAAAATATATAATATAGAATATTTTAGGTATTTGAAAGGCCATATTGGAGGGAACTAAAGTCTTATAAATCAAATGAAGGCTCCAGAGAACTATAGCTAACATGCACTGGATTGATATATCCATTCATACCCAAAAGTCTGACAATAAATTGAAAATTGATGTATTATCTCCTATTTGCTGTATTGTGAATTGATTAATTAATTATTATATAATGAATATATTACATAGTAGTATATATTTGATCTTCAGAAATGTTATAAACTCAAATTTTTCTGATGGGTTGAAATTACCAACCCCTCCCCCCCTAACCAGTAATGTTAGCTATAGTCAAGAACAAGGATGTCCAACCTTTCTTCATGATGGGTCGTACTATAAATTGAAATAAATTCACTGGAACACAATAATACTTACATACCTAGTTATATTCAAACTTTTGAAAAGTTTAAAATAAAGCAAATTAAATTTTAAATAGCAAACATACAGCAATAATCTATTTAATCATTATTTAATCCATCCGAGTTTCGATACACTTTTTCATTTCAAAATCCTATTTTGACTTATAAATTCACATATATATATTAGCTCGTAGCACAGACAGTCTCAAATAGTACATCTAATATCCACAGAACCCATTACTCGAACAGTATTGAGTATTACGCTACTAATACAATACGGTATGTGTTTCTCATCATAGTTTTATAAAAGTATTTGACATCCAATAAGGGGGTGTAATTTGAGTAAGGAGTGAGCTCCATAAAAATATAAGGTTCCACGGGCCCCAGATTGAATATACATAATTTAAAGCCTTTATTTGATTCACGAGTTTTTGGTTTTTTTTTTTTGCTTCAAAATACTATGGTATTTCAAATAACCCTTAGACATATTTTATTTTCTTTATTTATGACCATGTAAGTGTCATTTACAGTGCCTCCGAAGAGACCATTGACCCCCCCCCCCCCACTTTTTTGAAAACAATGACATTGAAAAGTATTATGATAATAGTTGAGTGTCATGAATTTGTGACGCCATTTGTATGAAAACTAACGTATAAAATGGTTTCAGGGCACCTGCTCCGATTGAAGAATTGATGAGTTAATTAATAATAATAATATATAATTCATCAGTAAATGGTATGGAATACAAATAATCATTAGTTGAATCATACAAAAAGATCTATATCCAGACACATTTTTCATGAGAAATTGGTCGTTATTTATCCTCCAACCATTTTCCCTTACAGACTCGCTCCGTGAGGATCCTCAAACATTTTTGTAACATGTATTCCCCCCCCCCCCAAAAAAAGGGATGTATATAAATAAAACATAGTCATAAAAAGTAGATTTAAAACTGAAATATAAATAGCTATTTATTGATAGCTATAAATTTTGTTTCATAAAAATAAAGTAATGACTGACTGAGTGAGTGATTATTAACTTTTTTATATGGAAGTCTTTTGTGCTCCTTTAATAACAAAAAAAAGCAAGTATTTAAGAGAAACAGGAGATTTTACGAGAGATCATTTCTTTTGTGTGAGGTTGATCCAGGATGGATATTTGAAATTATTGAGTTTCTTTATTATTTATAGATACATGTGATTAGTGAGGGTTTTTTTTTGTGGGGAGTACCTAAGTTTGTATCTTTATCTATCAGTTTATCAATTAATTGATTGCAAACATTATTAGGGAATATACATATATATATATATATATATATATATGTATATTCATAAATACATAGATTGATTCCTTGATAATAGAAAATGTTTTGTATGTACATGACTACAATGAATACCTACCTATGTATGTATACCTAGGTGCATTATATGTATGTAGATTGATCCATTAAAGACACAAACGAATAGAGAGTTAGTGTGAGTCAGTTAGTAGTAAGAGGGCTCTACCCTTCAGAATTAATGTAAAAGGTATTTTCAAAAATCACTTTTGCATGTGGGAATACCCATTAGTTATGGGATGCAATCATTTCACAGGGAAAATAATAATAATAATAATACGCACTAATCATCATTATATGTAATTGAGCTATAGATGGATACATCATACCTACCTTCAACCCAAACAAAATATGCTACACCTTGAAAAGTAAAATTGCTTTTGTTTTTTTGTTATTTTAAAAAAAAAAATAATAAAAAAATATATATGTATATGTGAGGGCACGTAAATAACTGGCATGACTGACTGTAATCCAGTTGGTATCTTTAAAAAAAAAGAAAAAAAAAAGGAGATGAACTTGGAGTAATAATGCTCTTTCAAAAATCACTGCTCAAGGATTTTTTTATTTTATTGCACATGGGAATTGCTTCAATTAGATTCCTTCTAATTGCATTCCTTTAGCGAGAGTTTAATTAAAACTATTATCTGAAGAGTGTGCCTTTAAATAGTATCTCAAAATGAAGTCAGTTCGTTTCATCTTTGAAGGGACACAAGAGAGGAATTGAATAATAAAAGATATTGAATTACAGAGTGAGGTCTAATGGTTTTTTTTATCAGCTGTTGACTGTCTACATACATCTTGAGACTATCCCATATTAGGCTCTTAAATGTTTTTGATGGGTTGAATTGGCTGTTGTTTGACTTTGAAAAAAGAAAGAAAGTTTGAACAGATTGATGCAATTGACTCTTAAAACCAGTTAATTTCGGACCTTTTTCTTTGACTTTTTAGAATAGGAAAAGCTGAGAGTGTCAATACGAATTCCTATATGATGAAAGAAGGAAATAAATTATCTAATATTATCTCAAAAACAATAACTTGTAACACTTTTCCTACGTCCGAAGAAGGACTAACGAGTCCTATGAGTCCCTATTGCTTTTAAACGAATGACTAACCTAAAGAGTTTTTTACAGGGTTTTTCTCAAACATGAACAAGTCTCACATCCCAATAATTATATTTTTAATTTATTTATGAAAGAGTAAAACTTTCTTAAATGGAGTAATAATATTTATCATTTTTAAAAGTATATCTAAATAGCACGAATTTGAGTACTCATCAATTTGTTATTAGTACGTACAGGGTATGATGACGGATCCAGCTGGATGTAAAGGCAATGAAAATTGTTTACCTCCACGGATTCAGAGGCAGTACTATGACAATGACCGGAGTAAGATGGTTCATCCATGCCTCGTGGATCCCGTTTCCTGCTTCAAAAGACGTCGTCGCATCCAGGAGGACAGAAAGTAAATCAATTCAATATAGCTGATCCAAACAACAACAACAACAACAACAATCACATCAACAACTATCAAATGAACTAGGAAAAGTGCACACACAACAAAACTCAAAGAGAGATACATCCAATGTCCAAATTCCGTGGATGACTTGCTACCCAACCTCCTACTTAAAGAAAAGATATAAATCATTACTTGCGGATTCATATATTATATTATATTATATTATATCATATTATTAATTATAATTCATATTTTTTATTTTGATTTAAATAAATCAAAATAAATAATCTACGTTTATTTCCTTATGTTACCCATTCATTGACGTTAAATTAATAATAATAATAATAATTAATTCCTATCATTATGCAGAGAGATAATCGTGTCTCATGTTACAGGTTTCTTGGATTAGATTATACCTACCTAATTTGATTTGATCAACTCTTTAATAGGCCTTGACTCTTTGTATACTAATTATATATTATTATTATTATTATTTGTTCATGGTGTCATATTCTATTATTTATCAACACCTTTGATCAAAAAATCAATTACTCAAGATAATAAATAAGGAGAGGATTCAGTTCTTCGAGTGGCTGATATTAAGTGTTCATTTGATGCCTACTCTGTCTCTAATCAAAACAAAACTTCATTAACGATTTTAAATGTTTACCCTTGTTCGGAGTAATTCATAATTCTTATCTAGCATATACATTTCATTAATAAGATAATTTCGTAAATGGTTCTTCATCATCATTTGATAAGATACTTAACAATAGCAGAAAAGGACAAAGTTTCATTTTGTTTTGTTTTGTTGTAATTAGTCCTTATTTAATATTCCATTAAGACTTTATCTGTAATGAGAATTTAGACTTAGTCCGTCTCTCTGTCTTTATAATCAAGTTGATGATCAATTAATTAACTTCCTATGTCATGTATGTAATTGAGACTAGTCTATGAACTATGAAATCTAAGAGGATCCGTATAAATATCATTGTAGGTATCTATCTAATTATATTTTTGATAGAAAACAATACAAATAGCAAACTTATTAGAACAATAGAATATCCTTACGACTCCTTTAAGGGAGTTGAGGGGCCTTGTACTCGTGATTCGGTCTCGAGTCGATCTTTTACTACCTCAGCTAAACTGCAACTTCATTTTTCATAACTCAAATTTAAAATATCTGACACTAAAGAGACAAATGATTCATAATTACTATACAAGAACCCTGTAGCCTTTTATACATATGTGTCAAGTCAACAAGAAAGCAAGTTTGTTTTCAAATATTGAAAAGGAGGAAATCCACTTTTAAGTAGTTTTTTGTCTTCATAAATATAACGGCCAAATACTTCGGAGTCATTTTAAGACCTATACCGCACGATTTTTTTTGCTAAAATGGCACTTTTAATGGAGAAACCAAGGACTGTTGTCTATCCAATAGAGTAATCGGATAAATGTGTCAACAGCACATGGAGCCGATATGGTCCCTGAAAGAATGTCCATCTTTTTCATAGCCCCCAGATATTTATTTAGTCGCAGTTGGTTTTTTCCTATAATACAGTTGCAATTATTGGTGTCATTATTTAATTAATCAAAATAACCTATTAGTACAAAGGAAAGGGAATGTCTTCAAGAATATGAGTGCAGTTCACACTCATTTTTGAAATATTTCAGATAAACTTGGTTTCGTGTTGAGTTAGCACATATCTACAATTGAACTTTAATCTGCTCTTGGTTTTGACTCCTTACATGATGAGTCTTCTTCCCCGTCTCCCTCAGAGCCTATATCTCATCTAAAATGGTTTTGAACTCAATAGGACTTTGTAGTTAGCTATCAGTAGACTGGAAATATGATGTATATATTATTAGGAAATTGAATTACACTGAGTTTGACTTACAAGAATGTAATTCCATCTTGTTAGAAAGAGACGTATAAATAGATTATTCTAAATAATAATAATGGTTGTTACTTATATACGGGTATGTTAGTATATATATATATATATATATAACCGGTTTTTGGTACATCATGTCATCATTAAAAGAGGCAACATTAATTTCTTCATATTAAAATCCATGACGAAGAAAATATGGTTTGAATGTACTTATGTTAGTACATACTTTATATATGTATTTTTCTCTCTTTCTCTCTCACTGTATTTTATTCACGTTCAAACCATTATATATATATGAACATAGAAATCACAAAGAATCAACAAATGTTTTTTCATCTCAAATCCATACACTTTTTTTTAATCATTACTTATTCTTATAAACACAACAACAATGATTATTTTCTCTCTTATAAATAATATAACATATATACATAACTATGCATTTGAATTCAAAGAACCATTTGTACAAGTCATTCTCAATGCTTAACAACAAGAGCAGGAGAAATAAGCAGAACAGAAAGAAAGCGTCTCCAACTCGATTGTTGACAAAAAAGTCATGAGTAGTACTACAGGTCTATATATGTATATGTATAAATTGTACAATAGTTGTACATAGGCATTGAAGCACCTTTTGAATTGACTTCAACTATGTTGAAGCTAACTTTTAATAGAGACGTCGATTTCAGTCTGTAAATTAATAATGTATGGAATGTATGGGTCCCCACAATTTGTATGTTTCTTTCATAAATCTGATTGTAGAGTGAGTTTAAAATATGGAAGAGAAAAGTCGACCCATTTTTTTACGAGTCCGAGTCACAGTTTAAAGACTGACGGATGTGCAATTCGAGTTTGATTTGTGAATGATCCGCTTTTGTAAACACATTCAATGTTTACAATAATAATATGACTAAATACTTTAGTATAGCCTAAATAAATAAAAATAACAGAGACTACTCTTTAAGAATCTTAAAGTTTTTACTAAAGGCATTCAATAGATTGGATCTGCGTATTGATTAGTTATTTGTTTGTATGCTTAGACTCCGGATGTCTGTGCCCTTCTGTGACTATGAATGTTTTATAAGTTTGCTCATGTCCTATTGGATATATGGGTATAAGTCCATGAGTAGAAATGAGGATATACCAATCAAATTTGATATTTAATTCTTTAAAATTTGGGAAAATAGAGATTTATTTATGTGATAAATTTTTGGATAAAACAACGGATCAGCAAAATAAAGGATTTAAACTTTTACCACTCTATCACAAAATATATCTCTTTTAAATGTATATTTAAGTCCTCAGTATGCTTTAAAAATAGGTTTTTATATCATTATGCATTCAAATTATAGCAAATAAATTAATTATTACTTTGCAAGGATCATAAATTTTTCTACAATTATCTTAAAGGTCCTTAGTCCGTCCAGAACAAGATTAATGGCTCAGGTCAACAAGTTTGAAGTTTCAAAAATACTAAGGAGTAAAAGTATAATAAAAGTTATTCAACTTTGCAAGTTGATTTCATATCTGTAATTTTTTTTCTCCAAAGTCCGACGGTTTTCGAGAAATTGGACCCTACTTTTTTAGCTTTTTTTGCCCCATTTTCCAACTTTAACTTCAATTTAATTATTAAAAAACGATGATTCGCTAGTTTAATTAATGTAAATTCCACTTACAGTTTTTGTTTTGACCTAAAGGGATCCCTGGGGGCATAAGTGGCAAAAGAATAGGCCCAAAAGTAAGCCAAATCCTTTGTATGTACTTAAATAACTCCTTGAATATTACATGAAATGGATTAATAAGGAATGCATTCAAAAGCTGAGATCCACAGCTTTCAAACAAGATGTCAAGCACCCGATAAAACTCCTTAACTAAAAAGAGATCGTCCATCTACTTGCGTAAATTTTCATCCAACTTCGAGCAAAAATTTATTAAAAATCACTGACTCACGGTAGAGCTACTAAAAAAACAAGTGCAACAGACTGAAGTAGTAGCAAGCAGGAGGATTTTAGCTGATTTCGTAATCCTTCTGTACTCTACTACTTTAGTAGCTCCATCTTAAGTCTTAGGTTTATAGTGAATTTTTGATCGAAATTGGATGAAAATTTATACATCATTATACCCCTTAGGATTTTTTTACTGTTGACCAGTCTTATTATTAAATCTAACCATTTCATTTGGTCCTTTTAGCACCTATTGTGAATTTGATTCCATTCAAATATCACTTTTTTTTTTGGCATCAAATTATATGCACCACAGAACGCTTTAAGATTTTTTTTTTTTTTTTTTTTAAAGCCGTTTAATGTAATTTTTTTATAGAAATTTGTCAATTTATTTAACAAATATTTCTACTACATATTATTATATGCTCTAAACTTGGCGTCACTTTTGTTTATTATACAATCCATGATTTCAGTAATAATGCTCTATATATTTAAGTAGATATATTTTAAACATTGATCAACAAAAAATAATTATTATTTTATTTTTCAAGCTTTTTTATGACTTTTTTTTTTATAAAAAAAAAGAAACAAAATAGCAAATTGAAAGAATTTAAAAGTTTCAATTTAATGACTGATTTCAAATGAGGTACTTTTCATACCTAATGTTTGTATAAATAAAATTAAAAACCATAAAAAATGGTAGTTTAGCTATAATTGAGACTTAATCAAATAGATAAATGGTTATTTGTTTTCTTTACTAAAGTATAGATGACAAAAAAAAAAAAACTATTAATGACGTTATAAAGATCTTATTTTTTTTGTCGACTGACATGTGTGACTGAACCTTTATAAGACCTCTAATATAAACAAATAAAATCATTTTGAATTGAATCTTTTCGTTTTATTAACGCCTATTTTTAATTTGCATCATATCATATAAAATGAATATAAATCTTCTAAAATAACATGTTTTTTTTTTTTTTTTTTTTAATTTTGTTTTTTATTTGAAACAAATTAGAAGAATAAATCATGCAATCCTCTAAGATTAATGCCAATGACTATAAACGAACAAAAAGCAATGACTCAATTATAGCAAGACTTAATGCAATACCTCTAGTATGTATTTTAGAACCAGTGTATCCACACGATTTATCAGACCAAAAAAAAAAATGTATTGATTATAATCAGAGTGCTAAAATAATACTTGTCATATCTTGCTCATGAGATCTATTTAGAAACAAAACAAAACCACTGAGATTAGAAGAAATGTAGCTCTCGAGACGGGTTTTCGTCTATACCATCAAAAAATTCAAGGTCTCCTCTCAATCTCGATCACTTAAAGTCTGTTGGTCTCGAGGACAAGATCTACTTTTTCTTCTTCTTCTTATCTTGCTCTCAATCCCTCAAAGTCTTGCTCACAGGAAACATAGTCTTGAGCAGTGTTACCCAACGGTTGGATCGCTGAGAGCTGATTAAAGTCTGTTGGTTTCGAGGACAAGATCTATTTTCTTCTTCTTCTTCTTATCTTGCTCTCAATCCCTCAAAGACTTGATCACGGGAAATATTGTCTTTTACCAGCAATGTTTCTCAAACGTTGGACCAGAGAGAGATAGAGCTGATTAAATGTCAGTTTTAGGACATGGATGACTTAGTTCCTTATATAGGAAGTTTAAAGACCATCAAACATGAATTGTGATGGTCATTTTTGACTTTTGTATATTTATTTTGGTGCAAAATACATGGAAGGTAAACACAGATGTATAAAACGCCTAAACAACCAACACTTCTTCATCCCAAGACATCACTATGGCAAAATGGTGGTGTTAGTGAGAGAAATCTGTTGAGAAGTATGGGTCTTGACCACATGACTAGAGAGAGAGAGAGAGAGAGAGAGAGAGTAGCATACATAATAATATGATTTATGAGTCAATTATAAGTTTATAAATCATTATTTATTGAGTCGTAGAGTGTTAATTGGAAATATCTGAGTCGACCATCTCACAATCATGGGGCATTGACATGATCCCCACTCCTTTTTACAAAAAAAAAAAGAAAAAGAAACAAAACAATATGGCTCGGACCCTAATAAATGTACAAAGACTCTGGCCTTTCTTGGCAAATGCCTAAGAATTATGAAATTTTGAAGGGGGGGGGGCCGAATGATGTCTGTCTTTTCAAATATACGTAAACCCTAGAAACATTTTTTTTCTTTTCTTTATAGATATACGTATATGTATGATATTCAACCTGGATTTTTGTTTTTTGTTTTTTGAGGTCGAATGTCTATGTAATAATTATACAAATGTATTTAGGGGTACAGTCATCAAAGCTAGTAGTTACTATCTAATATATATATATATAAAGAAAAAATATTCGCATATAATGGCCCTAAAAAAATAAAAAAATATACCGTGAGATTCCTCATAACTCCGGGCATTCACCCATTACGTAAAACATAAAATGATGAAAGAAATTCGTGTTTACAACATAGGGTTCCTGCTTCAAGCCTTTAAATGGTGTTTTTTCTTCTTTTTATATATATGTATATATATTTTTTTTTTGCAGGAGATCCTTTGCCAAATATTTATGTATATACCTATGTAATATGTACCCGGTATATAATTGTCAGTGGTTTTCATTTCCCCCCTCCCCACATCTCTCGTCTATATTATCATTACGTATGTATATATATTTATATTATTGCCTCCAAGGCGGCATGGAAATACACATAATATAACACTCTTCTTCATTCCAGGGCTTCTTTCTTGCTCTGGTGGTCATCACCTTAACGATCATTTAACGAAAAAGTATATATATATACATATTAGTTATGTTTTATTTTTTTGTGTAAAACAAATCTGGAAAAATATACATACAAATCAAGGGCCATTCTTATTTTAAAATTTCCTTACTCATTCATAAAATTCTCAATATTTCGTTGACATATTATGTATTTCAGTCCATAATGGACTCAATATTCCAATTCTAATTGTAACATTAGCCAGCTAATCTATATAGAGCCGACATTTGCTTTATGAGACGTAATTTGACTCCAATACTCTGTCTATCATTCAGTCTATCATTTTCTTATAATAAAGACTGGGAATTTTATCAACGTTTCAATGTACATAATTTGCAAAGCCTTCAAAGGATGAATTACTTAATAATTTATTCATAATGAGAATGGAAGATAGTTTTTTTAATTACATGGTTAAAGAATAGAATCCTGACATTTTTGGGTGAGAAAAATCATCCTAGTTTGATTTCATACTGACGAGCCTCAAATAGCAGCACAGGGGTATTCCTCAAAACATCAGCAACTTCCACCTATGTACATATTTTTTGTCAACTGTTGATGTTTCAACATATCATTCATTTTGCCGGGTTCTGTTCTTTAAAAACGTATAAGATACTTATAAGAAACCTTGGACACACAGTTTTAAAATATTGTATGTCCTAGGAAGAACGATTTTGGTCCTAAGATTGATTTAAAGGATTGAGAAACACCTTTAAAGTGTTGGCACTCTATAGTATGTACATAATACTAACTTGTTATTCGATATCTAATTGCTTTAAAGTAAAAAAACCCTCAAAAAATCATTTTGTTTTGTGATTTTGAAGAATCTTAAATAGTGTAATACCTTGCAGACACGGAGATGGAAGACCCAGCGTGCTGCAGAGTAAAACACTGTGTCACACTCCAAGTATAGGCCTGAATTTTTGCCCCTTATGATTGCTCTCAATATATCTTTTGTTAAACTCGAGCTCAATGAAGATTTGCCCCTACTATTATATAGGAAACAAATGAAACAAATGGTAAAATGAATGAAGATTGCTATGTGATATCCCCAGAAATAATAAAGTGTGCATACAGTCTATAGATAATTGATTAACTTGTCAAAGTCCTTAGACAAAATCAGAGAATCCTTCCTTTCTACTCGTTCCTCTTCTTAATTGAAACAACTCTGTCAGTTCCAAAATATTTTCACCCTATAAAAGGAATTTTAATTGATGCAATCTTGCCCATTTAAGGCTGATCCAATACTCTACCTATGTACATAGGTATATATATATATATATATGTATATGAAGAAAAGCCAACAGTCATGATTCTTCTCCAATGTTCTATTTTTAGAGCTATCAATCCGTTGCATGCCACATATGATTACTACTAACTATTATATAGGTATATATATATATATATATATATATATATATGTATTGACTTAATACGTGTGTGTGTGTGTATTTCAAGGTAGAAAATGATGACGACAGGTGATGATGATGATGAGGTGATCATAGCTCCAATTTATGAAGGTGTTAATTAATATTAATATATCTATATATATATATAGGTAGACACACATACATACTTTCATATAAAATATAAAATATTGGTATTCAAAAATCAATTAATGGATATAAAAAAAATAAAAATATAATCTACACGTTAAATATTTTTGAATTGAATCAATTTAAAAGTCTATAGTAATATTTGAAGAGGGTTTGAAGATAGATCAAATATTACTATATATATATATATATGAATGTGTGTTTATTATTATTATTTATTTTTTTTACAGGTGTACCTCAGTACTCATTCAATCCGAATTTCTTTTAAAAGAATCACGAAGAAAAATTGTAATGAAAAACTACCAAAAAGACTTGCCTCTTTTTCACATCTCTATCTAAGTAAGTGCAATGTAGACCATGGTTGTTGAGGGGCGAAAGGGGTGCTGAATTATGCCCTTATGATATTCTCCCCCCCCCCTCCCATTTTTTTTATCATAGTACGCCCATATTTTGCTACAATGAGCACGAATATAAGAGAGTTCAAATCTCAATTTTTTTATACGACTCCATAGATAATTTGAATTTGATTTTTTTTTTTGTTTTGGTTCCGAATAACGAAATTTTTCACCTAATGAGCACATAGTTCTACAACATTGTACTTATATGTCATATATATTAGGCCATCATTTCCCCTATTCACAAGAGCCTCTTCATTCTCGACCCACGCAGAGTCCACTCTAAAAACACAATATATTAATTCATTTTGCATGTTTAGGATAATTCTCATTTCCATGAGTAACCTGTTTGTTTTTTGTTTTTTTGCGAATGTAACTCTATTGTGTGTTTTTTTTTTTTTTTTTGAGAAATGAGAATAGGGAGTTAAAGACCAAGGGGCACTGTTTATTCACATTGCGTGTCATTTATAATACCATATTCATAGCTAAAAGCCAAGTTGGTTTGCTCTTCATTCCTCATATCTCTTTATACATATATATTTATATTTGTTTGGATTCTTCTCATGAGAAATGACTGGAATTCAAAATGACAGTATCAATATTTGAATGAAGAATATATCCCTATAAATGGGCAAGAGATAAAATATTGCAGAATCATTGCAAAAAAACAAAAACAAAAAAACATCAAGAATGTATGTACAACATGTTTTCACCCACTTTTTTTTAGATCCCTTATAAATCAGCTCATTTTTTTTCTCATAAGATTCGACCTTCATCTAACAAAAAACTTCAACTTAATGCTTTAATAGTAATGATAATAATATAACTTATAAGCCGCCCGGAGTTCCCCTCACAAACCACTATTTAAGGTCATTATTCAGAGGAAACAACTTTCAATCTTGGGAATTTGACTAGGTACATAACATACATACATATACTTGGAAAAAAATATACATCTTATTTGTTTTTTGGTTTATTTTCCCCTTACCGAGAACAATTTTCAAACTCCGCCCATGGGCTAAGATGGCCATGGCCTCTATTTGAATTTGCAAGAAATTTGAAATGAGTACATATATGATGACGAAGAAGTAGTTTTATTTATATCCATGGTCATTCTTGAAGATATTTTAGAGCTACTGGCCCCTCCGCTTTAAAAACAACCGATGTAGGGCCCCTGGTTGTATATATATATATACGACTCATGTTGTCTTGACCCCAGTTTTTATGATCCGGAACAGTCCAATAAGGATTGGTTTCATCATTCCTAAGAACCGACATAGATATTCTTTATGAGTTTAAATATTGGTGATAACTCATTTACTTAAACTTTTTATGACGCCATCAGGAACTACTTTTCCTTCTTTGTAGACCAACATGAGGGACTAGAGTGAAACCAAGTGGACCATGGTACTACAATACAGATTCCCATTGACTATTGACAATACTCTTACTAAAATTCTTGTACCATGACATGACGAGCAGAGGAAACGGCCTTTTTCTTTTGCACCAGACATTACTTCCTACCTTTGGTGCCCCTGTACTTTATTATAAATTCAAGAAAAGTACAAGTTTAGTGCTACACATAAATGGTTACAGTATTTTTACCTGTGACGTAATCCTTGTAAAGGGTCTGCTAACGATGTGATTCTCGATATTCATCTGTGTCTTATCTCGATTTCTTTGCCACAAAGTCTTGCTCTCGTTGTCATGATCAAGAGGTAAGGAACAACAGTAAAACATAGACATGTTTTTTTTTTAATTAGATGCCTGGGATGAACAGTGTATGCATGCGAGATGGTCAGAACTGTGTCCACAACCATAGAATTGATTTTCATTTACAAATTATTGAGTTACTATGATCCCTTTCAAGGAATTGATTCAACTCGTTTGCACCTGTTTTAATTTAAGTTGTCCTTTTCAAAAAAAGCGTTAGAAAAACCCCTCAAAGTCAAGGCCTTATCTTATTCTCGCTAGCTCTTTTGTAATTAGTGCTAAATATGTAAATCTATCTTAGATTAGCCAATTTACTCCATGTGGGGATATAGAATGAAGTTCTAAATCAGTGGTTCTTAACTTTGTTCGAGATACTGAGCCCCGCTAGTTCCAACCCTGCATTCATTGATCCCTTCATAGTTGGAAAAATAAACTATGCTTTTTCTTCTTCAAGTCAAGCAGAGTGTGACGTCACAAATCATACGAGTGGAATGAACCAAACCTCCGAACCCCTGAAACTGACTCACCGAACTCAAGTTCAGAGCCACCCCTATTTTAAGTACTAATAATAATTACAGATGAGGCACATATTTTTTTAAAGAATTTGTATATTTCAATTTTCCTCCTTTTGAATAATCCAATATGATGATTGATTAATTATTATTACCCCTTTAGCATTGAGTTGTAATTGTGATGCAGATTCCCTCTCTGTGAGACAGTTTTAATGGTCGTTAACTTGGGGAAAATGGCTACATGGATCCAAGAGAATAATAATAATAATAATAATGATATAGTAATTATAGCTAGAATTAGTTTAAGTGAGGTATTTTTATTAGTAAATAATTTCTTTTTCGCAGACAAAAATATTAAATTTCTCTTTGTTGATGATTATTGTAGCTAGGTACATATAATATAACTACAATATATTATTTTTGGGCCTTATTTTTTTTAACATGTTGGCCATAAGTAAGTAAGATAATGGCAATATGCAATAAGTATGGGTACTATGTATATCGTTGGTAAATACAATAATGATTCCCCTTTACTTTCTAGATGATTAAGCAAATAACTGAAGACTTATTTATTGATTCAACTCAATGGAGAAATCCATACGATGCTTTTATCTAATTAAAAGGATTGATGTGCATAGAGCCAGCAAAATAAAATGAGAATAAGAATCTCTTATTTTTTTGCTCCTAAGTTGTAGTCCATAAAATATTTAGTGTATCTATCAAAGAATGTCATTGGATTTCTAAAAAGAAAGAAAAAGAATCATAATCTTTATCATTTTCAAGTTCTTATTTTTTATAATATATATTTATGTATATATATATATATATATATATATATATATATATATATATATATATATATATATATATATATATATATAAGATAACAAGACTCTATAATTAAGAAATATAAGTCTTGTCAAAATGCAAGAACCCACTACATACTTATGATAAATCCATTTGTTAAATATTATATAAAACAAGAAGAAGATGAAGAAGAAGAAAAAAGTCTTCAAAAAGATAAGCATTTTCATCAAATCTATTCAATTTTTTATAGGGTTTTGTTTTTATTTTATAAAGGTATTTGGTATTGTCATTGAGCTGGGATGTCTGGATTTCCATGGATTCATTTATTTTACATATTTATACGCCATTCATATTCTATTTCTGTTCATTACTCCATTGACAAGAAGGAATAGGACAAATACAGTGGAGTTTTGAAGGGTTTTCATTGTCAATTGAGCATGATCGGGGAAGAGACCAAGGATTTAAAATCTACACCATTTAACAATTCAGCTGCAGAGTGGGGTAATGGATAGACCCAGCGGTCACATTTGATTCTTTTTGCAATTAAATGGTGGATTTATTTAATGCACATATCTATTTACAAATGTGACGTCATCTATTGATTATATCTTAAATATATGTATACCTCTTTTGTCGTCAAATGAAGTCTATGGCTCAGTCTTTTAGCACATCTTGTCTCCTCTATGCTGTTCTTTCTCTATGATTTTGTTTTTAAAAAGAAGTCCCACAATCAGTTAGTAGTAATTAGGCAGTGAGACTAGTATTTCTTTGATGGATTTGGAATTGTTCACAGGTCAATGGAATACATGGAATTAGTCTTCATCAAATGACTTTCAAAATGTAAATACAACTTGGTTCCAAAGAAAAACAATGATATTTGAATAGAATCAACTTAATAATAGGTACTGAAAATCCCTATCAAATGGATATATTTGTACAATTAATTCTACTCCGTATGGATTAAAGACCAAGAAAGTTAGATAATTAATTAATTAATCAAAGAAAAATGTATTCATCGTTCAAGATTAATGATTAATTTATTGTCTACACTATGTAAATTTGAATGTACATATTTTTTATTAAGATCTGAGCTATAAATAAAAGAGAGATAATTTTAAAACAGAGTAGGGACTAAGACCTTTAATTTCCCCTCCTTAGTGTGACATCTAAATGCAGTGGATTAATTCTCTATTTTCCTTACTTTGAATGTTAGAAACAAGGGTTTTCATTCTTAAAATAGAAATTGGCTTCTTTATACCCCAAAAGGGCCGACTTTTACAATGATGACGTCATTGTAAAAGGCCATGACGTAATTGGTAGACCTACGAGTTAATTTTGAGCCTTTTCTCTCTCTCTCTTTCTGAGAAGGGTAGGTTGAGTGATGGATTGTTAGTGACGTCATAGATCGGATCATCCCTCTTTATACTCTTAGTCTAAGTTTGAGCATGATTATATTTGTACATTATATGATCTATTCAACTAAGGAATGTTCAAAAATGATGCGTGAAGTAAGAATCTGGATTCAGTCGTCGTCGTTTTGAGTGTGATGCATTTCTTTTGTTTGTATTATTACTTTAAGTTTTGTTGTTATTTTGTTGTGTGTAGCAATGTATGTATGTATGTATTAACAGTATCATGTATTGTATCTGTATTTTCTCTTCTACCTGTGTGAAAGGAGGAGAAGAGAATAGTGAATAGTAATAATTATGTATGATTGTCGTCATAGATTCATCCATGTGTTGTACAAACATACTACATAATATTTGGGTGTGAGATCATTTTGAGGGAAAATTATAGAGTTATATTTGTATCCATTTCCGTACTTTTTACACTCTGATTTCCATAAATCATTTTATCTCTCAAGATATTATTAAATAAATAATATGTCCATGGAAAAATAACATTGAAAGATGCATAGAATTATATTTTTTTCTTCATAGTAAAGAGCCTCTACCTCCTTCATAACTTCAAGTGTGTAAGGATTTCTAAGGAAAATTATCTTTCAAGGATAGCCTTTATTTTATTTCATTTTTTATTTTAAGGAAAAAAAACCCCAAAACCTGCATTTCTAAAAAACAAAAAAGTGCAAAAATGACCAATGCATTTCTGAGAAAACAAAAATATATATATATAAAAAGTTATATTTTCCCTTCTTTTACTCAAAAGTCAAGTGCCCAAATGACGGATTCTTACTCTTTAATTAATGGTGTTTTTTTTCTTCATTTATATAACAGACTCTCTGTATTATATTTAGGGCCTCCATAATAGTATGGGTTTCATAATTAATCTATGGATTATCTCAATAATAATAATAATTATTAATAGGATTTAAGGAAATATAGATTATTCATCATCCTTGGATTTAATGTGCCGAATTGCACATTAGACAGGTTATCAATATATATATATATATATATATAATATTTTATAAGAAATGAGGGCTGAATTTTGTATTTGTAAATTCTTGAGAGTTGGTTTTTCTTGTGTAGCGTTTCAAATCCATCCATTTTCTTCTTCTCTTTGTATAATTTCCTTTATGTTTTGCTTCACAAACTTGCAATTCTTTGCAAGTTTGAAACACCCCGACACGCACAAACAAAAAGTTTGAACCTGATTTGAGTATTTTGTCATCAAAAACGTGGATGATACAGTTTTGATATTTCTTTTTTGTTTAACTGTTTTGTCATTAAGAAAGAAAGAAAGAAAGACAAACCTGACTTTTAAAGAAATGTTATAAGAAGGTGTCTGCTTCACTTAAGACCCCACCTTAAAAATATACATATTATGGATATCTTATACACCACAATCGATATATAATAATAATAATAATTGACGTTCCTGTTGTGTTTTCCCTCTTCCTATGTATGTATAAAGAGGACAATATCATTTATTCCTTTTGGTTTGGAGTTTCATAAGCAGTATGTACAATTCCTAGCACCATGAATTAAGTACCTGAAAATAGATCATGCAATGGAATATATATTTACCTACAAAGATAAGACATTCCGTTAGAAATCCGCTAAGAAGAATAGGAATTAAGAAATAAACAAACAAATAAACACTCCCAGTTGTCGTTTGATTTAATGAAAATAATAATTTTAATGATTAGTAGTATAATATGTGTGGGTAAAAAAACTTGTTTTCTCTTCTAGAATTTTATATGATGATGTTTCAATATTGTATGGAACAGAGCTATTGACAGCAATTGGCATTCTAAAGGAGTGTAGAAGATTTAATTAATTATTATTATTCTAATATTTACTTCATTCTTTATGTACGTTATAATTATTTGAGTGACTGTCTCTTTAGAGTAAAGCCTTCTGAGAGCAGAATCCGTACAACTACGACTACTACTTCTAATAATAATTTAATTGCCTTTGATATTTATATATCAAATAAAAAATTCTACTCTTGATTTTGGATGTCATTCCCAAAAATATATGTTTCAATTTTACAAACACTTTATTTTCATTTTGGAAAGGAGTAAGGTGAAGATTTTGATCAACTCCTCAAACACGTTCACAAGTTTAAACGACTAATAGTAGATGACCAAATTCATCTTTACCTCCATACAAATATGTAGGATAATATATTAGTGATGCATACAATATATATTATCTAAAAATGGGGTTTGATTATGAATGCAAATATCAGTATTTTTGAAATTTTCTGGAGTTGGATAATCACATATCTGCACATACGAGAGACCCCAACAAACGTGCCATAAATAGTGCGGTTTTTGTTGCATTAAATTGATTTTTTTATAATTTGAATTCCATGACAAAGTTCAGCAGCTGAAGGCTTTATTTTAAGCCAGACTTGGAATGTGCCGCGAATTTTATGCACCAATGAGGGCTGATTAAACAACTCCTATGTGTTACAAGTACCATTAATATTATACATGGATAATTAATTATCACAATTAAAAAAGATGAATAATTAAGAATGGAATAACTTTAAAAAAGTTGACCAGAGTTTCAAGTTTTAAATTATAATTCAAAATATATTCTTTTTTTTTTCTAAATATTTTTACATATTTACAAAAGAAAAAAAAATTATATATTGGTTGTTAGAACTTTGGCAAAAACATCTACAAAAGTCTACAAATCGACTGACTTAATTGACTTGCATATATATATATATATATAATTAAACGTGCTGTCTGTCCAATTTGCAAAGCCCCTCAAGAACTTTGATTTCACACACTCAGTCATTTTACCTATAGGTAAAAACATAAATAACTGGTATCAACTATAGAGATATAGGTTTTATTTTTTTTAATTTTGCATTTAATGAGATCTTTAAATGCCATTTATTATTTTTCCAAAGATTGATAAAATGCTCTGGTAATGGATGGACTTCATTCCATTTAATTGATTGTCGTTTCAAAACATTCTTTAATCAATTTTTTTTTTTTTTTTGCAGAAATTCTACTTAATGATGTCGTAAATGTCAAGGTCCAAGAATATACATATATATTTCATCAACATCTCTTTACTAAATAATAATACATACTGTAAAATAATATTTTTATACTTATTCATCATTGAAACTACATTTTATTATTATAATTAATAAAATATGTATTTTAATCAGTGTGATACAACGTAAGGGAAACCTTTTGAACAATATTTTACGACGCACGTTATTTAAATCTACGTAGGTACCTAAAATGTAATGAAGCATTTTTTTTTTTTTGTATTAAATTTCACCATAACCAACAACAACCAAAAAATTTACTCGAATGAGTAGAAACTTATTCATTTGATGACTAATATCTACCCATGTAGTCAAATATTTAGACTAATAAATGTCTACTCAAGGTTATGAATTAAATACATACATAGCAATAAAACAAACGAATTTTGACAGTTTTTTTTTTTACTTTATATTATGTATAATTTCATTTATTCATAGTTTATTTTATTTTTGTCAATACCAAAATGATGGTTCGAATAAATAAAACAAACAAATAAACGAACGAACGTATAATTCATCCATTTTATTTTTATTTTCTTCACATGAGACTTATGAAACTTGTACATCAAAGTAATAGTGTTTGTGTACTAGCAATATCGTATTTTTTGATTTTTTCTTTTAACGTCTCATTTGCCCTTCGGAAGTAGAGCAATATATATGCTATATTATTTTCTTTGAAAACCATCAATGAATAGAAAATTGATTGTTTTTTTTTCATCGCCTATTGTTCACCATGTAAGAGGATGTTTGTTTGTTTGTTTGTTCCTTTAAAATGTCACCTATAAAGTTTTTCCTGTCATTAAGTCAACCAAATAGGTATAATACATATGCACAATGCATTTGGGTATGAGTGTGTTCTTTGAGCATGAAGGAAATGAATGGTTCTTGACTGTTGAATGCTCATATTTAGATTTTAATTTGATTTTACACCACCTTCATTCATGTGCTCAAGGCCCCTTCACTCAATGCATTTAAAGATAATTTCATGGATATATATATATATATATATAAGTGGTTACAGATATATGGTTTGTGGTAATTTAGAATGTACATAAAGACCTCACGTTGCCATTGTCGAATGGTCCATGAGAAGAAGAGAAGCCCTAGGTATAAATGTATTGTATATTTAAATTAACTGCACATATTCGTACTGCAGTCTTGCATATTGAGTGATGAATCGTATACACTTTTTAAAAAAATGCGGATTTCAATTTTAGGAAATTTGTATATACATATAATTTTTTAAATGTAAAATATTTTGACAATTGAGTTGTTCACCCTCCCACAATGTCTAATTAGAACAGTTGATACATCACTAGTCAAGTTGTTTTGATGGTCGGAAGCCGAAAGAGGGACTTCTATAAATTGTTGCGCGTGTGCTTTGTCTTTACAGGGGCACACGGCAAAATCTATTAATAAATGCATTTTTATAAAATGATGTCACACAGCAATGAGACTCTTTTTCAAAAAGTGGAGAGGAAATGGTTCCTTGGCTCCAGGGGTGCCGGAATGGATTAATAAGTCGGGGGTTAAATGGTATAATTATGACGTTTCAAGTATATTTATGACGTAAACTATTATAAGACTAGATCACAAAACCTCATTTTTTCAAAAAGTGGGATGGGGATGGCCCCTACTTTGGCTCCCTGGCTATTGTACCACTATCTTCTCCAGCTATTTTACTTCTACAAGATACCATGCAAATAGTATAGCCCACTCTATAAGGAGTTGTGGGCATAATCCATGGGATGAGGGGGTAAAAATTGGGTGAACCAGTGCAGGATATTAATTGGTGTGTATGTAGGGGGGGAGGGGGCACAACTCTTCTGAGTGGGTAAATTTGTCTTTACTTTTTTCATTATACTTAATTGGAACGAGTCCTTGATTCACGTCAGTACCCATACCTTCTACAAGGGGGAGGGGGCACACCTTACAGCCACCCTTAACACTGGATCTGAAGTGTGTGAAATGAAAAAGTTTTGGAAGCACTGCCTTAGTTCAAAATGTGAAGTCAGGTAGAGGTTAACATCTAAAAAGTTGTAAACTGAGATTATTTTTGTTTTCAGTATCAGGATATGAATATTTTTAAAAGGCAAAAGATCCACGGCACCACGGAGCAAACATTCGATTCATCACTAAAACATAGTATGGTACTCTTGTGGGTGGACCAAGAAAGAAACTGTCCAAGGTAGTACACAATATAGGTACATCTATAAATTATAATCATTCTTTGTCAGATAGAGATGTGTGTTAATCATCATTGGAATCTGGTCCTTTAAAAAAAAAAAAAAGTTAAAAAAAATTCTTTTGATTTTACATTTGATATGATTTGGAAAGACAGGAAGAAACCAGTTATTTATTTTTAAATAGAGAAAATATTGTCTTCGATGTATAAACGTATGGGGAGAGTGCAGAAGAGTAGAATGTACCTCCGTCAAATTATGACGTTCGTTGAACACAATGACAATGCTTTATGAGCCTCATAGAAGAAGTGTATTACATTTTATATCCTGTTATGGATGTATTAAAATTTCATGCTCAATAAGAATAATAACGCTACATGTAACATATTATTAATATTATCCATCATAATAGTTGTTGTGGTTGTCATTAAGAAAATTGCCGTTAGAGCATCTTAATGGAAAAGGAAGGCCTTTTGATATGACTTACTTATAAAGTACATGAATACTTAAAGGCTCCTTGTTAATTATGGTAAGCAATAGTAACACTGGTCCACAGTCAAAAATCCTAAGGGGTATACATAAGTATAATAAAAGTTATTCAGTTTTGCACGCTCATTTCAAATCTGTAAAAACGTTTTTCAAGACTCTGACCGTTTTTGAGAAATCGAACCCTACTTTTTGAGCTAATTTGGCCCATTTTCCAAATTCAACTTCAATTTAAAACTAGAAGAATACTCGTTTTGTCCATTAAAAAATGAGGATTCGCTTGTGTATTTATTGCAAATTCCATTTCCAGTAGTTTTGAGAGTAGGCCCAAAATAGATCAAATTGTGTCCACTATTACCGAATATATGAATGTAAAATATATAGTTTATTTTGAGAATGGAGCAGAAAATGTTCATGCCTCCTTTTCAAATTTGAGGCACTGAACAGGAATATCAATGAACGAGAGTAACGGGGATAAATCATTTATTTAGCCGTTCCTCGGCTGTTCCTGGGAACGGGAAGTGTCTAAAGTGCTATACATTGAGGAGATCCAGTCCTTTGCAAAAAGTAATTCCATAATGAATGACTGGGAGGAAAAATGAAACGAATTTGAAATTTGCGGATACGAATATTTGTACAAAGTAGATAATCCCCAGGTGGAAGTGCTCTTTTTCTTTTCTTTTTCCTACTCTAAATTATATAAATATCTCTAGATTTTTTATTCCTAGTAATTAATACGTGCCAAATCATTCAAAAATGAATTTGATTAATTTAACTGCCCATACCATTAAGTTTTTATCAGATCCTTGCCACCTCAGACAAAAAAAAAATGCTTAAACAGCCCCTAAGGTCCTGGAATCTTGACTTCAAGGTAAATATATTTCTCTTCATCATTGAGTCAATTACTTTTCCTTCAATATTGGACTTAATCCTTGTCTAACCTTCTTCTACAAATGTCTTCTTTAAAGCATATCAAAACTGTTTGTTGAGTCTTTAACATTTGAGTACTCCGAGTATAGTCTAAAGTCGGAGTAAAAAAAAACAAGAGAAAATTCAGAACGACCCGAGTTTTAGTCAGAAGGATCACATCTTTGCCTGGTCCATAAAATTTGGAAGGTATGGATTCCCCAGTGGCCCACGTAGAAAAGACCCTTAAGAAAAGTCCTGAAAGTAATACTTTTATCTGGCTATGTACATATACATATAATCTATGTAAGATTTATTTACTCTCTGTAAATTTAATGACTAAACCTAATTAATAACGTAATAATACATAAGTATTGATGTACATACTGTAAACAGGGACATATTCTGCTATTTGTATAATCAATTCAGTTTATTTATACATTACAACATACCGGTCGATACAAAATCAACAAATGTATGGATTACATTTCTATTCTTTAACCATGTAATTAATGAATTATCCTCCATTTTCATTATTGATTCATCCTTTGAAGGTTTTGCAAATTACATTTCAGTGTGTTTAAAATTCCCAGTCTCAACTAAAAGAAAATAATAGACTGAATGATAGACAGAGTATTGGAGCCAAATTAAGACTCATAAATCAAATGTCGGCTCTAGATTAGCCAGTTAACGTTACATGGTGTATATATATATATATATATATATATATATATATATAAGTCCTGACTAGAAATTGGAATATAGAGTCCATTATGGACTGAAATACATAACATGTCAACTAAATATTAAATTTTAAATGTCTCCTTGCATTGACTTTTGTTTTGATGATTGGTTTGCAATTGAGTGGAGTGTCAACTATGTATATAAGATCAAATGCACAGTTTCCCAAGAGAGGGAGAGAGAGAAATTCTTGAAATTGTTGAGCTGAGATGGAGACTTTTAGATGACTTATTTAATTCAATTTGATCAAGACTCTCTCTCTCTCTCTCTCTGTTTCTCATTTGTGTAGCTGGTTTTCTTCTTTTTATTGTTTTTTTTTATTTTATTTATGGTTTGATATTATGGCAATAATACGACGAAAATGAAGGAGTCATAAAACTGGGGAAAGAATTCCCCAGCATTCCCTTTTACAGCCCCAATCATATTATTATTATTCTTTATTTGAAACGTCTTCATCATGGTGAAGCGAAGGAGAGTCAGCTTTGAAGTGAATTCACAATTATACAAGAATAACAACCAACTCAAGAACCACGTTTGTGCCCACATTCTACAACCATACACCTGTGTGAACTTCATAAATGTAATTTGAAAGGAAAAGAAGAATTATATGATGAAGATTATTATTACTATTATTTGAAAAGAGTCATAAAAAAAGTGGTTCATTGATCTCTCATTGACAGGAGGAGAACTTCAGAGTCTTGTAGACTTACAAACTCCATGGGATCTTTCATGTACAACAACTATGTACATAATTACATACATAGAAGCAAATATCTACGTTACACACTCGATTTTTCTATCTATTGAGTGGTTGGACTTTGAAGCTTTATTTCATTTTAAACTCTGAGCAATTCCCTTAGTCCTGATCTTATCTCCATTGACTCTCTCTCTCTCTCTCTCAACCTTTCCTCCTTTCAAAATAGCGAAATAAGGTCTAAAATCAATTAGATGTAGTAGCTGTTAGCCCATTCTACCTCTCAACTCTGGAAACTATTCTTTAGTAATAAAGCTAGCACGACGAGCTTTTTTGTCCACTTGCAACCTCGACTGCCAAATTTGTAAAAAAACAACTGGTAGCTACCCTTCTATATTTTCCTTCTTGCCAACTTTTTAATAGTATTGGATATAGTTATTATTTAGATATACTAGTCATTTATAAATGTTATTAATACACAAATCAATCGTTAATACTTGTATAGTATTCCAAAATTCAAAAAAAAGGCGCGCAATCTTTAATTTAATATATTATATTTATTTAAAAGTAGTTAATAATAATAATACCCTCTTTGAGTTGATAGCACGTAGAGTCAGCTGCTTTTAAATCAAAGGAGTCAACTGATAAAAACAGCTGAAGGGAGAATGCATAGATAGTATTGTTTTTTATCCCAAAAAGCTCGTTGTGAGCTATTTACAGTTATTAACAAGAACCAATTCAAATTGAAGCAATCATTGTTCAGAACATGGTTAAAGGAAGTAAAGCAATCGAGAATGTCAATAACATTAGGAGAAATTGAGGCAACGCCGTTTATACCTTTTTTAAATATTGAAACGGCATCAACATGAAATTGTGTGTACTGATTTTGAGACCTTTTTTTCATTTTATATATATATATATACATATATCTTTTCAGTGGAGTAAGAAAGGTTTTTAAAATATTACACGTCTAGAAGATGGACTATATTAAAGAAAGGGATGAATTTTGCGTGATTTTCGGCTCATTCTCAAATCTCAAAAATGAAATGAAGAGCCAATGTTTTTCAAACTTTTTTAATTTACATATACTGGGATGAAGCTTTAATGCAAATACCCTCAAACTCACAAAAAGTACTCTTGAACAAAAAAATACTAAAATTTGTGTTTGAAAATTGGTTTTGTGTTGATGTACATCATATTATATAATAGTTTGTGATGTCATTGACGAGATATTTTTTTTTTTTTTTGATAATAAATTCCACGAGACATTTCTCATGTATTCCATAGATGATAAACCTCAGATAGAAAAATTTGCAAAAGAAAAAAAACTTTGTGGAGGCTTCGAGCCCATCCAATTACCTATCGCTCTTTTTCTTTCCCCCTCCCTTCTCCTAAATTAATTATTGTAAGCAAGCTTCAACCGTCGAACGGAAATTGATCCCATTGCATGGGTAGAAGGAATTATATTAGGTATATAATATAATATGTATTTGAAAAACTAGGGAAAAAACAGAAATAAAATAATACATACAACAGAAAAATAATCCCACTAAGTCACGAAAGTCAATCACACATTTCATCTGAGCGGATCACACACAGCTAGGACGCCCTGTGCACCACCACCACAATGATATAATATATATATATATATATATATAAATTATAATTATGTTTCTTTTTTTGTAAAAAGAGCGTGCGGTTTTTTTCTTCTTTTTCCTTCTTCTTCTCATATTTTTCAAAAGTTGGAGACATGAGCACCCTTATGAGACGACGTCGTAAAAACAACTTTTGATGCAAGCTTTTATTAGAATAAGAAAATAAAAACTCTTTTTTATATATTTTATAAGGAATCAGTTTCTTTCATTAATCAATCAATTTATCATTGAATTTTGTATCAAACTATGTTGAAAGAATGGCAAATGAGTGTTTGAGTATTTCAATACGCGGATCGAAACAGGGGAGCGCGTCACACACACACACACACAAAAAAAAAAAAAAATTGGTGAAGAAGTGAAAAAAAAGAAAAGAAGAAGAAAAATCTGTCGATCAAAAATAAAAAAAATATATATATTTTTCGTCAGTCAAGCAGTAGTTCTGTGACGGTTCTTGTCATCGTCTCTTCATCATTATACATTCCCCAAGTTCTATTTATATTTAAAAAAAAAAAAAAATGAAGACGAGAAAACAGTTGCTGTGAAATTTTTTTTTTCTCTTGGTTTTTAATTTTTGACAAATTTTCAAAAGAGATTATTTAGTTTTATACATATTTATATTTATTGTCCGAGTTCCATTGCTCCCTAAGACTTTGAACAATGCTGCGCTCTCTTCATGCCCTTTCCATACTCGTGCCATTTTTATCACTCATAGACTTGGTCGAGCCTCGAAATTTCCATTTGGGCCCCGTTGTAGACCCGGGTAAGTAAGCGCCTTTTCATGATGGCTCTTCATAAATGAGGACTCCTTGTAATTAATATTTCAGGTGTTTTTGTCATTACCCACATTCGATCCTGTCGTAACGGAGCCGGCTACTGCATCCTGGGCTTCAGTTGTGAAATAGACAATGACTTTGAGCCGGATGATCTCGGTGGACATTGTCGAGGTCTTAGTGCGGCTTTTAATCCTGTGGCCTCATTTGTTTGCTGTAAAGAAAATCCTGCTACAGCAGAGAAAAATGAGCACAATCATCAGTTGGAGGCCGCCATTGAGGCTCTTAATAACGGAGAGTTGAATAAGTTTAATTTAACTTTTCCATCCCCAACTTCGTCGTCATATCCGGCTACTACAGTCAAACCCACGACACCTTTGTCCACCACCACCACAGATATAAGTACTCCAAAGGTGAGTACCACAACGGAGCAGGAGGAAGAGGAGGAGGATATGACTATATCCGTTGTGAACACGAAATTAGACTTTGAGCACGACTCTACTTTACCATCCATAATCACGAGTACGACAGATACTATCGTGATTTCTTCAACTGAGGATATAATCACCACGACTGAGGTAGAAACTACCCTGTCGTCTACATCTCCTACTACCAGCAGCCCCACCACCACCACGACTCCTTCTCCAGATACATCCACAACAGCAGATACCACCATAGTGACTTCTACAACAACAGATACCACTACAACGACTACAACAACAACCACTACTTCTACCACCACCACAACACCTGTTTCGACAACGGAAGCCTCTACCACGACGTCAACCACCACACTCTCGCCATCCACAGATCGTTCTTTTGAACGCCGTTTAGTGTCGGATGATAAATGTGGAGTACTTGGTGGTCAAGCTGTGTTTCAGGCTTTTGGGAGAGCAGCTGCCAATTTATTACCAGATTTAGTAGCCTCATGGGTTACTGGAAAAACCTCATCCAGTGGTTCACAGCGTCGAGTGAATAATAAGGATGAGGCTAAAGTAACTTCCACTGTTATTTATTGTTGGCTAACTGCCATTGTGGATGTAGAGACAGATAAATTAATTTGTACTGGGACTCTAGTGAGAAAGGACTTGGTCATGACCACGGCGTCCTGTTCAAGCAAGTATGATCTAAAAAGTGTTTTTTTTTTCTTGTTGTTGTTGTGTGTGTCAACAATCTACAAATCTTATCTTATCATTTTTTTAGGATACTGAGTCGTGGTATTGAGAAACATAAGGTAGTTGCAGGTGACTCCAATTTAATGGTGAATCTACCCTTTGGAGTTCAAGAGAGGTCCATTAATGAAGTCAAAGTGCATCCCGATTTTGGACTTCTCACTAAAGAAAATGACATTGGTAGGAGGGAATAGATTAGTATTCAGTTGTTGTTTTTATTCCTTGGATATTCTTTCTATTGTAGGAATCATTCAAATAAAGAAGGACTTGGAGCTCACAGAGACAGTCTGCCTTCTTTGCTTACCTCAATCAGATAAGAAATCATATAATGAATCAAATTGCACCATCACTGGTTATGGAAGAGCTATTCGAAATGAAATCCCCACGGGTAAGTCATTCCTTCAAATATACATAGAAGCTCTAAAATATATTTCAATACTTTTTTATAGAAGTGACGGATGGGATCCTGAGAACAAAGGTTTTGAGTATTCTTGATAGGGAAGAGTGCAATCGAAATGCTCCAAGCTCCTCGGAATCTCCTGAAAATATTCAGAGTTCTTATAGATCATTGGAAGGAACTGTGTGTCTGGGAGAAAAGCGATCTCACAATGACATGCCCAAAGATAACTGCTTTGTAAATATTACTATTATTATTTTAATTTCAAATGATTAATTTTTTGTAAATTTATTTTTACAGATTGCTCTAGATACCGGAAGTTCCTTATCGTGTAAAAATGAGGATGGATATTTTGAACTTGCTGGAGTATTGAGCTCTGGAACGACTTGCTCAAGGGATCAAAGTATATTTGTTGATGTATCCAACTATATGAATTGGATTTTAAATTTATTATAATGATAATAATTCATTAGTATTTAAAATAGATTATGATTATAGTTATATAATTACATATTATCTAAATAGGAATTTTATAATTATATTGTTTATTTTTGTATAATACATATAGTACCTTGATTTACGCTTGTAACTTAATAATAAATAATTTATGAGACTGGTCAGATAGAATATAATATAATCGTCACAAATCATGCCGTTTGAGATTATGTATGTATTTAAATACACGTCAATAAATACTATTTTTGCTCACTCACTGGGCAAATAAATACACACATGATACTTATATTATTTGGTAAATCCTGACTCCAAACCCCTTTTAAAATATTAGTTAAATATTCAGTACTCTTCTTTTCTTTTTTTCCAAGATGGAGTCTTGGATTTCTTTGAGCTCGAGTCACGAGTTTTTTCACTTTAAGTTCCGTGTAGAATCTGAAGTTGCAATTTAATAAGACTACAACTCTAGCTCTGGTATTGTTTATAAGAGATTGCAATCTTGTGGGTTTTTTTAGGTGGTTGACCATATAATAAAGTTACGTTTGAAATATATATATATATATATATATATATATATATATATATATATAAAGGCTCAAGGTTTAAATTTTTCCAAGAAATCGTTTTTGTTGTTAGAGAACCATAAATCACATACTCAATGAAACACCTACAATAATAAATTATTATTTGAATGCAATGTATGAACAATAAAAGTTCATTCACTCTTATGTATTTTCTATTCTTGAAGACAAGCTTATATCCAATCGATTTGATCAGGTATTCGATATTGTCGATCGAATCTTAGAGCAGGTCTTAAACTCATAAAATTACGAGAGTGATCCGTGTTTTTGCGATAGGTTGTTAATGAAGACATTTGGACTGTTGGTTTGGATATTGTTATTTTATCCTTTTGAACTAGTGGCATAGTTCTAGAAGTGAAATTATGTGGAGGATAATGTTCTTTAGAACTAACACGACACTCAAACTCGTTTCCATTTCCAATACGAACATTTCCACTGGGTTGACTTATCCTCGAACGCATGTCACCCCTAGAAATAAACAAATAAATAAAAGTCATTGACGTTCATCATGATTTAAAAAAAAAAAAAAAAAAAAAGATTACGTGAATAGTTTTTTAGTTCCAAAGTCATCTTGATAGGAAGTCACTTTCCTAGGTTTGCTCTGATTTAATATCCCTCCATTTAATGCCTTCTCTTTCCCCTCCATATTATTAAAATTCCGAGAGAAAATCTCACTTTTCTCCGTAGATAACATACGATCACCTTCTACAGCAATTTTTATTTGGGGTTCAACCATAACTGGATGATTTCTGGCCTTTTGAAATCCGTCCGCATTGAATCTATTTATACAAATATATGATAAATGAATAAAAGGTTGAGTGAGAAAACTTTAATTTTGTTCCGAAATTTTATTGAAAAATTGTTAAATTTGCAGAATAATTTTGTTCATGACGTTTTGGTCATATTTTATGAATATATATACTTAATTTGAATTTAAAAGACTCATCATTTCTCTAAAATATATGTGATGAGGGTCATTGAATCAACAAAAACATGATAAAAAGTTGAGTGAGAATTTGATAAGCTTGTTCCGACGTTTTTCTTTAAAAAAAGTCAATTTGTTAAATTATATTATTATAATTTAAATGAAATATGTATATCGCTGTTTATTTACTCTTATTCTGATCATATTTTTTGTTAATATAATTTGTATTTTAAATTATATTAGTACCGGTAATAGGTAATTTATATTCTGTTCTAAGATTAGAAGGGTGTTATTAGTAGGAGTAGGGAGTGCATAATCGCGCCCTCATTTCTAAAGAAAATTATATTTTCGCATATTTTTATTTGCTTTTTTTAAATGATATAATAATAATAAGAGGGAGGGAACCCCTTTTGGTCTAGTTTGTTTCTCTTTTTTCATTTCTTTAAATGATAAGTAGTAATTACAACTTTAAAAACAGTTTCCCCTTCCATCCGTTCGTTCCTTCCTTCATCCGTTCCTTCCTTTACAATGGCCAATTAAGAGTACTTACAACATAATTGCTGTTTGCAGACCACACAACAGTGGATGATTTCAAGGATTCTGAGACAGTGATTTAAATAAAAATAATCTAAGCAGAGTTATGGTTTCTAATATACAAACACATTAAAAGTTAATATTATAATTTGAATGGAAAACCCGCGGTCTCAAAAGGTTATTGTATTACAAAAAAACACAAAATAAACAAGGGGCACCAACTCACGGTTTTGATAAGAAGTTTCTTGGTAAAAAGTTTGTGAATCTGTCGCATAATGAGGAGTGTCTCTACTTATGATTTATTAAAGCTATTGCAAACTTTGTTCGTTTGGAGGGACATAGTTTATCAAGTCACTGATTTGATTATACAAAAAAAGCCGAGGACTTGGACTCGAGCTCCACTTAAGTTTCATACTTGGCAGCTACATAGGAATCGAAGTTAAAAGATTTTGACTTGTGTAAACTTGAGGCTATTTGAGGCTCAAAGACATCCTAGGTTTTGTACTATTATTTAAGCAATCTTATATCTTTTTATATTGGGTATACAAATTAGCTCGGTCCGTTTTTTGTGATTTTACGCTTCAAAATAATACCCATGGTTTTCAATCGTACGGTAACGGCTTGTTGTGTAAGTCTTAAGTGTTTTGGAAGCTCCTCTGTCCTTCGACTAAGATATTCATTGAGTGTTGTCTCCATTTCTTTTTGGCTCTACAGAGCGATACTTGTTTTCAGCGCTGAAATTACCATTCTTGAAACGTTGAAACCTTTCCCTAAATAATGAATTACTTGGAACATTGTTACCAAAAACTTCTACAAGCATTCGATGCACTTTTCTTCCAATTAAAGTAGAAACATACAACCTCCCACAAATGCTGCTTAGTTTCCACAAAATTTGACATATTCACCAAAGTAAAAAACATGTTTTCTCAAAACTCAAAACTGAATATTACCGACAAATGTCTAACCTCTCTCAAATCACCGAAACCAGCTGTCATTATGAAACATTCGTAAAGGATAGAGCCATCTTATCAATTTGTACTTCCTACATTCAATTGAATTTTAATATATATATATTTTAATATTGAATTAGAGCTCAGGACTCGGTGGAACACACCTAAGTATCATTAAACTACGACTTTAGACTCGGTCTCGAAGTTATATAATTTAGATTGGATTAAAAACACTTGAGACTCACACACATCCCTTTTTTCAAATTACTGAAATTATTTGTTAAACGCAATTTATCCTTTGATCTGATAAAACTCGTATGTACTCACAACTTGGACTGGAGTCCCACTTTAATCTCATTAAAACTTCATTATTTATTTATTACTGGTTATTTGACTTGAAATTGATCTCAAAGACTCGAGTTTTCTTGACTCAGTCTCGTGAATAGCTTGAGATTGTTGTTTTAAGTTATTCAGAATTTGATTCTGATATAATTATTTTGAGTGATTGTAAGGTGTAAAATTATATTTTTCACAGCCATTGGGCTCCTTGAGTCTTTATAAAGTCCTAACCCAAGTTAGGTAAATCAGTAGTAAATCAGGTTTTTTTTCTCCTTTTTTTCAAAAATACATAAATAAGATATACAAAATATCGCATCGTCATGTCGGAAATGACTTCGACATATGTCTGTATTTATTGATATCAAACAATCAAGGATCATTCTAAAAATATTTATAGTCCTTGGGAGGGGGGGGGGGGGTGGAAGTCATCCTTTTGAAAGGATCAAAATGTATTCATTCAAACAAAAAACAAAACAAATAATAAAATAATTGTAAATATAACCTGAACGCTCTTCCCATAGTCGATCGCAGACCATTGCTGAGACTTTGTGCACTATTAAATTTTGCATTACCATTTGCTACCTCCCTTGCTAGGGGCAATAAACTTAAACTATTCGAAGTTGCAGATGAAGGCCCCTTTGGCCGGCACATAGTTTCTGTCTTCTCTTCACCCCCGTCCCTATCCGAGGATCTCAAATTTAAACTCTCTAGCCGAACACGCATACTTGTGATCCAATCCTCTGTGAATCGCGGATCCTCTTGTCTTAGAAGTCCAGAAGAAGCACGAGATTCTTTGGTGGACGAGAGACATGGTGTGGATCCCCGTAGTAGTCTTGAAGTGAGTGGTCTCTGATGTTTTTTGGGACTGTTCATGTGACGGCTGTAGCGATTGCTGTTAGCAGACTTAATGAGAGGTTTCATTCCTGAGAGATCCGGGATTTTCCCTCCTGATTTATCCCTCCATGACATTGTTTATGTACGGATATTTATATAAATGATTAAATAAGGAATAAACTTTGGAGGGTGATATACTCTGAAATGTTTTTTTTTTCTTTCTTTCCCCTTCAGTTTTTAAGACATAAAAAAAAACAAAATGAAATGTACGTTAGTAAAAAGCACACGCAGTGTCCAAGGTACAAATATCTCCCACCACTTTCTTTACTTTACTTCGAAAGGGAACTGTGCTTTTTTGTAAGTGGAAGTAAAGACATAGAAATTAAGAAGAAGGTACTATGAGATAGCCCCCTCAACTCTCTTCAAAATCCTTCCCACTTTTTATATTATATGTTATTTTGGTCCCTGAATTGATTTTGAAAATGAGATCCATTACAAGTTTTTAAAAGTAAATTAAAAACTTTTGATTGGACATTAACATGAACAGCAAGGGTAGGGTTGAGAGAGAAAATTCATATTGTCGAGTCCGTTGGTGAATCCTTGATGTTTTCTCAATAAATTTGAAAAAAGTATAAACTAAAAATTTACAATTTTTAGTATTCTAAAGTTTGACAATCCGAAAACTTTTTAAATGATAGAGCCGTGGTCACGGCAATTTGTCCAGAGTACCCCTCTAAAACCGACACTGCACTGAAGTAATGCCTTTTTATATTCGTATTTGTAATACAAATTCATCCTTTTGCATGTACTGGAGACACTGAATCCTACAAAGTTCAAAAACACCTGTCTCACCTCATAGAGCACTCATTTACTAAATCAATAATTAAGTAATTAACCAAATAAAGTACATAACTCTCCTTATTGGTGTGAGTGAGGGACAGGATAGAAATATGAAAGGGTTCTTGGAGACTAGAATGAATCAAACATATTTCGTTTCACAAAAAAGTTACTCTGTCATAATGACCCATATGAGTCACTCTGGATGCTTTCACTAAGTAAATACTATTAACTAGTAACGTTTTGATCTTTTAGTTCCCACTCCCCCCCCCCCCCCCAAAAAAAAAAAAAGAAAAAAAAAGTCAACTAATTTCCCCAATCCAAGATAGACGAGGGTTGTCAAACTCGTAACCTGGACTCAGGTTCCATCACGACACCCCATCCTAAAATAAATAAACAATTCGCCTTCAAGACTCTGAATGAATAAGGGAGGCTCATTCCCACTTGTCGTCCATTATCGATACGACACACTCGATACAACATATAGTCCAAGTATCCTTTTAAAAGGACGAGGAATTAGTTCACCAGGAAATATTGAAGTGATGTTGAATCTACATGATTAAAAAATACTTTATTTTGAATTAAAATTTGTCTAATATTAAAAATAAAAATAAAACTCATTTCCCATTTTCAGTGAGCAATTAAATTCATCTGACAAAAGGGGTATAAATTTATTCAAGGGATGCTGAATATATGACATCATATTGGTTTTTGAATGATATTCAGAGTTATTTCAATTTGTATGTACATCAATGCCTTGCTTACTTCTGAGTATAATTAATTAATTGATTCCATGAATATAATAACTAGGGATGTAAATAATATGCAAAATGCCGCGTGCGAGATTTTGTGGAGTTGGCTCTTCGAACAGTACTTTTTGTTTTCCAAAGCTGTTATCATTTTTCCTTTATTACTGAGGGGAGAACATCTATCTGATAGTAAACATCTCGCATGAAGGAATACATGTATTAAGGTTAATAAAGCAAATAAAATGTAGACAAAAAGGGCCCAAGTCCTCGTATAATTATAGATAAAAATACATAATTTCCTGACATTAATTTCAGTTAATTTTCTGCCTCTCGTCTATGGTATACTTAATGTTATTATTTATTATTATTGATGTCTTCATTTGTATACATATATAAAGGAGAATAGCAGCTTGTAGCTCAGTAAAACGTCATGATAGCTCAAGCTGCTTCCCTCTCAACATTCATCAAATTGTCAGAGTTACCAGGTTGATGATTTTCTCTTTCTTTTTATTTTACACACCCCATTTGCACATTATTTACATTCCTAATAATAACCGACTGTTGAAATCCGGACTGCTTGAGACTAAACTAGTATTTTATTAAGAGGGTCTTGAAATAAAAATTGTACTATAGTAACCAAACTGATCCCATCCGAACGAAAAAAAATATTACAATTTTAACGATCCATTGTCCCTTTTCCAGCTGAATTTATGGTGCAGATATAAAATTTTAAATGGACTCAACTATACCGAATTTCCAATCGAAAAACCCTTAAATTCCTTCATGTTTTTCCCTCCTGCTATGGCCTTGTCCCATTGAGATTAGATGGACCAAACTAGTTTGACTGCCCTGTACTTTAGAACTTTGTCATTGACTGATATAGACTAGAGCTCAACTGATATGAATTTCTTGTACTTGTGGGGTAAAAGGAAAAGGATAGACGATCAACAGGTCGAATTTTTTCTTTCATTATTTTGGGACCCCAGTAAAAAATAATCTTACAAAAGTCCAAATATGGCCACTTCATCCAAAATATGACTTTTTAAAAATCATCATAACAAATTACATACTAAGATTTTGAGAAATGGCATTCTATATTTTTTCTTCTCATAATAATTTTCAAATTGTGAATTCAGTTTTTTTTATAGATAATTTTAGTTTTTTTTTAGTATTTAATGATGAATTACAGATAACATTCCTGCATTTATTTACATTGACAGTCAGGTTAAAAAAACCTATTAATTAAGGGTGAAATGACTGCACTAATCATGTTTTGGTTTTCAATGGTTAATTAATTTAAAAAAATTAATATTTTAAAAACATTTTTTTTTCTTCTTGAATGGAAACTTGTTTTTTAGGAAAATTAAATATCACTAAAAATCGGCAACTATGACCGACTACCAATTAATCTAAAACTGCCTAAAATCAGTGAATTTCATCGGCTCACTAATATATGGGTCGAGTTTTAACAAAGACCAGAGATTTCCAAGGTATGGGAGTGTGTACCCCCACCCCTAAAATAATAATAATAATAATTAATAAATGAAATCTGCTAATCAGTGTTCGGGTTGTTGAATGGTTGAGCTCGAAGCAGCTCTTGTTAGACTGTGAACCATTTAAGAGCATTAAATGAAGAATAATTCTAAAAGTATTTGTTGGAACTGAATCCATTTACTACCGATTGATTTTTGACCTTTTTTCTTTGACTTTTTAGAGAAAAGGTTACGAGATACAATAAAGATAACGACGTGTTGTTGGTTACGAGTGTTTATGTTTACAAATACTTTGTCTGGTTTGGTACACGCCCTCCTACTACTGTGAAAATCACTAATATAGTCAACTTATTTTACA
The DNA here is from genome assembly GCA_963680855.1 of Lepeophtheirus nordmannii. Lineage (NCBI taxonomy): Eukaryota > Metazoa > Arthropoda > Copepoda > Siphonostomatoida > Caligidae > Lepeophtheirus > Lepeophtheirus nordmannii. The sequence continues at coordinate 27,515,708 of OY804522.1, read as the reverse complement.
GAAGTAAACCCTGGAGTGTACACTTAGCTATCTCTTCCCTCAAAACAATTACTCGTATTATATTTACTTAGGGATGGACATTTTGTTGAGGTGAGTGAGGGTGTCCTCAATTACTATCAGTTACTCCTGCATTGTGTGAGCTGATTGTATTGCGACAATATTAAATAATACTCAATCACATATAGAAACTAAGAGGACTGAAGGGAATTTGAACAGTCAGAAACAATCAATCAGGGCCACTTTCTTTGAGTGACTTCTTCATAGTCAGAAATTGAACTAATTAACATTCTAGCAAGATATTTTCTCAACGGATACAGAGAAGACTAAATTCAAATGGATTGTACAAAGGTAGTACTTACTTCCTTTGACTCAAGACTATTTCCCCATTTTCCCCATGTCTTTATGTAATATTCGTAATCTCTTCTTTTAAAAAAAAAGCCATGAGTCTCGGGGTAAGAGGGAGTCACAAATGTATAACTTGGCCCCCTTTTAGTAATTCAATTATCCAATCCACGATGAATGATTTAAAAATCAATGAAGCGTGAGCAAGCACATTACAACACACACACACACAAAACAGAATGAGAACAGCAAACAATAATAATAATATCTCATCAATCTTCTTCCGATTAAGTTATTCCTTACTCCAATTAGGACTTTCTAGGAAGGACTTCTTCAATGCATTAAAATGTTATTTAAAAATATCTTTAATAATTTTAGGTACATATAATGGTGTTTTATTATTATTAAAATATACAAAGTATATATAAAAATGTACATAAAAAGTTTAAATACCATTAAAAAAAGCAAAAAACCTTAGCATTTTAGTTTCCCTAATTGTATTTTGTTGTTGTTTTTCTATTATATATTATGTTATATATGTATATAATATTTGATTTGATTTATGTGTTAAATGTTCAAACACTTTAATGTACACTGTTTGTAGCTCTTTCCATATTCCTGCTTCTACGTCTGTGTATTATTTTTTAGTTGGTAGTCAGAACTCTCCAAGTTAGTTATTACTTATGTATTATTTATTGTATAATCAATACTTTAGTTTTTTTTTTTTGTTTTGTTAAAATACTTTACTTTGTTGTTTGGTTATACACAGACGACGACGAGGAACAGGACTCAGTGGTCATTTGACATCAAAACATGACATTTCAATCCTTTTTCTTGTAATTTGGCCTTTAAATGACGTTGACACGTCTTGTTTTATTTAAATGTATACATACATTCATATAATATATGGGACGAACAATGTCTGACTCCCAACTTTACATTGTATAAATTAGAGTAATAATCAACAGGGTCCCTCAATGACACGCAATGACAAATTTCCAATTATAACTTTTGCGAATAGAGTTGTACATACCCTATATGTAGTGTGTATCTATTATAATAATAATACTATATACAAATAATCATGAATGAAAATCTGAAATACAATTTCACAGAGTGTTCATCTCTGTGCTTTGTGTCTACATAATATTTCAGAAGGGATACTCCAGTCTATGTACATTGTACATGCATAATAATAATATCTAAAAGGGGGATCCTCATAATTTTATGATCGTATATTTTGATTCATTGAAACTTGTATAAATTATGATAATAACGAAGTACAAAAGAAAAATTAATACATAAATGCAAGGTACTGACTAAAGACTCGAGGCCGTTCCATCACGACACCCCATCCTAAAATAAATAAACAATTCGCCTTCAAGACTCTGAATGAATAAGGGAGGATCATTCCCATTTGTCGTCCTTTATCGATACGGCACACTCGATACAACATAGGGTCCAGGTATCCTTTTAAAAGGACGCGGAATGAGTCCACCAGGAAACTTTGAAGTGGAGTTCAAATGACTTGTAAAAGACTTGGCACGGGACCATAGCATACAAGAGAAAACGAGGGCAATAAATAAAACGAAGATCAAAACTCCAAAGGCAAGGACCATCTTTAAACGACTCATACAAACCAGGGGCTCCTCAAACTCCCTTTCAATCTCGAGAAGCTCTTGTTTTGACTCTTGTGCAGATAAATCATCAGATCGAAGATAATGGCTGGGTATCTCTTGATTTAAAGAGTTGAACTTAGCTTCAGAGCCCTCATCATCATCCTTGATGTCCTCAGCCCTGGCCTCTAATAGTATGGGGACTTTTGAGGCAAAAATAAGTCGACACTCAAATATGATTTGATTTGACTTGGCAAATTTAAACATGAGAAACGAGGCGGTTGCAGTTGTGATTTTGGATTTGGAAGTAGAGTATGTGAAATTTGTAGGGAATATTTTTTGCACCGACTGCCCTGACGGGTTTGTGAGACGGAGGGATTCCTTCTTCCCAGAGGAGGCATAGCAGGAGCCTACTTGTGGCTGATGCTTCGTCTTTGGATTTTTCCATTTGATGATAAGGCTTACATTCTGTCCAATATAAAAATAATTCTGAGATACGGATCCAAGAGGGAGGATATCCATCCAGGCTTGTATGTACACCCCCTCATCCACCACTTCATTATCAACCTCATCTACATACAAATAATGAATTTAAAAAAAAAATGAAATGATTTATGGTAAGTCATTGAATGTAAAATAAAATGTGTTACAAAGTCCTCAATTTTGAAGAATAAATTAATAGAACATGATTTGTACATTTACAGAAAGAATCAATTTTCCACTCTAAATATCAATTTTTAAGTCGTATTTGCTTTTCATGAAGCAACTGGATATTAATAATATACTAAATGGTCATGAAGTAGTAGAGAAATTTGAAATCTAATTATGAAATGCAGAAAATTTCAACAATGAGTTTCTAATAATATATGTGTATGTTCAAGTATAATTCATAGGAATATATATATTTTTTTTTATAAAAAAAAACCATGTCTGTCTCTAATATATAATATAATATATAAAAAGAAAATCAATAACGGTTCCACAGGTTTGATGATGATAATAATAATAATAATAACAAAAAAAAAGAAAATGGTCGAAGAAATTGAAATACATACAACTAAATAACTAACAGTAATTATTGAGGTTGAGTGAGAGAGAAAAATCCTTAATGGTTCCGTTAGTTTTTCTTACAACTTCTGTTACAATATGTACAATAGCTAGACATTCTAATTATAATGACTGCATTGAAATCGTCATTACATATAATTTCACTTACTTTATACGCTGAATTAAAGATAAATTCTTATGATATGACATTTTTTTTTAAAATACATTTCAACATTTTTATGTGAGATAAAACAAAAAAAAAAATAAAAAAAAATTTAAGAGAGAGTTTTTTTGGGGGCAGAATAATTTCGTATGTATATATTATAACGTCTGTGCTATAATATTTTTTGTCTTAACTTTTACTTTCTCAAATTTACAAATAAAAAAAAAAAATATTTATTTGTGTATCTCTATCATTATTCAAAATAATGATAATTAAATTAACTACGTTTAATATATGTATGTAGAAATGAAATACCTAGTTTCTCAAAGAGCGTACTTTTACGGGATTCGTTGACCATGCCTATACTATTTGTAATTAATTACTCATAAAAATGATCATTTATGAGTTATATTATTAATAAATATATAATTAATTAATGCATGGGCCTTGACAACACGTTGTTGCCATTAACCTAATTATATTTTATGTATAGTATCCCTTTTAATAAGACATTAAGTATTCACTTTTATTATGATTTGCAAAAGGCCATATGGGAATTGTAGAGCCATCTGTTGAAACAGCATCTGTTGGCCCTAAAAACCTAGGTCAACTCATTTTGCAATATGACATTGAAAAATCACTTCTCTCTTAAATATTCAACGTATATATGTATGTACATACCATTTGACCATTCGTCTCTCCTGACATCCCTCTCAAGACTCTCCAAAGAGCCCCCGGATTCATTCACGGCAAATCTAGTGCGCAGATTCTGATAGAAAAGAGGATCCACATTCTCTCCATAGCGAATCAATGACGGAGATCCATTCTTGAGTGGCTCACATCGAATTTCCACGACTTCATCCTCAACTTGCTGTAGGAACGGATCCTTTTGTATATAGATTTGATCACTAAATTGAAGTCCTTTCTGGAATCCTGACCCACAGGATGGGCCCACACTCAGACTCAAACTCTGTGAACCATTCCCTAGGCTTAAGCACTTTTTAAAGTCCTTACTAAAGAGTCGTCCTGAGAAGGGCTTGGATGTGTGAATGGTTAAGAGATAGGAGTCGGTTGAGCAGGAGCCGTACATGTGTTTAAGAAATGGATCTTCAGACTCTGCATTTCTGAGGAATAGGGAGATGAAGAGTATGACTCTAGTATAAAGTTGATACATCCTTTACTCTTCTCAAAAACTGAATGATCATGTAGTCACTATTTTTATAATATCACTTGTGTTTCATATCATTATCCTTTCGGTTTTTTTATTATCATCATGAATTAAAAGGCGTACGCTGCTCCGACCATCTCCACAACACACATGCAGTTACTTAGTTACTATTATTATTATTATTGAAGATTTTCCTTCTAAGCAATCAAGCTATGCATGCATGTATATATAACTTACATACCTATGTAAATAGCTAGGTATATGTATAAAGGAACAACGGGATCTCCTGTTCGTCATTATTCTTTTTTATGTATTTTCACGCATGAATTTCGAATATTGTTTATGTATGTACATTTTGGTTCAATTCATAAATAATCATATGTTTCTACTTGCTACATAGAGAACATAGCTTCATTTGTTAAATAAGAATAATTATAAGTATAATTAATGATTACATTATGCTAGGGGAAAGTTGTCGTCGTTGTTGTTTTTGACGAGTTGGTAAAATGTAGCATGAAGAACGGTGAAGAAAACCATTGGGCCCACATTATGTACTTTGGTATTCTTCCTTTTAATTATACAATAATTACTATACACACCTTAGAATCTGGATTATATCAGTCCGAGCTTCTACTAACGTACGATTTTTTCACTGCAAGACTCGATCTTTTAGCTGATATACAATTCACTAATTACAAAATTTGTAAAAAAATAAAATAATGATAGTTGGTAGACTTGAACGGCTCCAACTCATCTGAATTTATAATGAATCCAGACGAATAATCAATTACTCTGACTGTTTGGGAAGTGGCATAAGAGAATATCCGTGGGCATGTACGGAAGATTATCCCAGAAAAAAACTGTCATTAGATCTTTTTATTGTTCACAGTCCTGTATGCTTAAAAGAACTGATAGCGAAGATTTATGGCTTCGTCATTAGATACTAACCAAAGCTTTCATAAACGATCTTTTCTGGTTCTTGAGTGAACAGAGTCTTTGTGGTTGTATATGAATTAGCTATCTCTCTTATATTGGATTAAAACCTAGACCCCAAGGACCAAAATCCTGCATTGTCAGTATCAAGAAGATCACAATGCTGAACACAGGGATACTTGCTTATAAGTTATACTGTATGTTATCTCATTCGTTGGTTTTCAAAAAATGCTCTTCCATCATTAGAGCTAAATTTCAATTCAATAAAGCATCATTTTTGTATCCTAATACTGCCTACTCGTATGAATAATAATAATTAATTAATTAATAAAAAAAGATCATTCGTCTCCTAAAAATAATTGGTAGATAAAATGAAAAGGATCATAGATAGTTTGAAAGGTTTGATTAAATCTATAACCATAGTCTAACAATGTTTATCTGGTTTATTAATTAATTATTATGAAAACTTGCTGAAAAGAAGTTCCCCTAAATGAATGCATGCCATTTTAGGGAAGTATCCAAAAATAAGTTTAAATCTTTTCTCTAAAGCATTTTGGATATTGATCTCTAATCTACTCATGCATCCCACCAAAACAAGCTCATGGATTCATCATTTTCTAAGTATCAAATGTAATGACTCTCAGTCCATTTAAATCCTCTTCTCCTCTTTGGGAACATAATTAAATAATATATTGAACGGATCTATAAATAAATTATTTATTAATCAATAATCACACACTTTCTTAGACAGTAACAGGAATTTATATAATTTCAACTTGTTTTGAATAATGAGGAAAGTGAGGGTAAAAGTGCCAATTTTTGTTAGGAAAGCTTCAGCACAGTGACCTACTACAACACATTTCCTAAATATTACGCTGTGTTTGAATTATTTTCTTCATAAATAGAGAATCAAGAAATTGCGACGTCACTTTGTAATTTTACCCGACTTGATATATCGAGTGTACTTAACGATATTCACTTAACGATGTTTTAATTATAAGTTTCCTGGTGGTACGTACTACTCCGACGAAAAAATTGAAGCCGTTTTAGCTGATGAAACAAAATAATTATATAAAAATACCAGAGGCTTTTGGTGTTTTGGCTGAAACATTCAAATTGTAGTAAAGTAATAATAACGAGCCTCTATTTTGTCAGCTGACACGGCTTCAAAAAATGTTGTTTCCTATTTCAAAGTTTTTTAACTCTATGGGGTCAATCCAGTGCCAATTTTAGAATACGTGAGGTATTTTACTCATGTGTTATTGTTTTTTAATATCCCAAATTTGGGGCCATTTTTTAGACATATTGAGCAGAAATTGGGGTATTTCTTTTTTGACGACAAATTTTGTATCTACTTCCTTTGGTGAATGTGTATAGTTTCTTAAAGAAATATGATCATTTAAAAATGAGGGACCCAATAAAAGTACACCATAAATAATATATAATACATATTGTATTCTCCCACACAAATAAATTTCTACAAATTAAAATTATTAAAATATACATATAAATAAAAAGTTAAATTCACTATAAATAAACAACATAAATACACCATTTTCAAAAATGTGTACAAACGCTTTAAAGTTAATTTTCAAATATAATAAAAAACAAAAAGTGGTCCTTCAATAAATAAATAATTATTTAATAAAAAGTTTAACCATGAGTACATAATATATTGTATAAGTCAATTAAAATTCAAGGAAACTTCTTTAAAATGGGATTTCCATATTCCTTCTGCTCCATTCTAATTTCCCCTGCTTTATACATTAGAAGACAGTTATAGAATATTTGAGATGCAGTATTTCTATTAAATTCCACGGGTGGAAAAAGCTTTTGAAATGGAGTATCCTCTTTCATACTAAGTAATCTTGCAGACAACATATTTTCATTAAAACTGGATATATCAGCGTCAGGGGTTAGAATCGAATTTGATTCTATAGTACTTGATCTTATTTTGGATCCTCGTGGAGAGGATTGAGTCGAAAAATCGGTCAGACTAGGATACATTCCTTCATAATCCTTGGACAAATCACGAATCACTTCACTTTCTCCTCCTACTTGTGATCCTATTTCTTCATGTTCAGGAGGAGCAATTTCTGGGATATTCGGTAATCCTTGGATATCTTGTACATTTTCATGGATTTGTTCTTTTTCTTCTTCAATCGATTGAGGGAAAGTCCATATACTCTTATCTATGACCCTATCTTGAAAACATTGGGCAGCCAATATACTTCTAGATAATGGAATTTTCAAAAGAGTTTTAGTATTGACTGGAGGGGGTCGAAGAATATTTTGAATTGGAGATCCAGGGAATTCTCTAAAGGCTCTAATGTTGCCCATAATTTGCCTTTTTGAAATTTCTTTTTTCTTGTCGATAACTTTATTTTTCTTCTTAATGGAAGTTTTGCGCCTTTTGAGCGGGGAGAGTGAACTATCTATTTCCTCCTCAAAGGGCAATAAGTTCAGTGATAGTGGTTCGTCCATTGTTGGGGATTGCGGGGGTAGACCTGGGGATTCAAGGGTTGGAAGGGGTGGATTTACAGTATAAGGCTGTTCCTCAGTGGGAATAGGAGGATTTTCATCAAATGCCTTCTCAAGGATGGGAGGTGTAGGGGAGTCTACGACAATTTGCAGAGCTCTGAAGTCCATATCGGATTCAAGTAGCCAGGAATCTTCGATGAGTTCGGGAGCAAAGTACTGGGGCTCTTCTGGGACTAAATCTGCAATATCTTCTTGGCGCATGAGATACTCATCAATGGAGGTATGAGGAGGAGAAATTTCTTTGGGGATAGAGGAGATTTGAAGATTTGTAGTGGGGATGTCAATGGAAATGTTTTTGGGTGGGAGATCCAGTGACTTGGGCTTCCTAAGCGATTGTTTTCGCAAATATCTTAATTGCTTCAAGAGCAAATTGATCCGTTGGGAGTGGAGGTAAACGGAAGTGAATACGAGGTCAGTTGAAATCCGAAGGGAATTGAATCCAGAGACATAATTGAAAATGAGACTTTCCTCCTCCTCCGATAGTCCTTTGAATCGAGAGGATGGACACTTCCATTTGACAACATATTCTCCATCGGGATTCAGCTCTAAGAGTCGTAATTCCACCTTCTTTTCCTTCTCCATTTTTCTTGTAATATTAACTTCAATCCGCAAATAAATTCAATTGAATATTGATAAGAGCGGGAAAATTCAAAAAATTGGTGACGTAGAAACCCGCCGAAAATATTATTTAAAAAAATAATAATTTTCTTTTTTTAAATATGTGTTAGTACAGTTCAAAATAAATACCATGAAGTGGAACTCCCCCCTTAATATTATTCACTTGTAGTGAATGGGTAACATACAAATTAATAAAAGCGGGAAAATTCAAAAAATTGGTGACGTAGAAACCAGCCGAAAATATTATACATAATTAGGAATAGGACTTGGGCACAGAAAAAAAAAACACAGTCCTATTTTTGCTCTCATTTAAAAAAATTATGTTACTCCTTAGTTAAACTGTTTACAGTGGCATCGTCCGCGGACCACTTAAGTAAGAATCACAAGATTCTCGCCTACATTAGTTGTAGATTTTATTTTAAAAAAATGATAGTTTATGATATATAAGTAGTATAAATATAATATTTTTCGTTAAATAATATTGTTTTAACTGTTTATCTTCATTTAATATACAGTAATACAAGGTAACATAATCTATCTCCCTCCCCTCTAAAATCATATAAATTATATGATATCATATACAGATTGTAAGTAAATAAATAGAATAAGTCCATAAATTAAGCTCCCGCTTTCTCATCGAGCTCTCCACATATACCATCCCAGAGTGATTACAATTTGTAGTGTTTACATATCATGTAAATATACAAATTAAATTCATACACGATCCCTACTTAAAAATTAATTTCACCCTCTCACAAAATTCAATTGAGGAGTAATTTGAGCGGGAAAATTCAAAAGATAGAATTACGTTCGTACTTAAATGTAAAATAAAGGGTGGCCAAAGACTTTTCGTCATGATGTATGTTTACGTATTCTTAATATATTTACATGTATTTCCAATGAAGATAAAATCTTTCTTATTATTATTTATTGAATATATAATAAATTATTTTCAGTTTTATAAGCATAATAATATTATCATTATAATTAATAACCTTCCTACTTATTCAAAGTTCCAATGTTACTTCTTAAAAAAACGAAAGAGAGAGAGAGAGAGAAAGAGAAAAAAAAAGAGGAACTCACAACATTATAACAAAAGGTGATTGTTAATGAATGAGGAATGATGGAAGTCTCTTTAAAAATACAAAAGCCTCACCACATAGTAGTGTGTATGTAGTAACAGAGGTTTTGACAAAGAAATAATAATAATATATATGAAAATATATATATATATATATAAATATAAATATAAATGGATTTACATCGTCTTATGTAGATGAGGAAGATGTAGTTAATAACTTGTATGTATGTGTAAAAGAAGAAAAACCGTGCTCTGTTGCTGCATTTGTTGTAAGCAATACATCTCTTTCTCTATGTATAATTAATAGTAGATCCTCTTTTCTCGATAGAATAGTAGAGTACAACACATAGTAGTAGTAATAATAGTTGGTGTAGTGTAAGAAGACTTATCTTCAAGCATTGATCAGCCCGAATGCGTCATTCCCCTCTCTCTTATTTTAATTCTTCCTTCTTTCTTCTTCATAAGATGTAGTTGTTGAGGGTTCAATTTTTAGAGTTTCTTTTGTACTTTATAAAGTTTAAAAAGTATATATCACAGGATTTAAAAGTAAACGAGTCCAAACAATGCTGACTACGACACGTCTGCCCTCCATTTAAAAAATGTCCTGTAAGGCGTTGAGTCAGAATGATTTTTAATTATTTTATGAGTCTTGTTAGGGATAAGGCCATCAGTCAAACCCATGAACCAATCGCTAATGCTAGACTGTTGAGACTCGGAAACATTTTTCTCTATCCAACTAGAATGCCACTTGGAGAAACCCTTGGTTTTCCGTTGAGAAACAGTCTTATGACTCTGAAAAAAGAATATAGAAATGGGAAATATTAAATAATGTACATACATCAATCAAATCAATGTAACTTACTTCTTTTGCCCTACGAAGAGCGAGTCGGCGATAAAAACAATTTTCACTTTTAATAACATAGAGTACCTTGAAGCTTCGTGGGTTAAAATTACACTGCATGTTATCCTCATATACAACTCCCCCACTATTTAGGTGCTTGGACCCACCACCACCCCCACCATCCTCTTCATCTTCATCCCCCTCTTCTTTGATCCTATGGAGAGAAAAACATTCAAATTTTGATACTAGAAATAGACTCTTGTTGGGTATACAAGAATTCCTCTTCTCCTTACTTTTCATCAGAGCTTTCTCCTGAATTTTGGTCATTTTTCACAGCTGTTTTATTTGTTATCTTCATTTTACCGAAAGGAGATTTTCTATAGGAGCGTATACCCCGTGGTAGAAACACTGGTTTCAGTATTAAACGATTCTTGCACTCATCAGAGACATCCTCTCCCGGCTGAATAAAGCGGTCGATATACTTGTGCCACTTTCGAGAATGAGCTTCCTCATCAAGTTTGGAGCCTTGTTTGGATGAGGAAGATGAGGTTGAGTCCGTGTCCAGGAGTTCAACTGTCACCTTTCCACTTTGGTGATACTAAATTAAGAGAAATCCATCATGGGATTACGTTTTTCATTCACTAATTATAATAAACTACTTACAAATAGAAATTTCATGCAGTTTTGGTCAGTCAAAAGTTTCTCACATCTTTTTTGGTAGAGTAATTCACTCATTTGACGCTGATTTGCTGATGCGCACGGTCCACCAGTTGCATTTTCTTTTGACTCATCTACAAATAAGTCCTGACAAGCGATTGATAAATCCTCTGTTACCAAATTCACCAACTGCCTTACAGCATTCGTGACGACCTTTGTATAAATAAACAAATTATGTAGACATGAATTTAAATTAAATAATAGTAATTAAGGTGGTACAAACCAATTCAATTTACTGATTTTTTTTTATTTCGACAATTCATTATATAACAAGTTTTTTTCTTACCTTATCCAGGGTATATGCGATATATGCATGTATCCCAAACATTTCCCTAAGTGTATCCTCAAAAGTGATGATATCCATATTACCATCTAATACATTTTTGACCATGTCCAGAAAGGCTGGATAGTAATCTTCAATATCTATTTCATCTTAAATAAATGGAATAAGATCATAAATTTAATACAAGGTATGAGTTTCTTACTTTTTGGTTTGAGTCGAAGGGCAACAGCGGTTGATTCTTTTCTACTATTTTTTTCTTTACTCTCTTCTTCGGCAATTAACACAGCTTGATTGTATATTTTGGTTATTCTTTCACATAAGAGATTGTGAAGTCTAAAGAATAAATACCAATTATTATTACACATCATGTGAGTATAAGTCTCATCCGCTTCCATTTCCCTAGCGTGAAGAGGAGTAGGACGACCCTCTTTATTTTCTATTTTGATATCCCTCTCCGATGTTTCTTTTTCCTTCTTAATGGAGGAGGATATCTTATCCTTCTTTTCTTCTTTTAGTTTTCTGCGAGATCTAGTGGATTTGACAGACAAGTCTTTATCTTTATCTGAAGAGTCATTATTATAATTCTCATTTTCATCCTCATCATTATCCTCTTTTTCATCATCCGAGAGTTCTTGACGAGATTGACGAAATATATCCATTAAAAAATATTTGAGCAAGGATTTTATACGTTGTTTATCTTCTTTGTTAATTGAAGGTTGTCTTTTTACGTGATGTATCAATAAATTATTCGCATCTTCCAAGATAGCCGAGTAGGAATAGTCCAGTGTCATGTGAGGTCCATTAATTGTCTCACCTAAATATAAATTAATATAATATTTTAATAGTATGTTAAATGAAAAAAATAGTAATAATTAACTATACAATTGATATAGACTGTTTTGACCCAATTATCATACATATGTCCATTCAACTTTGAATAAAAACAAGAAGATAATCACTCACCGGAGCCTTCCATTTGTTCATGACGCTCGTCATACAAGGTCTCAATCTCCTGCTGAAGGGATTTACAACGTAAATTCCTAACGTCAGTTTGCTTAAAATTAAGTCCTTGATGGTCCAATGATTTAAGATAGTACTTTTCATTTTGATCCCTCCACGTCTTGTTGAAATTCTTTTGGACTTCTCTCCATTCTTCATCCTTCTGGGATAATCTCTTCAGGACAATTGGAACCGCTACAACGGGATTCCTTTTGAGTCCTTCGATAATATCTTGAGATCGGTCACCATAAATACGACGGATTGCCCTTTGATGAATCGTAGGAGAATTTCCCCCCAGAGTATCATCCAGTTTATATCTAGCAGCTTCTTCAGGAGGCATTCGACTCATTTTACGCTGCACACACTCAAGAACTTTAATTGTGTCTCTGTTTGTCTCCAATATCACATCAAACTCAAACCTTTCATCTTCTGTTCTATAAATGGATTCTTCATACTGCGTTTTCCTAGAAGTCACAAATTGAGAATCTTCTGACCAAGTGGGAAAAGACACCCAAGTATCATTTAATACTTCACGACAAAGTTGGGATCTTTTTGAGCTTTGAGCTTGTGATACTGCACTCTTAGGAACGGCGCAATAACTAGCACCAAGTCTTTTGCAAGTAGCATAGTCTAGAAAAGATATAATAGTGTTATGATATTAAACGTTCAAATATTTTACGTGATATTGATAATCAGTACCTATTTCTACTGCCGAATCCCCATAAACCCTGTCTCGATTCCCAATTACATGAGGAAGATTGGTCTCATTTTCTTCAGAGGCAGGTGCACTAGCACCACCAGACGAGTTAACTCCTCCGGGGGAACTTGCACTCCCAGTACTATTGTTACCTCCGTTACTTCCACCACTTCCTTCTTTATAACTTAAAAAGTTTTTGAACCATTCAAAGAGTTCTGGATGTTTATTGAGGAAGGGAGTAGTAACGAGAACGAGTTCTGACCGAGATATTACTTCTTGGTTAAATAGCATGAGACAACGTAGAAAGTTTTCATAGACAGTAGTATTTCTTAGGGCCTTACGTACCTGATGTTGAAAGAAACAAAAAATTAAATTTAAATTTCAAGCATAAATGATGATAGATAACAAGAAGCCAGATATTATTTAATTGCATAACATTATGCAATTGTACAATATGAGTGATTTGAACTATAGTCCAATAGGTTTAAGGTACTTGAAGCAATTAGAATTTACTTGAGTCGTGAGTATTTTCATAGCAAGTAATAAAATAAAAACATACTTTATCGAAGAACGCGAATTCGTTTAGCGTTCCAAATTTTCCAGCTTCTGCAAGCGAGACATCACGGAGAACACCAATTTTTTGCTTTTTTGGCGCTGGATAGGAAATTCCACTTGGTGGTCGCTTTATTCCATATTTGGAAGTGCTGTTTGCAGATAGACCAGTATGTTTTATAACACCAGGTTTTTTGGCTGCCGAAGCATGATCATTGTTGAGACCTACTTGGTAAAAAAGAAGGAAGGTTTTAATTAATTTTTCTGAGTGTACATACATAAGATATAAATGAGTGTCGTCATTACCTTTATTGGACATCATAATGGCACTTGTCGCATTATCGTTCGTGGCTTCTGGAAGAAACTGTCCAAACTCTGATAGCAGATCCTCTTGGTTTTGAAAAAGTTTTGAGACTTGAGTGTAGACTTCGGCTTCAGTCAAATGATTTCCAGAGGGTGGAACTCCCTCTTTAATAGCCTTTTGATCTTTTTGATAGGTATGAAGAATCTCTAAAAATTGCTTATATACATCCGGTTGCCCTTGAAACCGATTTTTAATTTTATTGACATAATTAATGGCATGGTTGAACTCAATGGGCTGATTAGCAACGCCTCTATCTACAACAACAGTAGTTGTCGCAGCATTCGATGTAGGGGGATTGTGGGGATGATGAGGATGCTGGGGAAGTGAGGTCGTAGTAATGACTGGAGGTTGAGCCGTCGGTTGTGGTGCAAGTGGTGCAGGCTGCACCAGTGGCGGCCCAGTGGGGATAATAGTAGTAGCACACGTTACAACAGTTGCATTTGATGACGTTGTTACAGCGATGGGAGTCGGCTGGGATAGAGTGAGAGAGGCTGTATTCACATGGGGCGTTAGAGATGTAAGTTGTGTTGAGGGCGGTGTCGTTGTCGCAAAGAGATGAACATTTTGAGGCAAAAGATTGGCTTCAATGGTGGGCCTACTGCTATTACTATTTTCTTTAATTGTGGGGGGCTGAGAGTTGAATTTAGTTGGATGCTGAAGAGTGCCAGGGACTGGGCGAATGGCAACAGCAGGCTGAGGTGTAGGTGGCTGAGGAGTCACAGGTTGAATGGACGCAGCTGAAGAAGAGGAGGCGGCGGCCGCAGTCAAATGTGGAATAGCAGTGATATCTCCTAAGGCTCCCATGGTATGGACACCAGTGGGTGTGTGAACAATGGTCTGCATTCCTGGCCCCAAAAGTCCACCCATATTGACCGTCACCTAAAGAAGGAATAAAGAAAAAAAGGGAATGAATGGAAGAGACCCATGGAGCAATGACCTTACGGAATCATTTCTTTGTACTTCAATTTTGTATCCAGGAGGGAGAAAGGTGTTGAAGCCCACAATGAGCTCTGGATGCCCTCGAAAGAGACAAGAGACCCGTGTGATTACACCAGGGGTGTCAATGCTTTGGCTTTTGAACTCCTTCATAATGTCGAGGAAGTCGTTGTAGACCTTTGGTTTGCTCCCAAACTTGAACTTCACCTGGTCCAAGTAGGAAAGGGCATCCTCCACCTTGAGGCGTTGAAACTGCTGCTGCTGCTGTTGCTGCTGCGCCTGAGGATTCGTATTCACGGTCGGGGGTGGAGGTCCGCGGATAGGAGCCGTGGTGGGTCCCGCCTTGTAAAGCGGAGGTCCCTTTGCATTAGGAGGGGTAGCACTGAGTGCCACTCCTCCTCCTCCGGCGCCACCCGGTCTCTCCAGAGGTGGAGCTCTTGGGAAAGGAGGGCCTTCTTTCATCCTTTCCGCATGGGTCTCGGGTCCTGGCGTTCGCTTCATTTTGCATCACTGAGAAAAAGGGAAGAGCAGGCAATTAATTAGGAGACTCTTCAATATTCGAGCCAAATGAGCCAAAAGGGAATCCAGAAAAATTGAGGAAAAACAGAGAGCCAAAAGTAGGGGGAAGGAAGGAAGGACTCGAATTTAAAATGGAACCATAACACAAAAAGCGACGCTTCCCCTTTTCTAGACTTTTTATATATATGTATTTTACTTTAGTTCATTCTACTTTTTTCTTTTTCTTTTTTTTTCTCTCTCTCTCTCCTTCTTTCTTTTATTTTTATTCCACTTCATTTCTTCGTCCCGTTCCACTCTCTCTCACTTTACTTCCCTCCTTCCCTCTACCTCTCCCCCCCCCCTCCCGACACACACACACACACACCACTTCTCTCTCCCTCTCTTTCCCTCCCTCTTTCACTCTCCCCCCTCATCTCTAGCTGCTGCTGCTACTTCTGCTGCTGCTCCACAAACACACTTCTCTTTAAAACCGCGCGCCTTTTTACTCTCTTACATATTTTCTGAAGCTGAGAAGAAAATAAGAAAGACTCGGAGGGGTTCTCATGTAATGTCATCTATAAATTATTTTACTATGAAAAAATTTGAGTTTCGAAGTGTGTTAGTACTTTCGATGGATGCTAATTCAATGACGAATAGATCCCTCTACTACAGTTTACTTAGTTACTTATTCCTCATGAAGCCGACGAAAGGGGGGGGGGGGGGAGGGATGAGAGGAGCTGCTGAGAAAGGGGCAAAAAAAACAACAACACAGAAACGGGCGAGCTTAAAGGCTTTTAAAAAGCGAGTACGCGTCCTGCAAAAAAATTCAACTCAATTTATCGTTGTAAAATGTATGTTTACAGGCGTGCCCGACTGAGACTCTGCTGCTGCTGCTGTTTTAATTCTTTTTTGCGCGTGTCTTGGGTCCAAATCAAGGATGACAAGACACCAATATGGGGGGATGGATGGATGGAGTTCTAACCTCGTTTTCGTAAATTAAGTAGTCACCACTTACCTCTAAAAAGGAAGGAAAGATGAGAATATCGATGATAAAAAGACGTCGAGTCGTTGATATATATTAATGAATAACTTTAGCTCCTATGTCACAAAGGCCTAACTCACTTTTTGTACTGACTTCCAATTCAAGGTCTGAGAGGAGAGTAGGCTTAAAACAAGAGCAACCACTGGAATATCTTATGCTAATAATGATAATTTCAAGAATGCAAATGATCTACTAGGAGGAAAACGAAGGGGTTCTACAAGGATCGTGCGTTGTCCCACGAATCGTAACAATATTTGAAAAAAAATAAAAATATACAAATACTGGACTAAAAAAAAAAAAGAGGGGAAGAAAAGAAAAGAAGAATGAGTCAGGTAAGTAGTGGTGTAAAGGCGTGAGCGCATCCCGCGAATTTCTCACTCCTAGCTAACTATGCGAGCCTTCCTGCCTCCCGATCATTCAAACAATCGCACGCCTTTTTTAAACCAAGCAAATAAGCACGATTCAAAATGTCCTATCAAGGCTGCTCGGGCCCATAGTTAACAGTCCATGACTTTCTTTTTTTTCTTTTTTTCTCTCTCTTTCTTTTTCCCTCTTTTTCAGATTTTAAATAATATTTTTTCGTCTGTTCTTGATGTAGTCGGAGGGATGAGTGTGAATAGAGTGGGACGGAGACTCCTTCATTGCTAGTGGGATCAACAGGCCAGTGTGGATCCCTAATTATAATTAATAGCTCATCATCCTCATTTGACAGAAGGGGACTTGGTGTTTGGACTGAGTTTCCTATTTAGCAATATGCTTTCCATCATCCTGCGGATTTTTTATTTAATTATTTAATTTTAATGAAAGGCTATAAAAATCCGTAACTAAAGGATAATTCAATGAATTGTCAACTATTTAATGAAATGGGGAAGTTTTCAAAGAGTCGATGAGCATTTAAATGCCTTCTCCTCCCCCCCCCCCCAACAACAGCGGGTCTTATGTAACTAATATGTATGCCCTCCTGTTTTAAAGGTGCCGACTCCTCTTAATGATAAAAGAGTTGCTTAGAATGATGACTTGAGACCCTATTATTGCCCTACTTACTTACCTTGATCTCTCTGCTACTCTATCTGATATACGTATATAAATTGTACTTGCACTATGACGTGCAGAAGAATAAAAAACAAAGAGAGGGCCTTCACAGAGAACGACTCCCTTTTTTTTCTTCTTTGTAATGTTGAACCAAAATTCACTATTTTGGATGAAGTAAGCTTCATTTTGATGATGATGATGATGATACAACATGACCTCCTGCATTGTGTTGCCAGGCAAACTTTTTGGTAGTAACATGATGGATTCATCTAGGATGTCTCACTCTATCTGTCTAATATGACTCATGTTATTATATTCCTAAATGCATTACAAGAAATGCCCCTGAATCTGCTCATTAGTAGCCTTGAGATACGAAATTAAACTTCAACTATGCCGAAGGAATTTCATAAAATATTCCCTATGGTTTGAATTAAGCTGTCTACATATATATATTATTGTACGTCTTTTGTTTATAACCGGTTCATCACTAAGTAAAGAGTTCGAATCTTATTTACGCTATATGATGTTATATTTCCTCTTCTAGCTATATATTAATTTCAAAATAATATATATATGTTGAAAAAACTGTTATGTTATGATGAGAGTAGCTGAGCCTCTCACTCTGCCATGACCAGCCTTGAAAAAAAGAGGGAAAGACTATGTTAGTACTACTAAGTAGTAGGTACTATTTCTATTATTTATATTTATAGTGCGGACGTCAAATTCACGAATTCAAATTGTGTGTTTTATGGGTTGAAATGCCGTAATGAGTGGAGTGGAAGTGGATTCATTCCAAGTGGAGAGAGCACTACTGAATGAATTGGAAAGGATATTTGTTAGGGAAGTGTGTGAGGATCCTCAAGTCCTTCAGATATTTAGCGGATTTGCACTCCAAGGGATCCGAAGCCTTTTCCTAGGTGAGTCGGATCTCGAAAAGGAAGAAGATATTTTATCACGATTGATAGAGGCTCGAACAAGTGTTCAATACGGGCAATACCTGGAGAGGAGCCTTCAGTACAAAGTTCAGACTGTTGAAGAACTCGCCTCTCGGAAGAGAAAAGTCGTAGTTGAGCGTCCGGTGATTGATGAGATTGAGGATCCCTTTCCTCAAGAGAATGAAGCGATAAATGTTTCTGAGAGCATCGAGTCCAAGAAAGAGGCTCTAATGACCAAGGCTCGAGTTCTCGAATCCCTCCTGAATTCCAATTCCTATCTGATCAATAGCAATAAACAAGAGTCCTAAAGGGATCATGAACTCCATTCGTATCGTGGCTCCTCCCAAAGAGGGTCTCTGCTCTACGCGCCGGATTCAAGAGTCTATCAATACTCTCAAAGAGGAAATAAAAAAGGAGGAAGGGAAGTCGTCAATCATACCCAAAGGATCCTCCTGCTCTCTAGACAAACAAACCAAGAAACATATTGCAACTCAATCCGTTAATTTTCCTAAAAACCAAAAGCTCTTCTCCGAATTGACACCACTTGAGGTCTCCTCGAGTGAATTCAACATTCCTAAAGCTCCGAAAACCACACATCATCAGAAGGATCCCATTCCTAAATTAGGGGATTTTCATAGTGTTTTTAAGGGAGAGTCAAAGGCTTTTACACTCAGTGACTTTGAAAAAGACTTCCCTGAGCCATCATCCTCACCTCATGAACCCTCTTTTAGATACAGTGTTTCGCGCATCAGTCAAGACATTCAAAAATTAACAGATTAACATAATTTAAGCAATATATTCAATGATAAATATATATATTTTATATTGAGCGTTAATAAATGAATAAAATGTTTTCAATAGATTGCTAATTACAATTTCTCTTGTATAAATTACTATTCATGATTATTTTCATTGTTAGATTGTGATGCAATTCTGGAGGGGCTTTCAGTCTGTGCGCCGAGGGTTGCAACTCCTCCTGGTGCGGCAACAACTCTATTCTCCCGCTGTCCTTCCATCCCTTCAACGGTACACCACCTCATTCCCCCACCCCCCGGACTCGTTCCGACTTTTAAGAGCAAATTATGATTCCTTTTATAAGGAGGTGTTGCAATGAACACATTACACCACATTGAGTGTGATGCAATACATACATACATATATATTTCTGTTTTCAGGACTCTGATCATCCCCCCTTATCACCACAATTTCTATTGCACCTCTTCCCCTAGGATAGATCCCAAATACCACTTGTCCTACACGTGCAAAGTCTGCTCCACACGGAACGCTAAAACCATCTCTAAGCAGGCCTATACAAAAGGTGTTGTTATCGTGAAATGTGAGGGATGTGCTCATCATCACCTCATAGCAGATAATTTGGGATGGTGGAGCGAGCTCTCGGAAAGGGGGATTCGTAACATTGAGGATATTCTACGGGAAAAGGGGGAAAGTGTGCGGAAAGTAATGGCTGTGAGTGAGGAAGATGTGGAGGTTATACCCACACAGGACTCATCAATAAAAGAA
Source organism: Lepeophtheirus nordmannii (assembly GCA_963680855.1). Taxonomy (NCBI): domain Eukaryota; kingdom Metazoa; phylum Arthropoda; class Copepoda; order Siphonostomatoida; family Caligidae; genus Lepeophtheirus; species Lepeophtheirus nordmannii. Next base: position 27,495,782 of record OY804522.1, on the reverse strand, counting down.
ATCGATTCTCAATAATATTACAAATTAATATATATATATATATATTATAATAATAAATAAAGTATGGAATTTGCAGATAGTGCTAATGCGTAATGACTAATGAGAGTTGATTCATCGTGGGAGGGGTTGAGTTGGCTAGCTCACCATTGGAATAGGGTCCCTCACATCATCCTAATGAAATTTCCTTTTTTTATGGTCAAGAATGAAATAAAAGTAATGGTGTATAGTGTTTTAAGCCTTCGGAGACCCTTGTGAGGAGAGACTCTGGGTCAATTGTTAAAGAGGGGGTTAGAGAGTGAGTGAGAGAGAGAGAGACATAGGAGAGAAGAGAGAGTGAGCCTACATAATAGTGTAGCATGAGTAAAATAAGAAACAGCGTGGTTTCAATTCCTACTACTATTACTACAACTACTACTACTATTTATTATATTGAATACTAAGCAGGAGAAGAGATCCTCGTTGAGATTTTCTCAATCCTCTCACCTAACCTCAGCAGCTCCTTTACGTTCTTATTCTATCCACTAGCTACCAGCGACGTACCGTTTGTAGCAAATAAAGAGAAGAGAAAAAGGAGAGTCTTAATAATAGCAGCACATGTTGTGATGAGCTGAGACCCCGAGATGGATGTGGGGAGGAACAGTGTCTATGTAAGTGTTGTGGTGTGTAAGGATTCTATTCCGGATATGTAGGAGTAGTAGCAGTAGTAGGGGGGGGGGGGGATGTTCTGAGTACTACTGAGAGGAGGAGGAGGAGGAAGTGACTGAGAGGAGTGTTAGGGTCAGGAAAAGGAAGAAGGTTAAAAAGAGAAAGAGGATGAGGAAATGTCTCAAGTAGTGAGCAGCTCAATGATGATGATGATGATCACCGTCGTCACACTCATGACGGGCTCTTCCTCCTCCTCCTCTCCTCTTCTTCTGAGCAGTCCTCTTCCGTTTCTCTTTTCTCAGTTCTCAACTCCACTCTCATCTCCACTCATCCCATTCTTTATCTTCTAGGTCCATGGCCTCAACGAGAGCCTCTCACACGACTCAACTACCAATGGAGGAGGAGGAACTGCGAATGAGGGAGCCAATATCTCCTTGGTCGAGCTTGGAAAGAGACTCCTCTCCGCATGTCAAGAAGGAGAAGACGATGAAGTGCGAGACTTGATGAGTAAAGGCGCTCCCTTCACCACGGACTGGCTTGGTACATCACCTCTTCATCTCTCCGCTCTTAATGGACATTTAGGAACGGTTAAAGTACTCCTCAGAGCCGGAATATCTCGAGATGCTCGAACAAAGGTGGATAAAACTCCGCTTCATTTTGCTGCACAAGACGGTCATACTGAGATTGTGGAGGCGCTCCTGAAGGTAAAGAAGGAAGAGCCATCCCTTGTCCAATATTTTAAATTTTTGGCTCTTTTACAGCATGGGGCAGATGTCGACGCACTGGACATGCTCCATATGACACCGCTTCACTGGGCAGTGGAGCGTGGAAACGTATCTACAGTAGAAATGATTTTAAGGTATGGGGGGTCCACAAACATAGAGTCCAAATTCGATAAAACTCCTCTAGAAATTGCCTCTGACAATGGACGTCCTGATATTTTTGAAATGCTTCAAAACGCAGAGCAATTTCGCAATTTTGCTATGGATCAAGCAGAATCAGATGCTGCAACGATGGCAGCAACACGAAGTATTATGCTTGACGATCCCCATGATGAGGATCCTATACCTTCTCCAACCCACGAGACTGTTCCTGCTGCCTCACAACAGGAGGTCGTTGCTACTGGAAGGAATGGTAGGAAGCACTCCTCTCGATTATAATACTACTACTGAATTGTATTTTCGAGTGATGACTTCAAATTCATTTCCATTTGTTCTCTTACAGATACAGAAAATGAAGCCCTTAAGTTGTTGGAAGCACAAGGAATAACGCTTTTACCCGAAGATCCTGGTGGTTTAACTCTAAATGATGGACAATCTATTGAACTAACTGAAGCTGGAAAATTAGCTTTCGGCCTTCAGTCAACAGCTATTACACCTGTTACGGCTGCTCCTAAATTAGTGACTACTTCAGCAACGAAGCCAACGACTATAACAGTGTCAAATGTAGTGAAAAGAAAAATTGCTGTGACTCCAATAGCTAACAATCGACCGACCATTACAAAGGTCGTGTCCTTAAAGTCTGCTCCTATCGGTGTTTCAAGAACTATATCTAGTGCTAATATTAGTGGACTCGGAAATAACACATTAGCTTCTAAACCTACAAAAACCAGAGTGATAACGCTTACGCCTCAGCAATTTGCGGCAATTAAATCTAGTAAGTTTATTACTTCAGTGTGTGAAATATCTTTTGTCCTACTTGATTTCAACGTCATAAGTGATTTCAAATAGCTTTTAGGCCAAAAACGGAGCCATTATAGCCCTCAGTTACTAGTTTCTGTAATACTCAATATGATGTCATTACAGGATACATCAGTTTCATGATGGTTAAACGTTAATTTTTGTTATATTTCAATAGTTTTAGTTGGTGAGGGTCTAATCATATTGAGACTAGACATCTTTTTAATCCTCATTTAAAGTTTGATAAATCTATATATATTAATATTTAAATATATTAGAGATGAGATAATTTCTACTTTTTATAAAAGTACATCAAATGATGTAGAAATTGGACATTGATTATGTCAGACTACGTGTGTTTCTTGTTGAAGTACTGGTACAACTCTCTGAAATTGAACAGTCATATAGACTTGGTAACATTTTGAGTTAACTGGCTATATTTCAATTAAAAGGATTTATCTAAATCCTAGTTTATTGAATGCTTTCACTAATTTCACAATATTTTAAAATGAATCAATCAATTGGGATATGGATTCTAATAGTAGTGAATCTCCTAAATCTAGACAACTAGATAATATGAATTTTTTGATACAAACTGACTTCAAAATCGAAAAGATTTTTTTTTCTTTAAATTAAAACCATAGTTATTTTCATTATATACAGTTCTTATATACTAAGCCGAGTGACTCTTTTGATGGATGAAAATTAGAATTAGACTCCTTCTTGAACATGTGTGCTCAGAAATAGTCTATGCATTTGAAATTATTGTATAATGGAGCTCCCATCTTGGTTGAATACAAATGACAGTTAGTTTTCATCAGAATTTCGGGTTTTCCCCCTATATTTCATGAAGGGTTTCCCCATTTAAATATCAAGTAATATTTTTATAAGGGGAGGTATTTGAAAAGTTTGGTATATTGTAGTATTCTAGGGTGTCGATATTTTCTTTCGATTGAAGATGTTTGAGAGTATTTTAGTTTTATTTAATAGCCAGGACACCCAAAATTATTATCTGGTGGGAATATTTTCCTTCACAAACCTCTATTGATACCTAGTATCCCCTGAGCCAATGTTATAAGTTTTTTTTAATAATGTAAACAATCTTCAGGCTCACTATGTCCTTCTTCGTAAATTCCTTTACTTAAGTTTTCTTGTGTGAAGAATATCTGACACTCGACACCATATTGGTGTTTAAAAAAATATATTTTTTTATTGGAATTGTTTTTACAATTTAAGACCACTATGATAATCACTGTCCGTGACAAACAGTTATGGCTGAAATTTGCATATTTTTTCAAAATTAATTTAAAATATGAGAGTTTTTAAATAATTAAGAACAGAAAAGTTAAAATATAGTTAAGAGTTGTATTTATTTTTTGGAGATATTTCTTAGAGGATTAAAAAATTATCGATATTTTTCTTCTATTCGAGTAATGAACAAACCCGTTTTATTAAGAAAAGGACTGATAACATTTTGGCTAAAATAAATATTAGAATATCTCATCTTCTTAATTAATAGCTTCCTATCCAATCATTACATTTTGTATGCTTGAATTGATAAGATCTGCTTTGATAGTAATCTGCAGAGGAGTGGATGTATCCAAAACAGTATAACTCAGCCTTAGTTGAAATAATATCTTTGTTTTCAATAGAGTCAAATACTCCCAAAAAAAGGAATTTTTCAGTTCCAGCACACATTTTATTATTCATCAAAGTGTACTGCTTAGAAAATCTAATGCTTTGATGGTTAAAGTCACATTAGTGATCTGTACAATAAAATAAGGCAATTTGTTATTAATTTAAAGGTATATGCATTTCATATGTGTCAAGTCAACAAGAAACCAAGTTTATCCAAAATATTTCGAAAATTAGTTAGAACTGCACTCATATTCTTGTAGACATTCTCTTTCGTTTGTATTTATAGGTTTTTTCGATTCATTAAATAATGACTCCAATAATTGCAACTTATTTATAGGAAAAAACCAAATGCCTCTAAATAAATTTCTGGGGCTATGAAAAAGATGGACGTTCTTTCAGGGACCATATTGGCTCCATGTGCAGTTGTAGCATTTATCCGATTGATCTATTGGACAGATAACAGTCCTTGGTTTCTCGATTAAAAGTGACATTTTAACGAAAACTGTGCGAGTTAGGTCTTAAAATGAGTTCCAAGTATTTGGCCGTTATATTTATGAAGTAAAAAAACTTAAAAGTTGATTTTCTACTTATCAATATTTGAAAACAAACTTGCTTTCTTGTTGACTTGACACATATATTCACTTATTTTCCTTTGGTTTTTTGCTAAGGAAGATTGATTCATTTTGAAAAAAAATTGAATTCTGTCAAGTCCATTATATATTATAATGGACCCGAGTCCTTCATTAAATATTGTTATATACATATTTTACGGGTGAATTTTCGAGAATTTTGTACGTAAAATTTACCTCTTAAATTTACACTTATCCTGGATTTTCTTAAAGCATCTGTATGTTGCTTCTCATACAAAGGAGTTTATGGAGTAAATTAAATTGTGGTTTTACGACGTGCGGAGGAACCCAAAGAATTCCAGTAACGAGTATGTTACTAAGTAAATTCTCATAATTTGAATCAATCACTTTTAAATTAAATTTTCGAGGAAATTGTCCATTTATGGCCATTTTTGATCTTCATGAGAGCTACGAGGAAAAGTTCAAGGATCCATAACTGTATTTGAACGAAAAGAATAGCAAAAAAAAACCCAATATTTGTAGGGGTAAATGATATTAAATTTTCGAGGAGAAATATCGAGTGAGAGAATAAAAGTGTCAATAGAAATTGGTAAAGTAATTTTAAACTGACTCAATGTATTTTATTCAACAAACAACGTTTGGTATAGAATAGTATTGTTATCAACAAACAACGTTTGGTATAGAATAGTATTGTTATCAACTTATTGATCAAGCTTTTAATTTAATTTTATTCACGTGGTGTGTATTTGCTATTATTCTTTATCAAGTTATGTATTACAACACTAAGTTCTGTGAATTTTTGTAACTTTTTACCGGTATTCTTAGATAACAAATTCAAATTAATAGTTTATATAAGTAGTTCTTGTACTTGAATTAAAAGCGGGACTTTTTGAGTCTGATGAAAAAATATTGAAATTTATGAGAAAAGTTATTATGAATGAGGATGTCGAAGGGACGGGGAGTCCAGTATTATTCGACCATTTATTATCCACTTAAATTATCAAGATTAATTATTGTATTTCACTCTGTCTAATTCAATGTCTAAATGATTTATTTTTTTCTTCTTTGCAGATAATGTCAGTAGTATATCCAACATCATAACTGGTGATAAACGCAAACTTCCTTCAGTAACTACGACCTCCATAACCCCAACTGGTATCAGTAGCAGTGTTTCATCTCTCAATAGTGATACCCGAAAAATTCGGATTGTACCCATTAAACTAAACAGTTCTTCTAGTGGGTCTAATTCATTGAGTCTTAAACCCCAGGTTGTATCAGCAATCCCTAAGACACTAACAACTACGACAACTCGTGTGCTAAGTGAATCGGAGAGTTTAAAACGACAATTGGAAGAGGCACGAAAAGCCGCAGAGTCTTATAAAGAAGAACTTCGAAAAAAGGAAGAAGAGGCGAATAGGCTCAAGGAACAACTCGAGTCTTTATATGGAAATACGCAACAGCAGCATTGCTGAATTCTCAGCATAGTGTACACATCTTATTTATTCGTTTAAATCCAAACGTGTCATACAAAGCTGTCTTATCCTTTTTTTATATAGTTCCCATCGATCTCCTAATCATTCATGATAACGTATACAGATTACCTACATCTGATTATAATAATTATTTTTTTAAAGATAATTATCTCAATTCTAAAGGAAATTGAAATATATACTAAATCTATATATCTATATTTACATACATGTTAATTATATCTTAAAGTAATTACAAACTTATTTTGTATTTAAAAATATTAAAAAATTGATCTTAGTTATTCTATGAATATTATATATACAATTATAATTCATTTTCTACTTCAAAATAAGAAAAAAGTCATGGAAATATCAAGTTTACGTAGTGATATTATCCATCCTCCACGTTCTGTGCCCCCTTCGGCCTTAATTTCCTTCCCTATTGCTACTAATTTTGGTTTACACTCCTGGCACTACCAAATTAAATGCATTAAAGAAACAACAACACTGTATTACTTGCTTGGAAATGTAGGATGAGTTCACATGCTACAGAATATACGTAATCTGACCATCAGCATGGAATCATATTAATATCGGAGGAGGAAACTTGAAGTTTACTGAAAAAAAGTGGACTCTTCATTTGACTCGTTTCTTCATTCAAAATATAACTCAAGTATATTAAAAAAATGTTTGTGAAAAGTGGATAAGCTGCTGAATGATGAGGAAACAATCTCATTGTACATAATTATTCGATATATTTTCTTTGAAGCAAAAAACTGTATGTGTGAGGAGTGTGATCGTCACTGATCGAGTCATTTATGAATATATTTTTTCAAAGACCGTGGGATACTTAATGGCTATTTGGAAAATGATTTCAATTTCTATTATTTATATATACGGTTACATTGCCTCACAATATTTTATATACCACCAGCTATGTACATAGATCCGGACTGACTATTTTCCATCTATTTATTGGCTGTGTGTCTGGTTAAAGCCCAATGGCTAATTATGGAATTAAAAACTTTAGTGTCATTTAGTATCTTACATGGGAGTTGTATTTTGAGTGTTTTTTAACTGGTGTTCTATGGCAGTGGTCCGTGGATCAATCAGTACCAGGCCGCACAAGAATTAATTAGTTATTTCTGTTTTATTTAAAACAGTGTTCGAGACAATAACTCCGCCTGTGTTTTGAATTAAAGTCATGGCAGAATATCCAGAGATCGCTAACATGGCGTTGAAAACCCTGTTGCCATTTCCAACATCCTATCTGTGTGTCCTATGCGTTACGGACAGTTTTTATGTTATAGTATAATATGTTATATTGTTGGAGCAATGTGTTAATAAAGTTATTACTTCCTAATGTTATAATAGTAATTGTAATGTTGGAGTAATGTGCTGATAAAATTCCATATGAGTACACGGTGAATTTACGTTTATTGTTATTATTAATATTTGAATCCCCCAGTCCACAGTTAGAAAAAGGTTGGGGACCACTGCTCTACGGAACAAATTTATGCCGTGTTGAAATACTTTTTGATATGCCGAGGAGAAATGTGGGAAAGGAAAAGCAAACGGGCAAAAAACATAAAAACGACTTGAAAACTTATGCCTAATTTTTTTTTAAGGTCATCAGGCTTTCAAGAGCAGTATTTAGAAATAAAACTTAGATAAAGGTTGTTCGAACAAAAGTAATCGGATCATCATTTGTGTTATAAAGTCGACACGGACAAACCAAATGGGGATAAATATATAGTTCTTTAATCCCAAATAAAGTATTTAAAGCTTAAATTATAAGTCACAGTTTATATGCCTCATCGACATCATGACAAATGCTCATTATTTATAATATAGAGTCTCTATTCATAAAAAATACTGCATGCAGTCAATGTTCATTTAATTATTTGAAAATGATTAAATATCATTCAGTAGGCCTCTTGACGTAAAATTAATTATACAGCTACTATGCAATAGTCCTAACGACAATGTAGAATTTAACTAGAAAAAAGATTTGTATTTATAATATGAATTGGTTAGCAAACTTTAAATAAAATGTTGGCTAAATATGTAAATATTGACCATTGGTTAGACAGTTTGTAAAGATTGAATGTATTTTAATGAGGAGTAGTTGAAAAGGTCAAGTACAAATTCCGAGAATAGGTAAAGAGATTGGATATTAACTTCCTTCTTGTGAAGTATGTATGTTGTTCACAAACTTGCTATTTATTCTGAAAAAAATATCATTTTCTTAATGATATTGAGGTATTTTGCAGAGCCGTAGTGCTCGAGCCTGGGCTTGTACTTGCAGTTAATTGAGATTGGGGTTCAGTATAGCTGTTATTTGAACATAGAAATACAGGATCTTTGTTACTTTTCAACCATAGTTTATATAATACCATTTGTAGCCATGGAGATACAGATTTTCCTCGTTTAAGCTCGTTGCCATGGGGATAGGAGTGTTATATGGCAAAAAATCCTTGCTCAGAGTTTCGAAATATGGCGAATATGGATGCTTACGAATACAATTACATTTGATAAATTTTATCACTTATGCAAACGATTTTCAATTTGCATTGAATGACATAGATGTAATATTCGACTAGGGACTTGAGTCGTTGTTTTATGGACTTGGAACATGTACATAGAATTAAATACAACTCTCGTATTTAGTGACCAAAATTACTTCTTCTTTTTCGAGTTTTCTTAAGTCAAGGGGATTAAGTCACTGATAGGTATGTACGTTAAAGTCATCAAATTACAAGAATATCCGAGAGATACTTGTTTGGCTATCTCAGAAAATTCATTTACTACCATGGGCAAAAATATCAGGAGTCAAAAAAATCTTTATTTAATAATCAAAATTCATTTAATGCCCCTCAAAAGTACAGCTGAGTTTAGATATTCTATTCTAATCAGATGATCAGTTTTCTTGAGTAATAAGTTATGTATCTCGAGGAATAATCCACAAAGTTTCAAAATATTGTACACTCTGGAATATTCATTGTAACTTTTTTGGTTTCAAGAACATTTCTCTAAATTGCATTTTAACCATCATCTTTAAGATATTTGTAAAAACGAAAAGTTTGATTTTAATTCTTCACAAAAGGACTCGAAACTCAAACACAAATGAATATTTAAAAGTGTAATTTGACACAGATATCTGTGACAGGTGTGACAACTTTAAAAAAACCAAAATAGTATTATAATTTTGATCATCCAAATAAACTATAAAATATTTTTTTTTTTAAATTTTGGGGCGTCCCTAGAGTTTATAACTCGAGTCCGTATCTCCAAAATATGCTTAATTCCTAATAGTACTATTCCCAAATAGCAGGAAAACTGCTCAAATGAAATGAAAGTATCAAATATATTAATACAATCACTTCATTGATTCATTTGGTGATATTATTTTATCACACATATGGGTCATTCCACTTAAAATAGACGAAAAGAATAACAAAAAAGTCCACATCACAGAATTGGATGAAGCTCATACTCATAAGAATACATAGAACGTATGCACAATTGTATTACGCTAAGGTCAGCCGCTAAAATTTAGTTGTGCAACTTTATTCTTAAATTAATTAATTTCAAAATAAATCATTCCCCCCCCCCCCCACATACATCCAAGCACAAACCTAAAACATATCGAGCCAGCTGTCTTCTTTGGTTAAAAATCCAAGAATAGTCACTCTGTGTAAACCCTTTGTCATTATTTGGTTGTGGAGACTGAGGACATTTGGCACATTAAACATGAAAAAGAATGCTATAACTAAAATCATATAATATGATGATAATTAATTATATTTGTAAAGAAAAAAGTCAAATATTTTTGTAAAAATTTTTTGATTGAGATATTGGATAAAAACTGATATTGAGGGGTATAATTGCGGTTTTTTTTTTGTTTTGTTTTGTTTTGAAGGTCAATATGATTGTAATAATGTAGTCAGTTTTTCATTGTTTTGCCTGTAACTTGTATCATTCAAGTTATTGATTATTTTGCTATCAGTTGCTATAATTTATCAAAATTTAAAACTCATTCATCGGGGAGATAATATTTGAGATTTTGTAAACATTCAGTACAAAGAAGTTTCAAATTTATCTATGATTTAACCTATTATATATCTATACAAGCAAGTTCAATATGGGAATAAACAAGTTCAAGTTCAGTGTATTTATTCCCATATTGAACTTGCTTAGTCCCATATTGAACTTGAAAAGGTATAGATCACGAAACCTCGTTTTATTTATAAATGGGAGAGACGATGAATGGCCTCTATGGTTCCAGCGCCATTGAGTCTGTTGCAACAAGAGTTGATTCTTCTTCTTTTTTATTATATTGTACAAGGCGTCTTTACCGAGGTTACAGATTGCATAATACATATTATATCAGAACCATAGCTAGACAGAGTTTCCGGGGAGTACATAGAGGGGATGTCCCCGTCTTTCAAAATTATATTTATATACGTATACATATTACAAATATTAGATATAAAGAAAAATTGAGCCCCCACCCCCTGCTAGTACAAATTCCACCTGTGATCAAGATGACCCCATGTTGGGGGTATATAGTTATTATATTTATTAAATTAAATAAACAAATTATTACCAAAAAAGAAAAGGTCTTAAAATTCCTATGAAATGGCAAGGCTTTAATGATTAATTTTGTTGATGATTTATTAGGGAACAGCAAAATAGGATAATTGGAGATAAATCCTTTGTTTAATTAGTATTTAATTGAATGACTACACCATGTCAATTTTAATGTACATAGAATGATGTAATAGATTATAATACTATTAAGGTTTGAGATAAAAATAAGAGATGTGTTTGATAAAGGTAAAGTCCTTTTATTTGTCGATCCAATGTCATAATATCCAAATGCAGGATTTTAATTCTAATAAAATTTGATTGTTTCTATACTTATTATACGTATATCTCCGAGATGGCCGATTTCCATAATGAGGGCATCACGTGTAAACGCTCTATAAAGCTCTAGATAGTTCCCCAGCCGAGAACAGTAGTAATATTTGACGGATCACATTCAAATATAATACAATTTGTATAAAAACTACTTACTCATATAATTTTTAAATGAATTTAGTTGTAGAGACAGATGTACGTTGTTAAATTAAATTTTTGCGTGTTTAAGTCAAACCAGTTCCCGGTAATTGAGTCAAAGGCTTTCCTACTTATATTTAGATCCTCCCTCATTGACCATTGTTTGTTTCCTCATAGGAACGAACAAAAAGGAGCATCAAAGTGTGTAGCAATCATATTCAAATACATTTTATACTTTTTGATTGTTCCTAGATAATATTTGTATAGGAAAACAGCCTGGGTTTCACATAGTACGGTTTTTCACTTCAAGATCCTTTTTGTAAGTAAATTCCGTATGAGGAAACCTCACTGAAGGAAAATTCATCGCAAGGATTTTAAAATAAATACATAAAATAAGTATCCGACTCTCTTTAGTAATGGACTCATAATAACACTGGTCAACAGTCAAATGTCCTACTTCTTCTTAATCCATTTCATGCAATATTCAACGAGTTATTTAAGTACACACGTTTTAGTCGACTTTTGGGCCTACTCTCGCCCCATACACCCCTAGGATCTCCTTTAGGTCAAAACAATGACTGGAATTGAAATTTGCATTTAAAACACTAGGGAATCATTATTTTTTAATGCACAAAATGAGTATCCTTCTAGTCTTAAATTGAAATTGAATTTGGAAAATGGGCCAACAAAGCTAAAATCAGCGTGCAAAACTGAATTACTTTTATTATACTTATACCCTTTAGGATTTTTGACATTTCAAATTTGTTGCCTGTGTAATTTGAGTGATCATATTATTTTAACTTCCAAAAAAAAAAAGAACACTTGACTCTGGTCTATCAGTGTTGGAGACATAATTTGGTTCTTGTTTTAACAAATAATAATAATATTTTTGAATCTTTATTTGTATCCAAAAAACCCAACATTTCATGACTTTATTAAAATTTACTTGGACGCAAGAAAAGAATAGATGATATGTCCAGGTAGATGAGACCAGTTGGTCACCCTATAATAATAATAATAATTTCCATTTCATATTGCTTGTCCATCATCATCAATCATCAGTATCACAAATAGTTGCAAATAGGTGGAGCAGTCGGCAATTGGTAGTCCACGGACCTCTTGTGATCTATTAATATTATTTAATACTAAACATAGTGGCCCATAGAGCTCAAAAGTTTACTAAATGCTGTTTTTGCGTACGAGTCAGAATTAATACCGGGAAAAAAATCCAATCAATTGTGTGTACCAGTAATAATTTAGCTACTTGTACTATCATCATAAAACATAATTCCCTCTGATTCTAAATATATATATTAGTATTATCAAGATATTCAAATTAAGGAATAGTAATATAATATGGTCAAGAAATGCTCAATAATAAGGATTCTATAATTTTCTTGCGGCGAGTTAATCTAAAATAATTAAATTCACCGTTTATATACATACAATATGTAAAAAGAATAAGATGTTAGTTGGTAGCACTGGCGGTCTCATAGAGTTAAGTACATAATATTTGCTTTTATATATTATATATATGAATTAATACATTAGTCAATGTTTTTCTGAAAAATTGTCTCTACAACACGGGATTACTCCACTAACCGTATTCTTAATTGAACTCGGATTAGCTATTATTAAGCTGTGAAATAATAAAGGGTATTAAATAAATAATAGCTCATATTATGTATAGTTGCAAAGAAGCATTGCATTGATCTACAGATTTTGAGGGTTTTTCTTTCTTTTTGTACGAGGAAAGGTTGAGAGAGTCAAAGAGGATATCCTCGTGGTACGCAGGTTGGATTCATTTTCCTTACTTTTCAAATAATGCCTTAGGACGACGCATATTCATGCATGCAGCTAGCTAGTATTTAATGAAATCCATGTCATGTTCCACACATACATATCTAGACAAGTACTTGCGTCACACGAGAAGGATGTAAAATGATGAGGTGTGTATGTTACCCCGAGGTTTTGCTACATTTTATAAAATACCTAGTAATGATCCTTGTACTTCACGTATCATTTCATTCAATGAAACCTTTGTCCATGACGATTAATATTATTATTATTATTTATTTACATGTGTTGTAAACATTATCTAGATGACTTCAAACATGTTCCATTTTTATATTTTTTAAACTTTAACCTTGAATCGCCATGATGACGATTTGAAAAGTTTGCTTATACTATACATATATGTACATAGACTATTACACGACGTATTGTATATATAATAATAATAATATTTGAACAAAACGATTTAACAAATTTAACAATGGATTTACCCTACATAGCCATAGGCACATAGCCAGTGAGAAGAACTAAAAATAGCCAAACTTCCACCAACAATAAACGCTACATTCAAAATATAAAAGTTGTGTGAAAACCAGTTCTATTTTGCATAATTACAGGGAAACAGGTAGCTCCCATGTTCCTGAAATAACTTGACGTATACTATTAATAGGTATAACATGTAAATTATTCAAAACATAACTGGAGATTTACCTGTTGGAGCACCATTAAATATATATATATATATATATACACACAATAAATGCTATTTTATGTGTATTGTAACTATTTCGGTTGAAAGATTTTAAGTTCCACATCATACATGGTGAAATGTTGGTCTTGTACAAGATGCAACTCAAGCAAAAATTGAGATGAAACATTTTAAATGAAGAAAATGATGGGCCTTTAAAGTTATTACAATTCTTATTTTCTTTTTTGAAAATTTATAAACCCTATGTGTCTTTTGTAGAATCCCAATTTCAGAATATCCCCAATCAAAGAAGGATATGAGGAATCATTTTATTTGTGCAATCAATTTTTCAATCTTTCAAATCTCAATGATTTTTTTTTTTAAATGAATGGATTAAAACCCAAGGAAAATTATAATTTATTTTGACGAACACATTGTAACTTATTTACAATTTAGACCAAAAAGCATACTACAAAATTCGTTCCAGAATTGTACTCAATAATAATAATAATAATAAATCATAGTATATATATATATATATAGGTTCGAAAACTAAAAAATCCTAGCCATGATTCCCTATTTTTCCCATCTCATCCATGATGAAAAGCTATTATAGAATGGACACAAAAAAACTAAAGAGAAAATATTTGGTTGAGTTTAGAAAATTTTCTATACTCAGATACAATTTGTAAATAGATGAAAAAGCGAATTGTTTGACATGACCGAGTAAGAAAGTTCATTTTAGTGGTGAGTTAATGTGTAGTAGTCACAGAACCTTTCATTTGCTTATCCTCTAAATTGATGCGACTTAAATGACACTGTTGACTGTTAACACTCCTTCGAAGGAAGGAAGTGCACTACATGCATTTTATTGCCTATAGGTGTGTGACCGGATAGAAGAATGTACATACTATTCTTTATCTTTTATTTTGTCCCATTATTTTGACACTTTGTCTTAAGGACGCGCCCGAATCGGACGCAAAAGCTGTCCCATAGAACAATAATGTATATATATAATATTAGCTAGGAACGACTACATCATCATTCTATTTTGACCATACATGAAACTTTACATATTCAATGTTTATTTATAAGGATTATATAAAATGAATCAATACACTAAATTATAAGTCGAAATTAAACTGTTCTTTTGCACTCAAAAGAATAAAAGTATTACTAAAGGATCTCAATGTTGGTATAAAACTAAATGAATGATACATTTGACACTAAATATATTAGTGGCATGATGCCTTTGAGAGTGGGATACGAGGGACAGTTTGAGTCCATATTTGAGGCCCATTGGCAGAATGAGCATACACACTTGCTCCACTTGCAAGCTCATTTATATACAGGGAGCAAGAATACATAACTTTGCACATTGGCAGACAAGTCAAGAAGGAAGAGCATCAAATTTCAATGGAAGAGTGGATCCTACCTACGTTTCTTGAATATAATAATATGATGACTCAGCCTGCATTGCAATATTATTGTATGTACATAGTATAAGCACTCTACTTTGATCCTTTAAATGCCTCATGTATGCATACATCCCTTACGTTCCCCCGCAGAAGAAGAAGCTTCAATATAAATCTGTAGAGAGTTACATACATTCGTTGTTGTTTATTCTATGTAGATACATAAATACGTAGATTGTAGAATATTGCACGTTCTTTATGAATGATGAATTTATGCCGTGTGGAAAAGTAGGAGGAATTGCTGCGATAGAGAGAGAGAAAGGTAGAGGAGTCAATGACTTTTAAGTAGTTGCTCTATTTTTCCCTTGGATAAATATTAAAAAGAAAGGCCCATATAATCTTATATGTACATAATAATAAGTACCCTGTACATACAATAAAATTAAATCAATTGTCTGGAAAAAATGGATAAATAAATAAAAGCAGAATGCAGGGATCTCATCCCTTCAGAGCTAGTACGTATCTACATATTATATATGTTAATATATTTTGTATATGCTACCTAATATATGTAACAACCAAATACAAAGTGGAAAGAAAGCCACACACTACAGTAGGGGAAGGAATACATACATACATACATACATACAGCCTTCACCTTTTTGCGAATAATTATAATTATCAATCCGGTCGGAAATGACACTGACTAAGTATGGAGTTATTGATTATTATGAAGGTTAGACTAGGAAGGATCCTTGATTAATGAAAGGCTTGAATAGAGCCTTTTCATGGGCTTGAGCATGATTTGGAAATACCAAACGAACGAAAAAGCTTGTTTGTTTGTTTTTTCAAAAAATAGACTTGTGCGAGGGGGAAATTGAGGGGTAGAGAAAAGAACAGAAACCCAAAAGCTCTTTAAAAAAAAAGATCTTGGACTTGAACACTATCGTCCAGATGAGCTATGTGTAAGAACCCGTCTTGCTTACATCATCACCTAGTACATAATATTATTATATTTACACACAAAAAGAGGTCTTCTTCCGCCATCCTTTTCACGAAAGTGAGAGTCGGACTATGTACATAGGTCTTTTTTTTTTTTTTTGCATCAGCAGGTCTCTCATGCAAAGAGGAGGAGGAGGGGGGGGGGGAAGAAAGTGAAGGAGTTGTAGCAGCAGCTTTGTAGTAGTAGATCAAAATTGGCGCAAAATTTGCAAACTTCCTTTTTGTGTACATACACACACCTATATTATTATTTTCTGTACAAGTTGCATTTTTTTTTTGCAATAATGTGCTCTGAGGATATTTCGAACTGTTCTAAACACAAGTGACGTACGATCATTTCTTTTTTTGCCTAACAGTAATTCATGGATTCTACATGGATATGATTATGGAAGGGTCTTGAATTCAAAAATGACTAGTACACATGTGGAAACAAAACGGCAACTACGAATAATGAATGAAATAAATGATTTAAATTCTATTAAAGAGTCTAATTTTCGACTCTTTTAATATACATTATTATAATTTGATATCCTGTGGCACATATTAAAAAAATGCCTCCGGCTTTTTCATCCCTCTTAATCATTATATATTGTAAGCAATGCCAATGACTAGATCCAAAATGAAATGATAGCATAGGTCAGTACTTAAACATAATGATAATAATAACTATGAGGCATACAAATGGCAAATTCTAAAATTAACAACTACGCAGAATTCCCAACTGTTAACCAACGTTTTTTGTGCAAACATTAGCAAAAAGCAGATAGTTACTATTTCATGTAAGATGAACCGAGGAGGGAGGAAACGAAATAACGAAAGAAAGAGAATGTTGTTATATTATCGCGTATGCTTAAAATGCAATTTAAAAAAAAAAAAAATCTTTACCCAAGACAGTCTTGTGCGTCAACGCATAGACATGTACAAACGGATACATAAATAATAATAATAATAATGATAAAAAACAACAACACGGAGCTTAAAACCGAAACACAACCAAGGTATTATTATTATTACATTTGAAAGGAAGGAAATAAATAGAGTATATGTGTGTTTATACACAAAATTCATATGTCTTTTTGAAGAATTACGCATTGGAGCTGTCGTGCCGTTTCCCTCTTTTTTGCGTCGTACATATTTCTGTATAATATTGTTCTTCTAATACTACATATAATACATATAGTATGTATTAGACAGTCTTTTCTCTCAGCTCTTTCCTCCTCTCTGACTAATATTAAAAATACCCCCGAATAATCCCTCTAAACTATACTTTGTATTAATAAAGAAAGTTTGATAGGGAAATATATATACAACAATAATAATAATAATTGTACATTAGAAAGTCGGGAGAGAAAGCAAGTTTTATGCAAGTCAATGCACTTCCTTCTCCTCTTTTTAGATACTATCATATTATGTATGTATACCGTATACGTGAATCATTTCTTGTTGTAAACAACAAGAAATGAGGCCCGCAACAAATGGCCCATTATTATTATTCTTTAGTTGAGGAACAGCACACAAAGAGTAGAAGACGTTGAACTCCTTGGGGCCCATGAGTAGAGTGAGTTGCAAAGAAAGAGAGAGAGAGAGAGAGAGAGAGGGAAAAGTTCCTTTCTTTTTATGAATGAAAGAGGAAAGTTGGGAATAAATTAAGACAACAACAACAACAACAAGAGTCCTTTGGTCGGATTCCCTCAACAGCAGTAGCTCTTCTTCCTTCCCTTTTTGTTGCTTGTTCGGCTTCTATCTACTTACATGACATTATTACTATTCTTACTTGTAAACAAAACAACAGGGATGCTACTCCAGCCTACTAAAAGCACCTATATAGTAGATTGCTAGCTAGCTAGCCAGCCAGAGAAACACGCATACAAAAAGAATAACAGAAAGAAACAACGTTCGACTGCAACAAATTAGCGTCAACGCCTGAATGACGTCATTTCCCTTTCACTCGCTCTAGAAAGTCGAATGTACTTTTTCTCTTTTTCTCTTTCTTTCTTTCTTTCCATAGAACATAGTAGTAGTAGTAAACATTGTTCGTTTAGTTTATAATACTAAACCTTCCCGCGCAGATTCCTTTCTCTGTATGTTATGTACAACAATTTTTAACGTCAAGCATTAAAATACTACGCAGTAATTTTCATCATCATCATCTGCTGCTTCTCCTCCTTTAACTGCTGCGCTGCTGTTGCTGTCTCCTCGTTCCTTGCAAGGTGTAGATATAAATATACGCAGAGTCCGGCGTGCTTTACTACTCAGTAAGGGGCCCGATTTGGGGTTGTGACTTACACGCCTGCGCATACACGATGTTTTTTACACACACACAAGGGGTACTTCCCTTACCAAAAAAAATATACAAGTACCGGCGAGTACATACATACAACACGAAATCCTTGCCATTTTTTTTTTGCTTAGCTGTAATAATAATAAAGTTAAACAACAGATAAAATGCTTGAGAGACTCCCTCCTCCCCAAACACACATGTACATACATATTTTGTTACGTAACCCTCCCGGTTTGACATGGTCGTCATCAATGTTTGTACATGAGGTCAAAAACTGCATGGATTTTATTTGTTTACTTTGAATAATATTTCATTTGCCTATAGAGAGTATTCTTTTTATAGATAAGGACGCCAACATTTTGTACCCTCCATATTTTAACTTTTAAGACCTATATGTATATATATATATATATAAATAAAAATAATATTTTGTGAATCCATAGAATAAAGAAACTGCTGTGCTTTGACCGGCAACAATAAAAATTAAAGTATGTACAGCAGCAGGAGCAGCAAAATGTGTGTAAAAAAAGGAAGAGAAGAAGAAAAGAGGAGGAGTAGAGGGAAGCAGCAGCATTGTGTGTAGTGTATATAAAAGAGGCAAAAAGGGGGAAGAAGGCCAAAATGGCTGTTACACATAAAGGGGGGGGGGATTTTTTTTTCCTTTTTCTTTCTTTTTATGTGTGTGTATTTGGTATGATCGTCAGAGACTCCTCATACATACAGTCATACATTTTGAACACAAAAATAAAAAGAAGCAGACAAGTACATACATACATACATACATCGAGTTGTTGTAATCAGTTCAGTGTATAATGGCGGGAAGTGAGGATCTACGTCCCCCAATTACTGGACTTTACTATTAAAAACTCGAATAATAATTATATATTCTCTACAAGAAACGAATACGACGACAGCAGACACGGCCGCCATAATTAATAACCCAAATTAACTCTGAAGCAGTGTGACTCGGCCTATCATTATTTTAACCATAGAAAGGTGGTGAAGTTTGAGCTTCTCCAGACAGATCCTTAGGAGCATAGAGGAGCAATAACATCCTCACGACACTCGTCCTTAGTGTATTTTTATTTAATTTTGTATATAAATAAAAAGTTGCTTTTCGGGACTCTCCTGTATAAGAAGAAAAAGAGTCAGTTCGTAGTAGTGCGACGTGTTTTCTTGGTGATTGTGTGTGTTGTATGATGTGTATGTGATAAATCAATCTAGTGTCTACGTAGTCCTTGTTCTTAGTAAGATTTTAACGACAGTCGCGACTCTATACTTACTACTACTCTACATAGTAAATATAGTCATTTGGAAAATAAATAATACTTTTCAAAATTAGGTAAATGAACACTTCAACAACTTATTCAAATAATTCAATTAAATTTCTGCCAAAATAGTAATTCAAAGTATTTTAATAAGATATTCATTCAACTCCTCATGGATTAATCCTCCCTTCCCTGTTTTTTGCAGGAATTAACAAATTGCAATAGCTTTAATAATATGGCGCCGTATAGAGGATCCAGTGGTGTATACAAAGCAACGACGTCCTCCCCTTCCTCCTCCAATGCAAATAGCATTTCACCCTCATCTTCATCAAACAAGGAAGAAATGTTGGAAAAGTAAGTGTCTGTCGTCTGAGTCCTTTATTAATTAATGAAGGTTTCCTGAGGAAATATATATATAAATAAATAATGTAAAATAGTAATTATTCTAAGCTGAGGAATTAAATAATAATAATAATAATAATAGTAGTAGTAGTAGTAGTAGTAATAGACACAGCACCTTTTGGAGGGCCTCTCCTACTACTCACTACTCTTCCTTTTTATTTATTTCTCTTTCCTTCTTTTTTTTTTCTCCCTTCCTTCTTCTCTCCCCCCCTCCCCCCTTTTTTTAAATAACTTAAGTTACTTAGTTATGTTATTATTATTATTATTATTACTATGTTATGTGAGTATGAATGTGTGTGGGGGCTGCTGCTGCTCCGATGATGAGTACATAATGCTTCCAATGACGAAACAAACCACACATGACGTCACATCTCTATAATGCTCGTTCCCCTCTTGAATGGGGATGAGATCCTGATGATAAATTGATATTTCTATAAGTATAAGTATAGCTTACTCACTCTTTTCTCCTCTGCTTGTGGCTTCAACCAAGCCATGTTACATGTATTACTACTACTTAGTACTACTACTACTACTACTTGGTACTAGTATACAAAACTATAATAATAAGTAACACAAAATATAATAGTAGATGTCCTTATGACTAAAGGTCATATTCTGCCGCTGGGATGATAGGAGCAGCGTAAGAGAAAAACAAGTGGGAGGGCCGCCGCCGATTCACCTGAAAAGTGTCCTTAAGAGCGCTCCTCTTCTTCGTCTTTTAACTGTGTACATATGTACTACTTGTGATGTGCGGGGTCGTTGTTCCGTTGTTCATTTCTTCTCCTTTATAAAAAAATCTATTTAGTAGTAGTAGTGATTGAGTTGAGTCGTGGGGATAGTCATTTAGGAATAGTATGCCTGGTGAAATTGTTATTTCTTCCTCTTCCATCTCTTCTTCTTCTACTTCGACGTCCTTATCCTCTTCTTCCTCTTCTTCTAATGTCTCGTCCTCTTGTTCTTCGAACACGTCTTCGATTAAGAATTCCCCAACTACTCACCACTTCCAGCCACAAATTGAGCTCGTCTTTCATTACAAGTACATCTTAGATTTATATATATTTTTTAAATTATTTCTATGTATATCATTCTTTCTCTTGAAATGGTGGATATGACTTTGTTACATAAGTATTGGGGAGGGGGTGAGACATGTAGTATAGTCGGAGCAGAGAGTGAAACGTCAGGGTCCTTGAATATTATGTATTATATATATGTATACAAAGAATATTTTTAACCCAGAGCTTACTAGGTCATAACACCCACTGGTATTACACATTGAGTTTAGTATTTTCACATAGGGCTATAAGCATATATATGTACATCTTCAACTCTGTTATCCTTTTAAAGATATATATTTTTTCCCTTGTCTGTTGTTTCGTATCATATCATATCCCTTTATGACACTGCAATTTTTTTAATTCTCTCTTTCTCTCTCTTTCCCCTCTTTCTCTTTCAGATACTTAAAAGAATTCAGAGTAGAGCAATGCCCTCTGTTTCTTCAGCACAAATGCCAACAACATCGTCCTTTTACCTGCTTCCATTGGCACTTCCAAAATCAAAAACGAAGACGGAGTCTTCGGCGAAAAGATGGAACATTTAACTATAATGCGGATATCTACTGTACCAAATATGACGAAACAACAGGGATCTGTCCCGACGGAGATGAGTAAGATTTGTTTTTTCTTCTTCTATTGATTTGTTGACAATTATACTATTAGTATTTTTTATTTATTTTTTTTTACTTCTTTTTGCCACGTTACATGAAATCGTACATTAATCGTATATATATAAGCAAGCATTACAATGAAAGAGAGAGAGACGGACAAATATACTTTGTTTACTAAATATATACATGAAGAGAGCTAGATTATTATTATTATTAGTGTTAAATATTGAATTAGAGTGTTTGTGTAATGTCGAGTCGCCCTAGGCTTAAAAATCACAGGAGTTCTATTTATATTCATCAGACATGATCAAAATAGTATAATAATAAAAGTGCAGTTTTTCCATCAAGGACAACACACATTAGAAGTACTTCTACTTCTATTATTATTGTTATTATTATTATCATGAGATGATGATTATCTAATCCCCCTTTCCCCTTTGTACATAGGATGTATAAAGTGTAATGATGCATTTTATAAAAAGGTGTGATTCTGAATGATGAACGGCAGGATCAAGTTATACCATCATTCTATGTATATTTTGTGAAACGAACAATCTTTCCTCCACTTTCTTTGTATATATATATATATATATGAATCTGAAATCTGAGATGTACTATACATTTACTGCCTTAGTTGTTGTGTGTAGTATTTTATTGCCAAAAACAAAGAAGAAGAAATTACTTATTTATGTGAACAATTTGCTGACTCAACGTCTTGTTGTTCCCCCCTATGTTGTGTCATTACCAGAATCAAACTTTTAATTTCTTTCAATAAATAAATGCATTTGTATAATGGGGGGGGGGGATCCTTTCCTTGAACACATAACAATGTGAATAATGGTGGGGGGGGGGGGTGAAAGCTGTTTGATTCTGTTTGATGGATATTACAAACAGAATATTCGTTCTTTGTCTGTGCTTCTTCCAAGTATCTAAGCAATTATTCTTATATTTATGCTTTGAGTAAGGACATACGAGGGAGAAGAAGAGAAAGAGAGAGAGAGAGAAAGAAAGAAAGAAGGCCAACCACTTTTTCCCTTTTTTTTCTTCTACGTCTTCTGATCTTTGTCTTTTAACCTTGGTTAAATAATAATAATAATAATAATAAAAAAAAAAAACGACACCCATTAATAAGTTGGTGCGAGTTTGTATGTATGACTTGGTGTGTGTGTATATACATATACATACGACTACTCTACTACCTATCAAGGTTTCCTTCTAAAATAGAAAATATACTTTGTATTATGAGGACTTTAGAGAAGTATGTACATGATGAGAAGGGGTTTGCTGAATGGTTCATCGTTGTTGTTATGGGGGTCTTTCAATAACAAAACTACTACATCATCATAATCATCAATGGAGAAGGAAGAGGAAAGATACTCAAACATGTGTTTGCATGGGAGGAGGAAGGGGAAGAAGGGAAGAAGGGAAGGGAGGGAGGGGGAGGGGGTTACTTTCTATTTTAGTTTTCATAGAAAGCTCATCAATGTGTGTTATTATTGTTGTTGTTGTCTGTAGGTGGGTTGGTGGGTTGGTTGGTTGATATGTTTAAATGTTTATATGTATGTATGTAACCATGTATGATTATTCACCATTTTCAAAGTACAAAGAAAATCCGGAAGAAAGGGGTAGTAGTTGTTTGTACAGCATATTCATATGGAAAAGGAACGCATCATATGTACAAAAAGAAAAGGAAATAAAAAAAGTAGTCGTGTCTGTCTTGTTCTTGTATGATCCAAGACGCAGGAATCATTGTCCTTCTTTCTCTTACACATACATACATATATATGTATGTATGTATTTACTCTCCCCAAAGTAGATATATATATGTATACGTACAGAAGAAAGGGTTGTTGAACTCTCTTACATGTTCAATGTCATACGTATGGACCTTGTAGTAGTATGTAGTTGTCTTCGTTGTTATTGTTATTGTTGTTGTGGATGAATGCGCCGATTTGCCTCCCTCTGTATGCTTCTCCAAGTATGCATTCCATCCATCCATGTATGTATGTATGTATGTACAAGGACTTACTTCTCTTTGACGTCACTTCAATGTACACACTCAATAAAGCCATTTGCGGAAGTGTATGAAACTTGGAGTGGAGTATGAAGGAAATATGTACAAACGACGTACATTTATTTGAGATTTACAAACACATTTATCTCTCTCTCTCTCTCTAGTACATATCTATATATAATACTAGTAGTAGTAGTAGTAGTATCAGATGTATATGTTATTGAATCATGTTTTGTGTTTTTTGCTTTTGCTTTTTTAGTAACAATAATACTAATAAATATATTAATATTTGGAATGAATCATTATTATTATATATATTTTTGAAATCATAAGAGGAGAGAGAGGGGCATTTATGCGTAGATAGTCAGTCGGCCACCAGCGCCCCACTGCTTCCATTCCCCCTTTTTTTGTTCCTTAACAAAGAATAACATGTGTAGTTTTAGACAAATTTATAAATATATTCATATATGTATATAAATATACTCTTCTATTCCAAGAAGAGAAAGAAATAGGATTTTTTAAAATGTGTATATATATATATATATGCTTCGTCTTCCCTTTGTTGAGTGAGTGTGTGTCTTTGTTTCCTTGTACAAATGTATGTATGTATGTATGTATGTATGTATTATATACATAATATATGTTTGAACAAAGAAGACGATCATCATCATCCATGAATTTCACTCATTTTGAAAAAATAGCCACCAACTATGTATAGAAAGAGAGAGGAGGGGGTGTGGGGTGGGGCTGCTCACTCCTCCACTCTTCTTACTATTACTACAAATACATATTTGTACTACGTAGAAGAAAAAAACTACTGTGTTCCTTCTTCTTCTAAGAGTGGAAAGCTGCTAAAATGAGTGTTTATAATAATGTTAGTAGTAATAGTAGTAGTAATAGAGGAGGTGAAATAATGCTTTCGATCACTCTGCTGTATCACTTCATGTATGTATGTATCTCCTTTGTTACTAGGGAGGAGGAAAAGAAAGAGTCGTCTTTTGGTGGTGATGTATTTGGTGAATACGAGAGAGAGAGAGAGGAAAATAATGGATATGCGTCCTTTATATGCATTTACTTATCTGAATGAGCAACTTTTTTTTTGTATCACTCATACTGGATGATACCTATTATCTTAATGGAATACTACTACTTTGATGACGATGATCGATCCTTGAGAGATCAAAGATATACATACATACATACCCTCTTTTGACAACTTATTATTCTGAGTCTGTAAATGGTTCAAAATTTAATTATCCTTCTGTGAAATTGCTTGCTTTTTTTTGGGGGGGGGGGATTTGCCTACATCGTTACTCCTTGCTTTGTTGTGTTTGTTGTACTAGTGGTGGAGTAATGCCTTGTGATGATGAAGGTTATAGTTGCATACATACATATATCTTTGTACTACCTTAATGGTTGGTGGGATTACAAGTCATTTTCCTTTTTTCTCTATTATGGATATTTATTTATTTATTTATTTGTGTACATACATATATGTGTGTATACATAGGCAGTAGATATGTGTATGTAAGGGGAGAAGGCCTTAATTAAAGACAAGGTCGAGGGCAAACGCTGCACGTTCCTGATTTGGCTGGTGAGAAGGAGAGAGAGAGAGGGGGGGGGGGGTTATTCAAGGATTATGGTCAGAAGAAGAAGAAGTATGGGTAGAAAGAGTATATACGTATATATGTGTGCAGTAGTAGGTAGTACCCATGACTCTATTATGTATTTTCATTTTCTCATTTTCAAGTATATTGGTTATATTTAGGTAAACTAAACCTGTTACAATTTCTGTGCCTTCTGACTAAACGAGGGAGGGAGGAGAGTTCTCATCTCCTCCGAGTAATGCCCTTAACGAAATGCTCTATGTTCTACTATTAGTAAATACTCTTACTACTATGTACATAACTCTAAGTGATAATATACATATAAATACTCGTCTACCTTGCCAATGGGGGCAGTGTATCTATCTATTTATCTCTATGCATTTATTATTTATTTTGAGCAGTGCTGCAAGACTTGAAGAATACAGGCTCAAATATCTTCTTTAGCTGCTGCTGCTGCTCCTAATAATATAAGAATATAAACTATTATGTAACCCAAACACACACTCATATATATATATATATATATATATATTCCAAGGTTGCTCAAAAAGTACATTTCTTTTGGTTTAGAGTCATATATAGGGGTATATATATACACACACACACACCAAGCTATCCATGGTTGCTCTTAGTTACTTTGAAATCCACTCTCACTCCAGGAGCTACATACTCCTCCTCCTCCTGCTGACATTTTGAATTGTCCTTCAAATATTATATCATTTTATGTACATATATACATGCATAATTAACTAACCAGATATCCGGTCTATTATTGTTATTATGACGCATGGTTATCCTTAAGAAGAAGAAGAAGAAGAAGAAAAAGAAAAAGTAGTACTAGTAGTGTATCTAACATTGACAATGAAAATTAAAATCTCATTTTCGAAGGTTAACACAAGAAAAAAAAGAGCGTGTTAGTAATAATGTAGTAGTAGTAGTAGTACTATTACATAGAAGAGAAGGTTCACTTTTTCTTCATTGTATCAGCTTTATATATATATACGTATAATAATATAATGACTTGCTTACGCTTGTTTTATTATTACTATCTCAGAGGTCGATGAATGTATTTTCATTTTTCAAAAGTCATTATGAATGATGAAACTTATTATTATTAGTATTTTTTTTTACTTTTCTTCCAAAATAATGATGGCTACTACTTACTACTGCCTATTATATCTACAAATGCATACTACATTTTTGCATCCAAGTAGATTACCCATGTATGCATGGGTACCTTTTTAACTCCTAAATACTTAATGTAAAATAAAATAATGCAAACAAACAAACAAACAAACAAAGTAGTCACTTTCTCACTTTCAATTCATTTTCATTTCAGCTGTGTATATCTACATCGTACAGCCGGAGACACAGAGCGTCGCTATCACCTCAAGTATTACAAAACAGGAATGTGTGTTCATGATACGGATAGTCGAGGGTTTTGCGTGAAGAATGGGGCACATTGTGCCTTTGCTCACGGTGCAAATGATCTCAGACAGTCTGTTTATGATATTAGGGAACTTCAAGCTATAGAAAATGGTGAAGGAGAGTCACTTGTGGGTCCAAACTCATTAGATAAAGAAAGAAATCTTCTCAATGATGATCCTAAATGGCTGGATACCACCTTTGTTCTAGCTAATTATAAAACAGAGCCTTGTAAAAAACCACCTAGGCTCTGTCGACAAGGATATGCCTGCCCACAGTATCACAATAACAAGGATAAGAGAAGAAGTCCCAAAAAGTTTAAATATAGGTATGTATTTCCATCAATTATGTGGTGTTAGCTTGAGTTATGATTATTTATTTGAGATGGATGAGGGAATGGAAAATAATAATAATAATAATAATAATAATACATATATAATGTGATGTAATCACATTTTATATTACACAATCAGATTACTCATTCCTAGCCCCTTCTTTTAATTACGCATACATGATGTATGTATATATGTATGTATGGATGATCAAAAATACTCTACGTAAATGAGAATTCACTTTTCTATATTCATTAACCATAAATAAATAAATATATATATATATGTATACATGTATATTTATAGATCAACTCCATGTCCAAACGTCAAAAGTGGGGATGAGTGGGGAGATCCAGTGGGTTGTGAGTCGGGAGATTCCTGCCAATACTGTCACACTAGAACTGAGCAACAATTTCATCCCGAGATCTACAAATCTACAAAATGTAATGATATTCAGAACACAAGTTATTGCCCAAGGGGTGCATTCTGTGCTTTCGCACATATTGAACGTAAGTTCTCAGTCTTAATTCATCTTGAAATTTGAAAATGATTTTATATTTTTTGATATTTTACAATTATTATTATGAATAGAAGAAGCAGTGAGTTTAGAGTCAAGTCCGTCACCTGATCCAACCGGTATTGTGATGGGGGATATATTACAACAAATGCTCCCTAGTAATGACAATGATTCGAATCACAATGACGCCACTGTTGGTAGAATGGATGTGAGTTTTAATTTTTCTTATTACTGAATATTCATATAAGAAGCTTTTTAATTTAATTATTTAATAAAGACTCGTTTTTTCCAGATGTCGTCAAATGAATTAAGTACAATGTCTTTTCAAAATCGTGCCCCTGGATCTCAGTTGAGAAATGGTTCTATAACGGTAAGCGAATATTTTTATACTCTATGAGGAGACTCTCTCTCTATATATGTATCTTTGGAATTTAGCCTCCTTTTGAAGAGAATGGTGTTGCTAGTCCTATTGAGAAACCTTCCTCAACAAATGACTCCAAATCTCTTAGCACGAGCATTGATTCAGCATTAATTACTCCCTCTGTCTTACCTAGTAAAAACAGATTTCTCTCTGGTGGTGATAACCGTGATGCTTTAATTTGTAGGGGAATGTTCTCCATAGGTAAGTCCAGCGAAATAGATAAATTCTACAATAAAGAACTATGACAATATATATTTTTCAGAAAATGATCCTACTCTGACTCCGGCGCAGAGAGCTCATAAAATTGCGAGCTTGATTACGACGGGAGGTGTATCTTCTGTCACAACGACCAACACGTTTTCAAATTCAGGAGTTGGATATTTTCCCTCTTTGTCTGAGTCTCTTGACTCAGTCGGTAAGTAATAAGCTGACCTACTTTGTGCGACTTGATTTCATTCTCTTAATTCATCTTATTTATAGGAACAGGATTAGAAGATCTCAATTTAGATCCCTTCGATAGTTCAAAGAGTCGCAAATCATCTGGATTTAGTGAAAAGATTGGAGGATACGATGTTAAATCTCGTAATTGTTCTGGTAACTCTATATCTGCTGGAATGAATATTTTTGGTACAAATGGATCTGCCCCTGTAATGATACCTGGGGATCCAAATGTTTCACCCCCTGGAAACTCACCTCTTCATAATAACTTTTTGCAAAGTTATAGTGGCATGAGCGTTCCAAGCGGCCATGATTCACAAGACTCTGTACGTTGAGAGACTGCTGTCAATATGATTCTGATTATCCCAATATTGAACCCATGTTCTTTTTTCTTTCCTCTAGAACTGTTTAATGAATAATAATCAACAAAGGAATGGCAATTCATTGGGCTTGTTTGCAGACTTGAGCTCCGAGTCAAATAAAGACGTCGAATTAAGTAGACTGAAAGATGAGTTAGCTCAAGCTAAACATAAATTGGTTGCATGGGAAGAAGGTATTCAACAGGCACGCTCTGCTTGTGAGGCCTGGAAACAAGAAACCTCTATGGCCACGAAAAAGGCTGATATGGCCTTAAAGGAAAAGGACAATGCCATGGTCAAAGTCAATCAACTGCAGAAGGAAGTTGATCAACTCTCTGGTGGGCCTTACCTTCACGCATTGGCAAGAGTATCTGAACTACGTGTTCTTCCTTTGGGAGTTCTTAAAACTCTGGAATGGAACCTTCGTAAAGACCTTAAAGAAGTTGAAAACGTAAGGAGGAGAGCCACCTTTGTGCTTATGAACATGCTAATTAGAATATGTCATTAGTAATTCTTTTGTTTTCATGTCTAGGTTATACAAAAGCAGCAGTCTGAGGCAAACAATAGCTGGAATAATTTTACTCCGAATACGACAATGAATGACTGGTCACTAAATAATCTAATTGCTAATCAACAGTCCATGTTTGGCTCCATGGCTGCTCAACAGTAACGATTATCATGATGAATATATAGTAATACGATCAAATTGATTCATTAAATCAATTTGACAAAGTAAAATAATTATTGAGGATGATATTTTTATATATATAAAGAGAAGGAAGGAAATACTTAATCAAGAAAAAAAAAAGAAGGAAGTACGGACGGACGGAAGGAATTTGCCTCTTGATTTCTAATTCATTTTATTCCTCACTTTGCATTACTACTACTTTACCTATTTATATATACAATTATTACATTATCCGAGGAATAATGATGATTTTAGTGTGTCTATTTCGGCATTGAGTCAAGAACTGCAGGAACAGCAACAACCATAGTAATAACTACCATCACCAATATTTAATTTATTACTCTTCTTCTTCTTCTCTTAGATGATAGCTATTCCTAGACATTATTTCAAGGATCGTTATTATTATTATTATACCAATTGAAATTATGGACTTTTTAATGAATAATGATGATGTATAGTATTTTTTTAAATAGGATGTTAAAATTGAATAACAAGCAAATTATTATTATTATTATTACAAAAAAGTTAAATATCCCCCCTTCACACTCTCTATCTATCTAACTACTTTTGGGTAATTTATTATTGAATTTTTTTAAGTGTTAGTTATATATTTATATATTAAATCTTTTATTATTATTATTTATGTTCGAAACTTATTGTTAATAATATCTCGTCAAATAGTATTGTAGCCCAAACAAACAAAAAGCAACCAAGCAGCAGCCCGCCCTCTCTTACTCTTTTTTCCCCTTCTGTATCCCTCAAATTCTCCCAAAATTAAACAGCATCAGCAGTGACGCAACAGAAATATCAGGGAGATGACCGATCGTATCCACACACAGAGTTTACCACAATTTTTTTTTTGCATTTTTTTTCTATTATATCAATTGTGCTGCTTTTAAATTATTTAAATAAAACATAGTCACGATACGGTTCATCCAAGTCATTATTATTGGCTTTAATACATACTTCATACCCTGAATCTCTGTTGCTATGCATTCTCAAAAGAAGACTATTTGTCTCTTCAATAGATTAGTTACATAACACACTCAGAGATTCTCTCTATTTCTCTCTCTGAATAAATTTATATATATACATAAGATTATTGAAGACACCGAATGATAGATATTTTTTTAAAAGCCATGATACCCTCTTGCTTTCCATCTTGTATTTTTTTTTTCTTTGAAGAAAAATAATATTATATTCAGTAAAATATATTATATATATATATAAATGTTTTGTATGTACTTAGAAATTCCATCACCATCATCACCTTCTTGATATATATGATCAACACAAACCACCACCAACAACAACAACCACCAACAACCCATCCCCAAAATCAATTAGTTTTTTTCTTCTTCTAGTAATTCAATTAATAGTTTTCCAGTGGAGTGAATTTTTTTAATTAATGAACAAACAAAAAAAAATCAATGAGTTATATAAGAAAAAATATTTTTTTAAAATAGGAGTTTATTATTCATATAATTAATTAATTAATTAATTAATATAATATTTTATTATTTTTTTATTAAATTTTTATTACCACATAGTCATGAACGCGCGAAATTATTGGGTATTATTCTGCATTCGTCAGAACACATCTTTTTTTAATATATCTCTCTCCTCTGAGCTCTACTATTAATTCATTATTATTTATTATAATTTGTACAAGAAGACCCCTCTCTCCCACCCAACTGATTCATAATATGTATATGTAAATATGTTTTATTACAATATATAATGCATTCGATCCTCAGTGGGAGGGGAGAGCGTCGGTAGCCCATACATCCGTTTTTACTGAGAAATTGCAGAAAAATTATGATTTTTAATTCATCACTTCTAAATGGATAGGCCTTTTCTATACAATTCCTGCACAATGTTTTATTATTTATCAATCAATCGATTATAATATTATTATTAGTAATTTGGATACTCTCTCTCTCTTAATTATTATCATTATGATGATCTATTTATCACCTCACTCCCCCCCTACCCCCTTATAATGATGACATTGTATTATAAATGGATATGTAACCCTCTTTCAATATTTCTTTTACTAATAAGGTCCTTGTATAATATTGTATATCATTTTATACACATGATCTTTTATTTAAAAAAAAGAATAATTTTACAATCACACAATTTTTTAAAAGGAATATTTTTTTTTAATAATTATAATTAATCATTCACTTTGATGAAAATAGTCATTTATTTTTTTTACGAATTTTAATTTCTTTTTTTAGTGTGTACTCTACATAGTAGTATGATGTGTTTGTAATGATGATAATTTTTAATGATAATGAGGATATTGATGATAATTAATTAATTAATTCTTATTTTTCTAATATTATTATATTATATATTTATCTATCTATAGCTATATCATTAATGGATTTCAGAGATTAGTTTTTAAACAGAAAAAAAATGATGAAAAAAAAAAATTGATGAAAACTGTTACTTGTTTTTAATTCATTATTGCAACACCACACTCTTTTTAATAATTACTACCCATTATTTTTCTTCTCCTTCACCATCTACTCCTCCACACCCACCGCAACAATAGTTCACCCCCCCCCCCCTCCTTTCTTGGTAGTCAGCATATTAATATTAATGATAATTAATTGCATATTACATATTACTATATGATAAATGAAAGAATAAAAAAAATATTATTTTCCCAAATACTGTTCAATATTCTCTCAAAAGCAATCCTGGATCCCGAGTCTCTCAACTATCCACCAAAAGTCCTCATAGAGCTCCATCTTCTTAGGAAGCTCCAATTTTGATTCCCTTGGATCCTGTGATTTCGCTAGGGAACTAATTTTCTCCTTTCGGGAAATGAGAACATAGTTCCTTTTGGCTAGGAGAAGCAAGTAGTGATTTGAGTGTAGGATTTTCCCCTCATAGTGCTCTATGTAATTCTCCAACTTCTTGCAGCTCTTTTTCATGGATACTTCCGTCAGCTCCTCCTCACTAGAGTCGATGATTCGCTCTGCATCGCTACTGGTCAGTAGAAACTCACAATCAGAGCAGGACCACTCGCTGAGTGGGTTTAGTGGAGCATTTGGTAGCATGATACCCTTGGAGCATAGTTCACACATAATGGCACTCACATAAGTGTTCAACTCTGTTGGATCTCGGCATCTCAAGCATGTGCATTCAAAGAAGTAGAGAGACTTGAGACGCTTTCTTCTCTTGAGTGTGCCTAGATGGCAAATGAGATTCATCAAAAATAAATAAATAAGAGGAATGAATGAACTGCTGTACGAACCCAGCACGGATGGAGAGAAATTCACAGTCATTCTCTGACCTTTCTCTAAATCGCAGGTAGCTTTTAGAGTGATACAAGCACTTGAAGCATCAATTGAGAAGTGAGAATTGCCAATGCAGTCGTATTCCATGAGTGAAAAGATGGGGAAAATGGCTTTTCCTCCCCCAGGAACCAAAGGAGTGCTGTGAATCACAAAAAGTCCTTGGAGAGATTAAATTACAAACATAGTGCAATCTTCCTGAGATTACTACGTAAATCAATTATCATCTTGGGATTCCTTACCAAGTAATAAATGAAGCTCCTCATCTCCCACATCCGAGGCCATGAACAATCGGGTTCGAATGTAGTTGACGACTTCCTTTTGAAGAAACTCCCATTCTCCTCTCGCCTTTTTTCGTTCTTCTATGTGCATAGAGTTTGAATCAAAAAAGTCATTCCAATCAGAGTGTCTCTTTTTCTTTGACTCCATGAGGCGTAGCACAGTGATGACGGAGTTAATGGACATGGGTGTCTGATAGTCTTGAAAATCCAATTTGACCTTATTCTCCTTTAAAATTTTGCATTCTGGTCCATGAGCCTTATTCATTTTTACGCAAGGGCCATTGCAGAGTCGTAGAGGACATCCCCGAGGACAGAGGCAAGATCTTTTTTCACTTAAAATCCTTTTTAAACAAACTGGACATGTAGGAAAAGAGTGGAGATCAGGGGAGGAAAGGATGGACGTCTCTTTGAAGAGAAGCTCTCCTTTTCTAACACTTCGAATAGTTTCTAGCCCCTTTGAAACTCGATGAAAGGGGTAGCATTTGGAATTGACTCTGTGATGGGAGTAGTGCTCTTTGGAGCAGTAATAAATGGATTGACACCAACTGCATTTGAATTCAGAGTCTGGAGCTCTGCACAAAAAGCAGTTTCTCTTCTCCTTTCCTTGATTCTTTTGAGAGAAGGGTTCACTGATCCATTTGATGGATGATGATGATGAAGAAGGAGTAGATGTAGCTGATGACTGACTTTCATTATTTGCTTGACACAATGTCATGTTTGTAATCACAACAAATGTGAGAACAGGCCTATTTTGTTGTTGTTGTGTTGTTGTTTTTTCCTCTATTTGATTCTATTCATTAATTTCTTTTGACTCGCTAAAGGAGGGATAATATTGAATATACTACTACAAAATACAAAAAGACTAAAGCAATGATAAACATAGAATAATAAAAAAACAATACTAACATTCCTGGACGCCGTCCAGACAATCCTTAAATATCAACAACTCCTTGAACATTTTACGCAAGCTGAAGGCATAAATGTGACGAATTTCTATTCATTTTATCTTGTCTAACGAAACATTCTGTAGATAATATCTATATACGTACGTATGTACGTATGTATGTATGGATGAATCTAAGCATTAAGGCAGTAAAAAAAGTTGAAGGAAAGAGCAAAGAAACTACAACGTGTGTTTGTATTTTAAAATAGTCTGAGGTAGGCATATTGTACATATTATGTACATACTTAAAGTACATACTCGTATATATATCATTTTAATTCCTCAAGGTAAGGTGGAATCACCAAATTAAAAATACGATTAAATAGTATTATGTGTTTAATATACGATTCTCCATGTATATACATATATAGTTCACCCTTGAATAAAAGATATTCCAAATATGCAATCCACTTTTGGCCCGAAGCTTGCTATATACTTATTAAAGAGGAGAAACACATATTTTGTGATAATATATAATATAGTCCTGCATATTATTATCACAGTAAATAATTCATTGTCAGCCTACCTCCAGCTGCTAACATATTATACTAATCAGCTTTTTGCAATCAATCCATTAAAAAAGATCGAGTACTCGAAATTGAATTGGTGGTTGGACAATGTACAGCTATTCAACTGTTGTACCATGCGCTATTACAGCTTAGTAATTAGCTTAGCGAATTTAATGTTCAGAAAACGAATAACTCAAATATTTCAAACCAAGAGTTTCCCTGACACTATCGACTCTCACAACTTTTCCTATACGTACATAGATGAAAGGCAAAACACAGAAAAATGAATAAATTTACAAGTACTACTGCCTCTCCATATATGTACATCCTTTGCTTTTCTTAAGCATTCTCGCACCCACTCCATTGCTGTATCTCTTTTGAAACTTCCTCTTTCCGCCACATGATGAACAAGCCCCAAGGCTTGACCAATACATCCAATAACAACAACATTGGGCCCATTAGAGGCTGTTGCAAATGTAGATAATCTACTTCTACGTGGTGAACGACCCATTGATCTTGAAATATGAAGATTAAAGTTAGTCTCGTCCATAAACAAGATTGTTCAATTTTGAGACTAATAGGAAAGCAAGCATTCAACAAAATCCTTACACTTATTCCCATATCGAACTTGAGAAGGTATAGTTTAGCTCAGAGTACTAATGGGGGAGGGGGAAGAAGAGTGGACAAATCGAGAGCTGACAAAAATAAGTAAAAATACAGGTTATATTTTGTTGTTATTGGGATAACACCGTAGGAGATAAACACTTGTGCAAAAATGTCTTTTACCTATGTACATACAAAACTTTCCAGAGGTGTGAGAACCAGATCTGGCACGATTCTAAATAATTAATTAAATCCAAAGGGCTATAAACAATATCTACAATTACTTTGCAAAACCAACATTGGGGCAACGAAGAAGGATTTCTGTCCCTAATACACTGGTATTGAGGTGAATGTCTCATTATGATCTCTAATATTTTGATCAATCTCCCAACTTACCATAATCCCAGATGTAAAAATTACCTTACATCCACAATGATATTTATTTCCCAAAACTACATTCATACAACTACCGATATATATTTACAGTGAAAATGAATATTTTCCCTGTTAAAGTCAATGTCTTTTATTTACCCTTGACTCGATTCAATATTATGTATTATGTATATTGACTGGAAACGTGACTTGTATGTACATACTTGTACCTCTGATAAATACATCCATCAATTATAATGCACAATTCTTCTAGGATTGAAAAGGTTGTCAGAATACCAGGATATACAGGAATAAAGAAACAATATCACTCCAATTATAATTTATTAATCATTATTAATTATAGGGGATGAATGAAATGTACAAACAAACATAAAACATACAATAGAACAAGGTCAAAGAGGGTTAAGTGAGGAAAAATAGGCTTCTATTATATATATATATATATGATCAATTGTATTCAAGGGCACTTTTTCCTGCAGAGAGATTCATTGATTGAGTTCTTTACTTTTAATATTATGGAGTCCATAATGATGTACTATCTATAAACATACTTATTCATCCACCATTATATATATATATATCAATATGACCAACAGTATTTTATATATAGTGGCTAATATATTATATATAATAGTACATACGGTGTCCCTGTTTCTGTATTATAATTTGAATAAAGGAGGGATTTCGTTATTATTATTATTACATACCAATATTGTATCCTTGACAATATACATAGGTATACATATAATATATAATTTATAAATATACATACATACATATTAAAATTGGAATTAATTCCGACATGAGAATAAAATAAACCATCGATCTTTTTTCTTTCTTTTGACGATGGGTTCAAGTTCACTTTTATTTTCCTTTTTTTACTTCGGCACCCTATATGTATATACTTGATATAATAGAGTCATAATGTATAAATCTATACGTAATAAGTGAATTTTTCATATGTGTGTGTGTGTGTGTTCCCTGGTGGATTCGACCTTCTGGAGTCAAAATATACATACTTATATTTATATATATATATATAGAATTGTTAATAATAACAAGCTCACATTAGAAGTAAGTTTTGTAACCATGGTAACTTATCCTTGAAAAGTTATCAATGTGAGTATTATTTTGTTTTTTTCTAGCCAGCTACGTAGTATATTCTTTTTATACATACTCGTGTAATATATCATTATTCATTATTATGTTGTATGTATGTATGTATAATATATGTAAACACAAAGTTCTGAGCAGGGGGAAGAGCTAATTCCTGAGTCGCAAAAAAAAAAAAAAAAAAATAAAGCGTTCATTAATTACTTTTGAAAGTCCAAAGAGAGGTTGTGTAAGGAGTACATATACAAAATGCATTTCATATTATTTACTCATAGTCATCTTGTACTAAAGTATTCATTGCACACACTTTCCTTGGGGAAGGGGATTTCAAGGTCATTTCTGCATATAACATCTTAAATAAAACAATTATAAACATGAATAGCATATAATATATAATATGTAATCTATGAACATGGATGCAATCTATCAAAGTTCATTGCCTTTTTTTTGTATCTTTGCTTCATTGAGTACAAGGAATTTGAGATTAGCTCAAAACGTGTTCAATCCTATTTTTATTTACGTGATGAGGAAAAAATAACACACAAAAATGGATAGATGGAGGTTTAGTGATAACAAAAGAACTAATATGTTCCGTTATTTCAATTGAATAAAATAATATGTATAGTAACCCAACTTTTTTGGGTGAAGGCCGACTGACTGGAGGAAAGACAAGCAGGGATAATTAATTACTGTTAATGAACATGTATATAATTTCCATATTATGTATAAGTTGCAACTTGTATAAGCGAATAGATAACAATATATCAGTAGTAAATTAAGAATGTATAGTTCTTGTTTGAGAATAATTCAAATATTAACACACTACCAGATGTTTGATATAATTTAATGGAGTAATTTTTGACCCTTTATAAGACAGTTATGATTAATTAATGATAAACATGCCATGACACATAAGACAATTCGTGGGTTCAAAATTGTAGATAAAAATCCTTGCCCTTCTTATCCTATCGCATCGTGACACACGGATCTAATGTACAACTATGAGTAACAAATAGCGGGAAATTTGCATTTATTTTTATTTAACATTCTGACAGGGATAAATTTTTTTACTTTTTAAGTTGGCACACCTGTCACTGACCTCTCTGCCAAGTTATATCTCAAAATATTTATTAGTGTTTGAGATACGCATTGTCCTTTTATGAAAAGCTAAAATGTAATTTTATGCAATTGTGAGAAATGTTGTTGACACTAAAAAAGTTACAATGAATATTCCAAACTGTATTCTTTTGAAATTTTGAGGATCCACAGTTTATTTCTCGAGATACATTACCTATTACTCAAGAAACCGATCATTTGATTATTAATTTTCAGCGGTTATAGTTTTGTAATTAATTATTGACTTAATAAAATTTTTGTAACTGTTTTGAAAATTAGATAAAGTATTGACACATGTGCATTGCTTCAAGGGGATTAAATAAAGATTTTTTGATTCCCCATATTTTTTGCCCATAGGATTACATTGGAATCAAATATAATATAAAGAATAATAAGATTTCTTGGATTTACAAAAAAACCATAATTATATATATAAATCGTATCCAAAATAACAGCATTTATTGCATTGAGAAATAAACTCAAATGAATTAATATTAAGGAACGTAGATCGGTGACCCTTGACCTATAAAACATTGCACCTAATATGATATATGCCAGGATCCCTCTTTTTTTAACTTTACACATCAGATGCAGATTTATATTGGCTCGATTTCAAAAACATTTCTCTAACTTATACATAGCAGAAAAGATTTTCACAAATTCTTTTAGAATATACTACAAACACTGAGTCACGTCGCCATTTTTTCTATAGTATCTCACAACCTCTCTTCTTTCAAAAGAAATGATAAATAAATACCCAAAATCAGTCAGTAGATGTCGCCCCAACAGTGGATGTATTCTTCATTTAATAATAGTAGATTCAAATCTATTGTACAACTACTTGGATCTCAACCAATCAACGTTTAAAATACTCATAATTAAGGGAAGAAGAGTAGGAAAATCGATATTAGAACATGCAATAGGACTCACTTTTTTTTACATGCATGTACCTACATATTTGACAGATTATATTTTAGAAAGGAATTCCTCACGCAACCTTTTGCTCCTTTCTTTACCATTAAAAATACAAACGAGATAATTTAGAGTTTTACACATCATGTTTATAAAAAAGATTTCATTTTCATTTTTAATTTGTATATATTTTTTTTTTGTAAGAAACGGTAGATAAAAATGCACGTTTAAAGTAAACCGTACATACACGAAACATATATGAAATACAATGATATTCTCTTGATTGTAATCTGAACATTTATATCAGTGTGTTATTATTCATTCATTAATTAATCTAAAAAAAAAATCCTTAGTAAATAGTAAGTCACTTGAGTTCCCCAAAAATATAGATATATATAACGAAAAAAAAAAAAAAAAAAAGACGAGGTGTCAAA
The DNA here is from genome assembly GCA_963680855.1 of Lepeophtheirus nordmannii. Lineage (NCBI taxonomy): Eukaryota > Metazoa > Arthropoda > Copepoda > Siphonostomatoida > Caligidae > Lepeophtheirus > Lepeophtheirus nordmannii. The sequence continues at coordinate 27,456,771 of OY804522.1, read as the reverse complement.
CATATATAATTATAATTAATAAGATAATTAATTTGTTTGTTTTGTGTTGAAGATCATGTAGGAGTGAGTCCCTTTTTTATTGTGAGTATTCCTCAAAGAGTTGGAAGTGTTTTAAAAAGGAGGCTGTTTTTTTGAGGAATTTTGAATAAAAAAGGAGTTTATACTCAAAGAGTCATGATTATGAAAATGGATCTGTAATTAATTAATTAATTATTTGATGGAATAATAATAACATAATCAGAATGATAATGATATTAACTAACTAACTAATTAATTGAAGTTATTTTCTGCCAAAATATAACGATTCTTTTATCCATATCACAAATATATTTATTTCGCCAATTGTATTTGATTTGAAGTAAAAAAAAAAATGGTATGACAGGGTGGAGAGGGGTGAATAAGTCCTCTTATGCCTTGCCCATTAGTCTGTCAAGGAAGGGAGTGTATGGGAAGAAACCATCTTCATCCTCAGGGTCACAGAGTTCAGCCAAAATAGCAGCAGTATCTTCCTTGGGGACTTCATCAGCTGTTTTAAAGAGAGAGAGAGAGAGAGAATAAAATAAGTGGTTGATTGAGCATGCATTGTTGAATATTTGAGTGACTCTTTGTTCCTTACCCAAGTTGGAAATAACGTTTTCCAATTCAGCCAACATCATGGTTCCATTCTCATTCTTGTCGTACAATTTGCAGAGCTCAATGTAGTCGTGAAAGGTTCCACAGTTGTCAGGGGTCTTGTTGGCATCATTGATGAGTTTGACAACTTCATCAAATTTGCAGTACTTCTTTTCCTTCTCGTCTTGCCAGCCTAATCCGACCATGATTTTCTTGGTGATGTTGAGTCCAAGGGCGTACATGACATCTCCCAAGTAGAACATGTCCAATTCACCTTTGCCATCCCAATCGTAGATGTCACAGATTTTCAAAACCTCTGATTGCAAAATTTATGAAATATATTTATATTAATTAGTAGTCATTATTAGGTAGAGATAATTAGTTCCTTCTTTAAAAAAAAAAAAAAACTACACCCCCCCCCTCCCTTCTCAAAAGTGTATATAAATAATTTTTTTGGCAAAAGAATTGCTTTTTCCTTCCTTTCCCCTCCATTTTGAATCAAATCATCTTTCTTTTTTTTAAAAAAAATATAAATATAAATCTGCTTTCAATTTCTAAGCTTCTTTTTTTTTAAGAATTCCGTGAATATATTTATGATCTATAAATTTGTTTGCCCTTACCGTCAGCGTCAACCTAAAAAATAAATGAAAAATAACATAAGTAAATCCATTAGTAAATAATAATTTAAAAAACATTTATTCACATTTCTTTTAAAATTCTTTTGATGAAAAATATGTCACTTATTTTTCCACAAATTATCTTTTTTTTTCTTTTTTTTTTTTAATAATAAATATAATAATTTCATAGTGCAATGCTATGAAATAATATGTTTAAAATCACAAAATCCACTTAAGTGTTCACAAAATCAATCCTTACCATGATGAAAATTTGATGTTTTTATACACACTCTGAACAAATAGGAACAAATCACAAAGGAGGTATGATGACCACAGCCTCTCGTCTTGACGTATCGGAGTTAGATGCCGAAGTAAAGAAGCGGAATTCAAGTCCCTCACCATTTATACTAGATAGATGGCGCAATTGTCAGATTCTTATTACTACAATAGGAGGGCGTGCTTTGTTTCTTGTCTTTTTTTTGGAAGGGTTTTGTGAATTATAAGCGGACTTATTAAAAAACAGAGTTTCAGCTACAATAGGCAGGGGCTGCCTATTGTTCCACCTATGACTTTCTCCTTTTATTCATGGCCTGACGCTGGATAAATGTGAGATGGGGGAAGAGTTAGTTAGTGTTTAGTCCTTGCTTCTATTTCAAGAATCTTATTATTTTCCCTTTCTGCTATTTTCTTTCTATAGTTTCTTTGATATAGGTTCTGCCGGCTTTCTACTTTGAAGAGGAAAAGCCATGATGCCTGGTGACCTGAAATGACTTTTCATATGTAGATACATAAAAATGGTGGTGCCCCCAAGAAAACAAAAATAATAGAAGGAATTTGAGTCCTTGAGAGAGACAGAGAGAGAAACAAAAGATATATTTTAGAGAGCAGGAGAATGGATTCCCGGTTTTTTTATGTATATATTAAAAATATATTCAAAAATATCAAATCTAAAAAATATTTTAGGATTTCTCTCTCCCTCTCTTTCTCTCTCTATTAAACACAAGATTACACGTCTTTGAACGTCTGCCAAGACATACATACATATACTATTTATTATTATTTTTGACATGAGTCATAAGGAGCTATTTCTTATTTTTTTTTTTTTTTGGATAAATGGGTCGATTTGATTGATACATTTTGTTATTTTCTAAAATGAAGATATCGAATAAGTGTACTGGTAAATGGTACGCCATATTGAAATGTCCTTCTTGACATTAGAAAAGGAATGAGTACACAATTATGTAGAAATGGCTAAGTGTCCTGAATTCCTTTTAAACTAAAAATCACGCAACCTTTTATTTGTATTTAGTTGCAGAGGAGGAATCGACTCCAAACTGGAGACTCCTTGGGAAAATATATACAAACTCAATTACATAATAAACATTAACTTATCATCATCACTTGCTCTCTCCCTTAGTGACCCAAGGGCTTGTAGACTCCACCGGGTCAGAGATAGAAATATGTCTTTTTATTATTGTAATTTATAATTTTTGTAGTTCTTCAAAGTTTTAAAGGCACAAAGTCCTTTTTGTCAAATTTAAGAACAAGGAATCGTTTAGAGTGTCTAAAACCGGTATTTATAAAAAAAACCCATTCGTTATTAGAAAGTGCTTTCAATTCAATAGGTCCCCTGTAGAGCGTTCATGGATCTTCAAGGGGATTGTACATAAGTTATTCCCCGTAGTGATGCAAGAGTCAAAATACTTCTTGATTTAAGTATCAACAGGTAGTGAATTTTACCTTTTAGTTCCCAATTTTAAACAGTCTGGTATATCGAATGATTGCACCCTCAACACACCTGGTTAAGCCCACTCGTGATGCGGAACATAAAATTTAAATCATCAAATATTTCATCAAAGTAGCTTAAAATTAATGTTTATTATAGTATATATATGTAGATGATAGCCTCCCATCAAAACATGAAACGGTGGTCAATGATTTGACCTTCAAACAGCTCTCTAATCTATGTAGATATTTCTTCTCAGAACATCCATGATCTGATCTTGAGAATCAATTACCATTTTTACTCATTTGTCTCATACTAACGCCTCTGTAAATTCATTCATTCCTTATTTGGCTAACACTTTTGGCTAAAAGATCTTAGGACAACTTCTGCAAGAGCTCTCTGCTTCTTTTACAGCATCTTATATTCGTGCTTAGAATAAGCATACAAGCAAATAATAATAATAATAATAAAAAAACATATTTATACACTCTGCTTTGATTTTCATGTATATTTGTATGTACGACTTTCTCTTTTTGATTTTTTCGATTTTTTTTGGAAGAGATTCATGATTGTATGTATGTATTTTCATATAAATAGTTAGGTATGCTGCTGACACCTATGCACATATATACATGCAGTGAGTAAACTATTTGCAAAAAGTATATAAAGAAATATCTCAATAGAAACATCATTTGTAATGTTTATACATATAAGTCTTCCCAATTTACAATGTAGAAAGTAAGGCGGCGATGGAATTTCGTTATAAATGTCAAGAGAGCTGTTTACAATCCTACCTCTGTAATTGTATATTTCTTTTTTATGTGAATAATCTTTAATCCCAAATAATAAGTTGTGAAATAATAACAATAATTGAATAACAAAAGACGAGTAGAGAATATTTTCTTTTGAGCAGAATGAATTGACTTTTATTAGTATACAAAAACGGGAAGTCAAAATACATTTTTTGTAATAATAATGATGATATTAAAAAAAAAAGCAAAGGAAAAGATCCTTATAATTCAAAATGAAGAATAATAAAAAAACATGCAATTTTTCTTGGGGAAGGATGAGTAGAATTTCTGAGTAGAAGTTTGAATCAAAACTCCGCCACATCCATACTATTCTAATTACCAATCCTCAAACATCTCAGGATGAGGACCAGCACATACTCGCTTCAAAAAGGCCTCGTAGGGAATGAATCCATCATCATCCTCAGCCTCACAACACTCCTTGATCAAAATATCCACCTCTTCCCTCTCAAGCTTTTCACCTAGAGAATAAAGCAAGTTAAGTATAGGACAATATAGCAACGTTTTGAATGAGTGTACGGATCTCTTACCCAATGAGAGAAGGATATGTTCCAATTCTCCTTGAAGCATGGTTCCATTTTCTTGCTTATCGTACAACTTGAGACACTCGATGAAATCCTCAAAGGATCCCATATCCAAACTCTTTTTGACTTTAGCATAAATGGGGTAAAACTCCTCAAGTGTCAGAAACTTTTCTCCCTTTTTGCTACTTCCTCCAAGTTCTTGGATTTGTTTGAGAGTAGGGTTCGTGTTGAGTCCACGGAGACAGTCACCTAGATAGAACAAGTCCATACGGGACTTGCCTTCAAAATCATAGATGTCGAAAGCAAACTTTGCTCCTGTTGAGATTGAGGGGGGAGGGAATTAAAAGATTTTGTTATATATGTATAACAAGGATGAGCTATGACTGTAGAAAAACTGCTAGGAATGGAGAAAAATAATGTTGATATAAACCCTTAGAGAGAGAGAGAGAAAGACCTAAAGAGACATGATGGGTTTTTGTTGAAGCAAAGAAAAAAAAATTGTTTTTGGCACGTTTTTTGTGTATATATATAAAGGTTTATATATAGATATATCAATAATTATAAAATATTTACAATCATACAAATGTTTTAAAAACTTTTCTGTTAAACCCTGAATATTCAATAGTATAATGATGCATATAAAATTAAAAAAAAAGAGGTGTTTTTTTTTTCTTTCAAAAGAGGTATCATAGAATCGAAAAAAAAAAAATTAAACAAATAAAAAAAAAAAAAAAAAAAATAGCAGAGAGAGGACGTTTTCGCTATGTGCCCCTAAATCATTTTGTCTTTCATAAACTAACTAATAATAAAAAAGATTGAATTGGGAAAAAAAATTATTATCAATTTCGGGAAAAAGTGCTTGTAACTATCACAAAAAATATATATTCTTTTGTATAATAGTAGTAATAATAATCCAATATTAATATTTTAATAATAAGTGATGGTACTATTATGAGTCAAAAAAAAAAAGATTTTTTTTTTGCGGTGTTTTCAGAATGAAATCTTATTTTGTAAGCATTGACTTTTCGCCTCCCTCACTCAAGAAGGAGGTGATTGAAGGAAGGAAAAATTCAACGACAGAGAGAGAGGGAGCATTTTGATGTTCTATTGCTGTGTTCCGTTTTTAATAATAATAATAGTTATAATATTAATATAAATCAAAATCGTCAGTTAAAGTTGTTGATAATAGCTTTTACAAAATAATAAATTGTGAGAAAATTTTGTTTCTATTTAGTGTAAAATAAGTAAAATAGGAATGTCTGTCCAAATAATGGTTTAATTCGTCGACGTAATCCTGGATCAGTAATGATGTTGATGCTGTTGATTTATTAAATGTTTCCAAAGTTTTTTTTTTTTTTTTTGCAAATAGAGATTTTAGATTTTGCAAAGACGATCCAAAAAAGCTGAAAGAGATTGGGAAGAAAGAAATGTCATTAGTACAACTTATGTAATATTTTTATTCAACGTAAAAATAGGGAATGAACGGATGGAATAAATAAATAAATCAAAATGTAGATAAACTTTTTTGGCAGAAATTCAAAAAGTATATTATAAAATCATGTCTTGATAGATTTTTTATATCTTTTATATCTCCCTCAGATCTACTAAACATAGATAAATACATAGAGGGGTATTGAAAAGGGGTGGTACAAACGGGGATCACTCGATTTCTCACCCATATCTGTGTAATTTTATATATTATGATATATATAAAAAAATATTTGTTTTTTTAATTATTTTAAAGATGGCGAGTGCTAAGAACTTAGGCATTACTGCACATTTTCTCCAAAAATGCTGAAAAAGAATGATGATGAATTAAATTAGTGGAGATCCTTTTGACCAAATGAATGATTTTTATCATCAATCGAAAGTAAAAGGAAACAAAATAAAGGACTTACGCATGAAGGGCATGAAGCCTTCATCGTCTTCGGGATCACACAACTCCTTCATAAGGGACTTGGCATCTTCTTTGGTCAATTTTTCACCTGGGATACACAAGTAAGTAAGTAAGTAAGTAAGTAAAAGGATAAGAATAGAAAGAGAGTCTCCCTTACCGAGATTGGTGAGAAGTCTGTAGAGTTCGTTACCCAAGATGGTGCAGTCATTGTTCTTGTCGTACAATTTCAAGATTTCAACAAAGTCGTGAATGCCACCAGTGTCCTTGGACTCCTTGGCTCTCTTGAAGATGGGGTAAAAGTCATCAATCTTCATGATTTTCTTGCCCTTTTCCTTTTGGCCACCGAACTCATCGATGGAGTGGAGAGTGGGGTTCAAGTTGCAGGCACGGAGGAGATCACCAATGTAGAAGCCATCAACTCTGCCGTCACCCTTGAAGTCATAGACGTCAAAGGCAAACTTTATCTCTAAGGGGAGAAACATAACAGTGAATCATTAGCTATAGCAAAAAGGGAGTATTCAAAGGGATGCAAAAAAAAACACACAAGAGTAGTAAGCAGGCAGTAAGATCACTTACTCAAGCAGGATGCTTCGTGCAGTGTTAAGAGGGTTGACACGTTGGATGTTGAAGGGTTGAGTTGGATCACACAAGAGAAGAAGAAGAAGAAGAACGAAGGGCAACAACACTCGGGAATGATGAACAAATAAAGATGGTGAAGAACAAATAGCAGAAAAAGGTGGTTTTATATAAATACTCAAACATTCAATCAAATCAAGGGGAAGTTACATACGTTTACATATTATATACAACATCATGGTGGGTGGTGGGAGGGGTATGGGGAGTAGGATAGTAGAACTCTGTACACAATCACGGGTTTTTATTTTTTTGGTGGGGACATTTCTCTTATTTAGAAGGAAAAAAAATATAATTAAATCTTACTCTCAACATCTCTGGGATGGATACCGTATTTCTCTCCAATCACCTTGTTTTCCTATAATCATAAAGTATATTGCATTAATAAACTGAAGTAAAAACTCACTTTCAATATCCTTTGGAGTAAGATCAGCCTACAAGGACAGTGATATCATCATCATCATCATCAAGAAGGAATTAAGAGAAAGAAGAAAAAAAAAGATATAAATATCAAAGAGTTTACATTAGAGTTTTTAAATAACTATGGTGAGACATAGAGGTGCTTTCTATTTCATGACTTCAAGTCATGGAAAGCAGGGAAATAGCCTTGCATCCATTCAATTTAAATTAATTTTTTTGTCAATAAGCCAAGTATTTTTAAATTTCATATTTTAGTTGAGTATTGATAAATTTGAATTTGCAATTCCATCAAATGCATTAAGAAAAATGAAAATATTGAGTTTATGAGAATATATTAAATATCTAACGCCGACATCTTGGATGAATGGATGAATCGGAAAGTACGTACGTAAAGTGTACTTAAATAATTATGAATTTTTTTTTTTAGTTTTTTTTCGTTAAGTCACTTACACTCATGATGAAAATTTATTTTCCCTCTCGAGATTTCAGACTTGGAACGGAACACTTAAGCTATCGTTGTCGAAACGATGTTGTTGAGCTTTTAACTGAAGAAGCTGAAGTGAGCAATGGATACAAGTGCCCTCGGGTCTATATATGATGTAGAGGGCAGCACGTTGGGGTGTGAGCGCCCGCCAAAAATTCCAAAATACTTGCTGCTTTCTTCATTCCCTCCTATTCAAAAGCTCCGTGGAGGAAAGCCGATTCAAAGCAAGAGATCATTAGAGAGACAAATCTATTTTTTAACATATATAGGTCGCCCAGGGTAGCTGCTTGTATTTAAATCATTCCAGCTACTCCTGCTGCCTGTGGATAATTCGATCTCCTTATATCTACACAGTATGTATTACATGTCATTTTACGTCAAAAATGCGAATTTCGATTCTGCCAAAAGTGGCTGAATGAAACGAGGGATTGTGTATTATGAATAATGATATGAACTTGAAAACAATTTAGAGAAAGAGAAAGAGAGATGACTCATATTGTAAATCCATAAAATGATTTAAATCCTAAATGTATCCTTGAAATATGTAGGTACATACATTTTCGAATCCCCAATGACATCAAAAGTACATTCTATAATATGTATTTTAAGAACTGTTTTTATATGGATATTTGTGAAAATTTACTTAAATATTTCTCAATAAAATATGGAAAATTAGGGAGTGAAAATTGGAGGAGGGGAAGAAAATTATTCAATTTTTAACTTAAAAATATAACTATTTTTAGAGGAAAGTTATTTGCATACATTTAAAAAATCATGTTTCACAAACTATCCAATTAGTTGAGTACTTGAATTAAAAAAGTACGTGACTCTCATGTCATTTCTTCAATCTCAATCATATGTATATTAATTTAAATGAAATAAATATCCTAAATATGTATTTGGTTGATTTGAATGCCACTTTTGATAAATAAATAAATAGGTCAAAGAAAGGTAAAGATGTAAGATTTAAATGGGATACAAAAATGTTTTAGGTATTTTAACATTCGAAAAAAATGAAAAAAGTTTGAGTGATATTGATATTTTATTTGCTTACAGAATGCTATAATATATTTTTTCATTTCTCACCTTTGAATACAATTACAATACATGCATAATGCATTGATATATAGGTAAAATTGTAGACTGTATACTTAATTTAAAGTATATTGTCTGTTTTAAAGTGTAAGGTTGCGATACTTATTTTATTCCAATAGTTCCGTTCATTTATAGATTGTATATTTGTTTATTTTTTTCTCTCTTTCTCGCATATGATTGCATGGTACGTAAACAATAACAAATAACAATACGTTGTTATTCTCGATCACAAGTAACTGAATTATTTTTTGTTAAAAAAAGTTCGTGGGAATCGGTGAGCTAACCATGGCACTCACCTCTTCATCTTCTGTTTTTAAAGTATGTGGATCTTTACGTCAGATTCTGTGCATTTCTCCCATGAGCAGCAGCGCTAAAGAAACGTCCTCAAAGAGGCCACGAACTGCATTTGCTCTTTTTTGGAGCTCCAAGATGGATCATCTTCCCAAGGGAAAGAATGGTTTGTGTTTGTTTTTGGAGTCTAGTTACAATCTTGCAAATGATTTATTTTCATTTCTTGTAGGACTCTTGGAAGCAAGTCGTTTATGGAGAACCATGTCTGTCATGGAGAAGGAGCCGTTTCATGCCATTTACCGCAAAGAAAAAGATAATTTCGTTGAGCCTGTACTGAGCGAACAGGACGTTACTGAAAGATCCATTCGAGTATAATCCCAAACTCCAAGGGAGCTATGTAAATGTACTAATTTAATATTGTCTCTATTTAGGCTCTTAAAAGGAAGGTCCGTAAATATTCAAAGGAAAGAAAGGAAATACTATCAGGTCGAGTTTTTAAGAAGAAGGTCTCTCCCTATAATATATTTGTCGCAGAGGCCTGGAGTGGTTCCAAGGGGAATATATTGGAAAGAGAGTCCTCTCAAAAATGGAAGGACTTGACTCCCTCCGAGATGCTCAAGTATGAGAAAAAAGCAAAGGCCATCAACGATACACGAGACTTGGAGTATGGAAAGAATCCCTTGACTGAGGAAGAAGAGATCAAATATGTTGAACTCTCTGACAATATTCTCAAGTTGAAAAGGGAAATCAATGCACTGGAGAAGTCAATTAGTGAAGATAAATAAATTTGTTATGTCTTTGCTGAATTCGATTATATAATTATAATATCTATTATTATTTTTTTAAATTATGCAAATAAACCTTATTATATATTTAGGTATGTACAAACAAAATATTAAAAAAATCGTATATACACTCTCTTTCAATCAATCTAATTATAGTCGGTAATATAGTTATAATAATTATGGTACATATTTATAAACGTTTCTAAGAAAATATCGCAAAATAGACAAGAGTTACAAATAAATTATTTACAATTATACTTTTTTTTTTCTTTCTCGAATGTATTTTATCATTTTTTTTTGAATGTCTGTTGTAGTAATCGCATAATGTCCCTTACACACCCTGATGGAAAAGGGTGGTCGTGAATACATTTTTTCAAAAGTGCTTATTCATATATTATTCGATTAGAATCTGGATCTATAGGCGGATCCAGTATTGATGGTGTAGCTATATGCAGGAGTATGACTGTAGGAAGGTCTTTTATGAGCAGGAGTGCTTCGAGATTGAGGTTGAGCATGATTCGTATCAATACCAACATTGATTCCAGGAGCACGAATGATGGAATAACTAGAGGAGGGACCTCCATACTTTGTAGCTGTATTGTAGAGATGACGATTTCGAGGAGGTCCCTTCTTGTTGGGGGCACGACGTCTAGAGGGAAGTTGAGAGACAAGGGGAGCGGACTGAGTATTTCGACTATCCGTTTGCTCAGCGGGTGGTGCTACACCCTCTTTTTGAGCAACAATGACTTCTTCATCCTTGTCAGCAATTACTCTTTCTGCAATATGTTTGGAATCGATGGTGATGTGACGACTAGTAGAGAAATATAGGGCATTTGTCTCTGCAGGAACACCGGTTGGGGTATCTAGTCGGAGTGAATAAAATTTGGGGCTTTGAATTGGACTTCTATTCACGGCTTTATTTTGTTGGATCTATGATGGAGAGAGAGTGAGAATATACGTCATGTTGATCAAATTGCATAATATTTAGATATATGTATAGGATCCGTCAATATATTATTACTTGACGAATACATCATATGTATGTAGATATGCATAGTTTTTATATTTATAATTAAGTAAATAAGAAATGACTTTAAATGACTTGGAATAACGCCAAAGAATAATTCAAAGAGAAATAACAAAATTATAAATAAATGTTCTTCAAAAAAACTCAATCAATTTCTCATAATATTGTATTTATGAATATATAAAAAATTAATCAGAGTATGTCTTTTGTTTTATTTGGTTATGTGATAATTATTTCACAAATTTCATCGAATCTTTGGTGTGTGCATTTGCACACATCAAACAAAGAGTAACAAAATATGGAATAAAGGTTAAATGCATCCATTCAAAGTTCATTAGGGTGTGTAGTCTAGAAAAGTACATCCCATGCAATCAAGCAAAGGAATTCCAAAATTGACACAAATGAATGACTCTACTATGTATATACATACCTCTCTTTCTTGCCTTCGTGAATACGTATCAGCATAGTCTGCAACGGCTTGAGATGCCATGATGGTGAGCATGTCTCGGTATCTAGCCCCAGACTTTAAAATAAAAGGATCCTTCACACTCTCAGACTTGGAGTGAACGAAGCAGAGTGAGAGTAAAAGGACGAAGAATGAGAATAAGAGATGATGCTTCATGGCGAATTCTTTACTGGGTTTCATTGGGCTTCAGTTATTTGAAATGCTCGCTGTTTTAAATGTGTTTATGATGGACTCTGAAAATAAAAGGTTTCATATTAATGCAGAATCGATGGGTGTGAGATATGTTATGAGGGGATATTAGCGTTTGAACCCGGATTTAGACTATTCATTTTACGTCATATTATGGATACTGTTTTATATGAAAAATAAATAAATAACAATCATAGTTATCATAGTAGTTTCATCTCATTAGGATGCTTATGATCGATAACAAATTATTACACGTATTTTACTTGGACTTTTTTTCATATATTTATATAATGCTTTGTCATTTCAATGGAGCAGTGATATGAACAATTTGATATAAAAAGTTTAATATATTGGCTGTAATTACATATATCATTTCTTGTTTGCTCTTTAGTCAATTTAAGATATCGATTTGTTATTTTTATGTTCTTTTTTTCATTCAAGGTCAAGTAAAAATTATCTCTACTGGTCTACTACCTACATCAAAAAACCACACCTGAGAAGAGCTGTCAAGAGAAATAAATTTTATTATATGTGAATAATAAATCAAGCCATGAAAAGAGAGGGAATTTAGGTATGTAACTCTATAATACGGGCTCTTCATTTTATCATGAAGGGACCTTAGGAAAATATTTTTTTGATTTATATTAAAGATATTTTTGTATTATTTTTGCAAGCACTTCTTGGGCGTTGTCACAAGATGATAATATGTACGAGGGATCTTAATAACGGAAAAAGAAACCTTGAACTTTTCGAATATAGGGGACTTTCATACCTTTTTAATGAACATTTGCATTCATAATACACAATCTCATGCAAATATCAGCAAAAAACAAAAACAAAAAAAACACTTCATACCTATAAATGAGAGCAAATACTGATGAAATATTTTTTAAATGGATCTTCGGAAACTCAAACCAAAGGACTCTTGTTGAGTATGTTTCTTTGGTGCTATCCGGAGTTATTTTGTGTGTTAGGATGGTGATCGATCTACCACACTACCACTATGATGACAACAACTAATACTAAAGCACTGTTTTCATGACTTGTAAGTAATAAGTAAATAATGATACCCTTGCACCATCATTTCCCTCGCAAAAAGGCGCGAGCAATGGCACGCCTTTTCAACGGGTTCAAGGGGGCTCTACAAATTCTTTTAAGGTTTGACGTTTGCTTCGAAGCAACAATGTATAATAATATGTATCCACATTACATAGTTAAGAGGTAATGAAGTGGACCTTTGCGGCTTTTACATTGCATCACCATGAGCAGACTACAACTGACACCCATTAACAACATAGGTACAATATAACCTAATATGTATTATTTAATAATTTCTAAAGCAACACACACGGTACCCATGGTCATTCAACTCTGGCATTTGCAAAAAATACCATTTTGCAAAAAAAAAAAATATGAAGGAAAAAGAGTAGTGAAGGGTACTCATAAACTGACTTACTATATTGATTATATTATATACGTATATATTTCTGCATATTTGATAGAGGAACAAGTGAATTGCATATCCTTCAAAGCACAAGTATGTACATATATCCTGGGCTGAAAGCATAAATGCAAAACGTTTGAAGATACTATCTGCTATTAAGGTTGTTTTCAAAATCAAGATAAATCCATATTTATAATTAACAAATAGTTAGGTTACATTTCTATAAAGTAGATTTTACTCATAGGCCTTGAATATTTCCTTAGTTAAAGCATTTCCCAAATCACGACGAGCTTTTGTGTCCACTTGCAACCTCGACTCACTTAAGGGAAAGGTAAAATTTGGAAAAACAACTGGTTGCTACCCTTTTGTATTTTCCTTGTTGCTAACTTTTTAGTATTAGGCAGAGATATTATTTATATATACTATTCATTTATAAATTCAACCAATATACCAATCAATCGTTAATATTCAAAAATTCAAAAATAGGGCGCGCAATCCTTGATTTAATATATTTTTTATACACCAAAATCATAAATAATAATAATACCCCTTTTGAGTTCATAACATGTAGAGTCAGCAGCTTTAAATGAGAAGAGTCAACTGATGAAAAACAGCTAAAGGGAGAATACATAGCGTTTTTATTTATCCCAAAAAGCTCATCGTGAATATGAAGAATGATTCAATCAACAAAGAGTATTTCTACAGTACGTGTATGGAGTAAAATATGTACTTCAAGGAAACAACTTCATAAGGCTAGTTTAAGATAGCTTTTTATCTATGTACCTCTAGAATGGAAATTTGACTTTGAGCTATGTATGTATATGTTAAAGCCTGTAATCCTTATGTGATTCTGGAAATGAAATTGATTCGATGTTACTATGCAAATATGGTACATACAAAACCTTGATTTCCCATTTTTCCGGAATTTTTTAATGACTATTGTGGGCTCATAACTTAATATGAATAATAATTATCCATATCTCTAATTATATATAAAACGACATGGATCCTTGGTTAATTTTTATAGGTACGCAAATCCCTTATAGTCAATATCTCTCTCTAAAGAACTTTACACCTTTATTTATGATTTTTTAATAAAAAAAATATCCAAGTCAATACATCATTTATCAGTTTATTTTCCAAACTATTTGAGAGGTTTGATATTTACACATATGTATGTACATATATATCACGTTGCAACAGATACATCTTACAAGTACGGATCGTTGACAGTTATATTTTAATAAGTATATACATACATACATACATAATTAGAAAAACACATATTATCCCAAAGAGATCGATCGATTTACATACATATAGTATAATTTATACAAAATTTGCAAGGTTTTATAATGATATGTATATTTACTTATGTGCCAATAATCAAGATGTACGCTGACACGCTCTGCTACGCTCTATAACAACAGCAAATGAGATTTAAATCTCAACAGTAATTATTTACAACATTATTGTGATAATATATAATTATTATTACATGTACATGAGGATTACGAAACCCCAAAGGGAAGGCATGCAAATTTACATACTATTTATGCAGGTAGACAATATGTAAAAAGGATTGAAACAAGAGTTTATGTTTTAAACTACATATATGCATATGTTGGGTCCTCTTGAACTCATCATATTAATACCTGAGACCTTATAATGATGGACTCAGTCCATTACCACAAAGTTATGTACCAAAAACAATTTAATTGATCAATAATATTCTCTTTTTATATATGACTTAACAAAGGGAATAATGTCTATATTCTTTCATAACCATGATAGGTCTAACAGGAGTCCATCCGGGGAACAATTATAAAAAAAAACATCAACGACAACCAATGGTTCTGGCGAAGGTAAATCAATAAATCAATCATATTTTCAATGTAATTCTTTTGTTCACTCGCAATCTCGAGTCTCAAAATGGAAAAAAATGATGGTAGCTGCTACTAGCCTTTTGTATTTATATTGTTGTCAACATTTAAATTTTTGGGTTAGAGTTAATATTTAGATATATTATACATAGGAATGTAAAAAATATGCAAATTGGGTGTGTAAAATAAAAAAAAAAAGAGAAAATCAATCTGGTAACCCTAACAATTTGATGAATGCTGAGAGGGAAGCAACTTGAACTTTCATGACGTTTTACTGAGCTACAAGCTGCTATTCTTCTTTATATACACAAATGAAGACATCAATAATAAATAACAACATTATGTATACCATAGATGAGGGGCAGAAAATTAACTGAAATTAATGTCAGGAAATTATATATTTTTAACTAATAATTATACGAGGACTTGAGCCCTTTTTAGTTTACATTTATTTGCTTTATTAACCTTAATACATGTATTCCTTCATGCGAGATCTTTACTGTCAGGTAGATATTCTCCCCTCAGTAATAAAGGAAAAATGATAATAGCTTCGAAAAACAAAAAGGACTGTTGAAAGTGCCAACTCCACAAAATCTCGCACGCGGTATTTTGCATGTTATTTACATTCCTAATTATACATTGATCAATTCTACCAATATATAAATTAATCGTTAATACTTGTATAACATTCAAAACTTCAAAAAAATGGGTGCGAAATACTTGGTCTAATATATAGATATATATAATTCATAAACAATAATAATACCCATTTTGAGCTAATAAATTTAAATAGGAAGAGTCACCTGATAAAAAACAGATGAAGGGAAAATACAGAGTATTTTTGCTTATGTCAAAAAGATCGTCATGGATCAGGAGGCGCATAGTCTGAATTTGTGGGCTTTTTTTAGGTATGAAGAGCAACCTGGATTTTATGATCTACTAATACAGAATGAGGAAGATAAATTTACCAATGTCATAGAGAATCTTTCTCCAGTATTTCTACTACTATGTAGGTAGTGGTTAGAAGAACAACAATACACATAGATTGGGGACACAATTGGGGGCGATAATTTCATTTCATTTTTGGAATAAGGGAGGACAATAGTATGTATTATAATATAATTGGATGAATTGTTCAAAATTATTCTGGGAGGAACCTGTTACCTCTTGTTCAACAATGTATAAAAATCATAATTAGCATTGTTAAATCCTCCAAATAAGCTATTTACAAGTCCGATCCAAGACTCGAATTAAAAGTTTAATGGACTTAACTGCAATTCGAACTCGAGTCCTCAGCTCTATCAATAACTAAGTCCAGATCTTGCTTTTTAAATATACATAACACAATGGTATCTTTAAAACATCAAAACCTCTCACGCATTTTTTATCAGATATTGATTTTCTACTTCTTTTGCCCCTTAAAAGTCTTTTGAATTGATTTAATTATTGCTTTGCTTCGAAACAATTTTCTACTATTAAATGAAGAATATTGTAATTCCAACCAACTAATTTTTGACTTTTTACAATGAATATCGCTATGTGATATGATATTATGCACCATTCGATAATAATTATTAATTAATTAATTGTTATCAGTGTGTATGTAGTCACCAGAAGCTAAATAGCAGAGCATTGTCTTAATTTGGTCTTTTTGGAGTGAATAAAATAAGAGATCCCTCGTTAGCATCATCTTAAAAAGAGATTCTAATCTACATATCAGTCAAAACATTTGCATTCTAATATGGTATTGACTAAATAAATCAGAATTAATTAATATAATGTTTGTTTCTTTGATTTGCAACTCTAACAATACATCGAATCTTCTACTAGTTTTTTTTTAATTTTTCAAGTAATAAATAACGTTAGTTCGTGAGTTAAAAACCCCACCCCCTGGAATAAATAGAAGTCTTAGGTACTTGAAGCATGAACCAGGATGTATTGCAGTTACTTTGTAGGGGTATGTACGCATAAAAAAAAGTCTATTCCTATGTTTTCCTTTAGAAACAAGGATTGAACGGTAAGTATGTAATTACATCCCTTGATATATCATTAGAAGAATGCAACTTGTTACATAATGAAATTCAAATAACTATGTACACATGAATGAATAACTAGTTATCATTCAGAGAATCCATTTGTAAATATATGAATATATGGTACATACATATATGTAGGTATATGCAACGTGTAATAAATAATCCGAATTAAAATGGAGAACATTGAATATAACACCACAAGACGTAGGTTAGTTTGTTTGTCTCAGATCATATTATTCTATGTAATCAATAGATAATTAGATATTATCTACACTTTTTTGTCTTTCTTTTGTATTGATTAACTTTGTCTTCATAAATAAAGTGTTTCAATGTACATAGATCCGTGATCATGAATAATATCCATAGAGTGCCTTCATTCATATTGGTTGAATGTTGACTTATTAAAACTTCAATATTAGTGTGTATGTACGAGTAACTCTGGGAGTGCTCATCTCTGGGGGGAAAAAGGTGGTTAAACGCAAAGGTTAATGCATGTTTTTTTTTGTTTTTTTTTTTTTCGCCCAAACCAATACAATACCTAGTCACATGTTGTAATCAAAGTAATTAACATAAACCTACATATCTATGGTACGTATATGCTTATACCTAATAGTTCAAATATATGATTCTACTCAAAATAAATGTAATTACACATATACATAGATATGTATGTGAAGTTAAAATTACGTAAAAAATGATCTCATTTTATTTTTGTATAAATTATAATTATAATTGATGAATAATTAATTAAAATGAATGCTATTTCTGATTCTTTATAGACATACATAGATACATATATAATCAAGAGGGAGGGGCGTCGAAACGAACCAATTTATAAGTATTTATCTGTATAAAAATAATGCCAAATAGTCTTTAATAACACAAATTTTCATTAATATTGATTTTGAGGTGAAGAGACAACAGCTTTTCTGTTGCTGGACTCATGAGAGGGGGTGGGGAGGGGCAAGGGACTCAAAGTTATACATAAATATATTTATGTGTTCAATATAACATCTCAAAAGGTACTACACGTCTGCTTGGATCCTGAGTTCTCAATTTCGACAATGAGTGATTCATTTAATGTCAGAGAGCACTGATGCACCTCCTTGCTCCTGAACACGTTGATATTTGCCATGGAAAGGTAGTTAGTTATTATATATTCATATAAACTTAAGAAGTCAGGTCAGTTTTAATTTAGGAGCATTTCTCACTCAGATTCAACTCGTAATTCAAAGTTAAAGTGAAACATTGTGAAAGGCTTGAGTAAGTTATGAGGAAAATTATTGAGTTCCTTTAAATTGGTTATTATTGGACTATTGTAGGTGTGATAACTATTAAAATGTTATATTTTGACTTAGATCTCAAAGGCTCGTTTGAAAAAAAAAATCAAATCAGCGGAAGAATCGTTTATCTCTTTATAAAACCCCATATAACCGACTCCTTTACAAATTCAGAGCACAAAATTTACGTATATATTTAAGAACGTTTCTCCTGAGGACATGGTTTAAGAAACATTTTTGTATGTAGGGAGAGTTGAGCAAAGGATTCTCTATAATGATGAATGAAAATAACAGTATTATTAATAATAATAAAATCAAGCATAAATCATTCCCTTTCTCATTAATGGGCTCGACTGTGCTCAAACTCATAGTTATCTCCATACAAAACATAGAGATATGAATGCTCATTTGTCAAATTATAATTATGTTACGTGTGTATCAAATCATGATAGGAAGAGTTCTTAGGCCCTTAAAGGTGTATGTAAACCTAAACATATATTAAAGTATATAGAACAAGTAATGTGTGTAGGTAAATATATATATGTAATATTCATAGGACTATTCTAGGCAGTTTAAGGCACTAATGAGTACCTACATATCTATAAGTATAAAAAAAATGAGCTCCATATTATGTGCATATCTTGTAATCATCCAAAAAAAAAAAAGGTAAACAAAAAAAACAAGCACTAAAAAACAGTCCAAGTCATGATGCTTCAATTCTCAAGAGGGCATTTAAAACCTCATTTATTTCATAGTTGAAGTAACGCTTATATTATTTTTATGTAGATACATATTATTATTACTATGATCAGACTGAATATTAAACATAAATATCTAAGTATGTGTATGTATACTCAGAATATATGTATGTAAATACCATGAAATGAGCGACCTGAAAGGAAGACTTAAGTGTGCATGGTGTATGTAGGCCAGTCACGCTTCCAATAATAATTAATTATTGTCTACCAATAATACATAATAATAATAATAATTAATCCATCTATCGAAACGTCATTATTAAGACTATTAGGAGTTGAACAAAACAATTAGCATCCTTAATTGATTATAATTATTACAAATATTCTTAGGATACAGATGTTAAATGATAGTGATTTATTTCTGAAGATCTCCTCTCGATCCTTGACATCAAAGTCAATGGAACTGCAACTACAGATTCTCTTGCAACCTACAACTTCAGTCCCGATCCTTCAAAACCCCTGGTGTTACCTTGTTACACTAAAGTATTTATATTAACACATGATCTATATAGTATAATAACTAATAAACAATGGGATGATTGGAACTTGAAGTTTTCAAACAGATCCTGAACTGTATTATGATAATTCATGGTTCTACATCAGTGTATATAGTTTGACGTAGATTTCTGCGTATTGTAGTATACATATGTAAGAAAACAATATAGTAATACCTTGAATAGGGAAATTTTTTGATTTGCAACATTTTTTGGTCAGCTATTTATACCTTAACTCTAGGCTATTTTTAGTTTTCTTATCATTAATTCATTAAACTACAATTAGTAAATATTTCTACTACATAGAAATGTAATAACTCTGGAAATCCGCCATCGAGGCATATCAAAACAAAAATGATGGAATTTTTTTTTTTTTTTTCATTTCTAAAGCCATTAGATTTTTTCTTATTTTCCATGTCCATGCTATTGAATAAGTAAATTGTCTACAGTATGTACAGCGTTGATTTCGATTTATAATTCAATCTGTAACGTCAGTCACAAATCCTTTATTAAAGAAAGAACACTCCAACAGTACGTAAGAATGACGTAACTGCATTTGAGTCCTTTTTCTTTCACTTTTACTTTGAGAAAAGTGTATGGGAGTCAATAAAGATTTCCTTTTGACAATGAGTGTCCTTTTCCAATTTGGACAACACATAGCATATAGGATATAGCAAGTGAATACGTGGATGGGTAAAACGATTCCTCACTCTTCCAAATAAGGACATCAACACAGAAAAATAA
This sequence comes from Lepeophtheirus nordmannii, assembly GCA_963680855.1. Lineage (NCBI taxonomy): Eukaryota > Metazoa > Arthropoda > Copepoda > Siphonostomatoida > Caligidae > Lepeophtheirus > Lepeophtheirus nordmannii. The sequence continues at coordinate 27,436,557 of OY804522.1, read as the reverse complement.
GGTTTAAATCTTTGGAGTGTACAATTACAAGTCTCAAGAAAGAACCATAACTTTTGACCTCTGAATGCATATTATCATTATTGGAGAAGGGAAAAGGCTCTCATTTGCCCAGCGATTCTGACAGCCTTGTGCGACAATTACACTTCTTTATCCTTATGACTTACAAAGTGTATCCATTTAAGTATAGAAGGACACGAATGTTGCTCGTCATTCAATGAGTATAGAAACATCTTCCTTTGCAATAGAGATTAGATTGCTTGAGGAAGTTCCTATATATATATATATGTTATAGGTAGGCATGAGGATTCTATCCTGATGAACTCATATTTATGGTGTGTACATGCCTCATCTCCTCCTACTTAATATGTAAAATAACACGGTAGAACCAGGAAATAACCTCCTCATCATCTTCTCTCTACCCCTGCGAGTACCTATGATGATGATAAACTGCATTCAACATCTCATAAAATAATCATACACATCATATAATTTTTAACGGGGCTATGCATCAACAAAGAAAAATAATAGGTACTAGATATGATAATTTATTATAATTAATTAATTAATTAAATAATACTAAGTTAAGAGCTTCATATCATTGTATCACATAGAGAGGCGGATCCCTCATTTTGTCCTCATAAGAAACCTGAACCACATTCAAATGGAGAGCAAATTTTAAAAGTCAACCTATAATTTAGGGATGAGATGTAGAGAAACGTGACAGTTCTAATGAGACTTCAATAATAACAGTTAATTGAAGCGCAAGACAGCTTCTATGGATTTTATTCCTCCTTTTTCTTAATTTAATAAATTTTTTTGGCAATGGACAGCTCAAAGTGTCCTATATAGCAGTTAACACAACCTCATATTTTTGACTTTTCATTCCTATGACGTCACACACACACAAAAGGAAGATATTTTGAAGCTCTATATAGAAATAGCACATATAGCTGAGTGAAGATTCAAGGTGGGCTCACGGACTGAAGCATACTCCTTTGTTAATTGTATCTGTAGCGAAACTTGATGAAGAGAGAAATCTATTTGTTTTGTGATTTAAAGAGATCCAATCCAGGAAACTTTCAACTTAGATAGTAATATTGATATTCTTTACTAAAGTCATAAGAGACTATTTATAATAAATGTACTGAGAGTTATCAATTATTATTAAAGAAAATTATTATATGATCATCTTTGATCATAATTGAGAACACTCGGCACGTCTGGATACTCGGTCAAGAAATAATTTAGTGTTTTTTTTCTTCATATTTTCATATTCTTGGTGCAAGCTTCAAAGTACGGTATTATTCATTATTGATTTGATAGCTTTGATCTCATTGGACAATTATTTCTGAGCTATTAATAGCTCAAATACTGTATGACACTTTGGACTAAGCTCGATGAATTTTGTAGATTCTTGAGTCTGTCAAAGGCATGCAGACTTTTATAACGTAGGAGACCATATCAATAATACTTAAATATATATTTGCTGTTCCATCGTAAAACTGACCTTTTTGACATAGTATTACCAAAAAAAAAAGGGGAAAAAAAGAGCCTTGCATATTTAAAAATGAGACATCTACAGCCATATAAATATAGTCAATTTTTTGAGGAAAACTGAAACTGTTCAAAACATCCTTATTTCATTAATAGGCAACATAAATTTCCTTACGGCCAACAAGTTTCTACATCACCCTAAAAACGAGGCAGACTAAGAGTAACTTGATTGTAAAAAACGATTAGAATGAATCATTTATCATTTAGTGTACTAATGTATCAGTCATTGTGCAGTTTTCTTACTCAGACGATTAAAACCTTATTTACGCTCAATCTTGACCGATAAAAGAAGCATCGTTGCATAACATAGATCTTTTGCAAATTGAAAATGAAGGTACCCTATTAGAGATAATCATCAAATTACTGATGAGCTATATCAAATCAAAAAACACGACAGTGCAATTTTTATTTTAATAGATTTACAATATCACTTGGAAGGGAACAAAATAATATTTGAAAGATTGCTTCCCCGTGTAAAAAGAGGCTTTAATCACCCTATGATCAAACCATGAACAGTTATTCATTCAGACTTAAAACCAAAGATGTGATTGGTCTCACATCCTTATGAGACAGAGTCTAACCTTGTATGATATCATCACCTAAGCGAAGTTTGAAGCTCATTTGAAGTCATAATTGATATTCATCAATAGTTAAATAGAATATCACTCTAGGTCTAAGTTTTAGATTAGATCGATCAAAACAATTTTTTTCTTCTATGAAACCGTTCCATTTATAAAGATGGCTTTCAGTGACTAAATCAAAGAGTCTTTTTTTGCCACGTGTAGATACATATATCTCACAACATCGATGGAGGTATTTTTTTTATGTGTCTTTCCTTGTACTTTATTACTGTTATGATTGTTGATTTACTAAACTTTAACTATGTAAATTTTACGAAGGAGATAACATGTTTCAACTATTATTCAATACATAACAGTTCAACAATTGGGGTGGATGAGGTAATTGGCCGAAGACCATTTAATTTTGGGTCTTTATTCCTGCACTTTTTGAAGGAGGAAAGGTTTAGAGATGTAGTGAAGATCAGTCCTATATGATCCATCTATCCTCAAACGAATAATCCCAATGCCACAAGATACGAGCCACATATACATACAAAAGTATTTAAAGATATTTATTCGAATGTTGTAACTTATACGAGTCTAAGTCTTTGAGCTCGAGATTAGGTTGAGTCACGAGTCTTTTCAATTACATTCCGTGTGGAATCTAAAGTTGCAGTTTAATGGTACATAAGTGCGACTCGAGTTGGAGAGTCCGTGTCCTCAGCTCTGATTCCGTCATGAATCAACATTAAAAACTTATACAAATGGCGTTTAAACAATGATAATAATTTATTAATTCGAAATGAAGGATGAGTATCTCAACACCCGAGTCTTCTTATTCATGTTTGAATCTTATAGGTAACATCAATTCCTAGGTAAGGATCAATTGAATAAGACTATAGTTAGTTCAATCTGAGGCCCACCCATATCTGCAAACAACAACACCTCGAGTATCTCGAGGATCCATGGAACACTCATTATTACCTATTATGTTATCTTAGTTAAAATCTTACAATGGTAAGAAAGAGTCAACCTTCATTGTGTTTATATGTGAAATGTTTAGATATTTACACATTATGTACTTGACACAATAAAACAAAATTCCATTATTTTTGTAAAGGACCTTTGTTACAAGAAGCAAAACAAATCCTTTGAGTATAAAAATAACAAGTTTAGGTTAACATAAAGTATGTTTATGCACCATTATACAAAAAAAAACAAAAAATAGCAAACTATGTACAAAGTAGTGTATGTACTTCTTCCTACAATTAGAACATAGGCGTGTGCTCCAATCGACTTTGAATAACATGTGACAGTTAGATATTATTATTTTACCATCCCATTTTGAGTGCATTTTATTTTATATCCATGCAATTAAGCAATCTATCTAAAGGAAGGATTCACTTTATAAAAAGAGATTACTGGATATTTTATTACTATTAGTAAATATGTACATATATATACAGACATTCCTCAAAAAAAAATAAATAAATGTTATTTACTTCAAATGAAGGGCACTTACTAACCACAAACATCTATTTGTAGAAACAACAAACCACGATGATACATACTAGATATATTATATATATGTATGTTAATAAAGAACCATAACATTCACAGACCAAATTCTCTGGACAAAAGGGATTTTCCTTATAAAATATGTGAAAAATAAATATAAAAAATACATGCAAAGAGCATCTGAATACTTCCTTGAATTCAAATCTATTTATATACATGTATATATACATAATGTACAATTCACCCTACAAATTAATAACTAAATTATGGCAAATCATGATGCCAAAGTCTATTTATTATAAATCTTGCTATTCACAAATCATCATAGTTTAGAATAATACTTACATACATATGTATTAAGTCTCGATTTCCACTTTGTAATTTATTTAGGAAGCATGACATTTTCCAATTTTTTGCTATAATTATTTTTTGTTTTGTTCTTCCTGTTTTAATTTTGATATTTCTTAAATAGCATTTACATATCTAGCCATTTCACAATTCAAATTCCATATATATAAAAGACTATTTGAATATGCATTACGTAAAGATATTAGAAGCTTGAATATATTTGGAATCTTAAAAATATTTGACTGATTTTATAATTAGTTAATTAATTTCTAATCAAAGTCAATAGTTGTTTAACTTCAGTATTTTCTTTGGTAGGGATGAAAGTACTTACATGATTGGAAGCAAACTGTCTACTATCTGCTTTTTGATATTTTAATATAAAAAATAGGAATTTAATACAACTTTCACCCCGGTTTCATGGAATGCAACCAGATCTTTGGGTTTGTTTTTGTTTTTAAAAAAAACTAAATCAATACAAAAATAGTTTAATCTGCTTACCTTCTAAACTCTTGTTGATCCCTGATTATCAAAGGAAGTCCGTGCAAAAGGATATAACTTGTCTTATTTAAAAACCTTTCAGAGAGAGAGAGAAGGTTGATTCCGAGAGTGGAGTAGAAATTAAACTAATGGTTGATAATATTCAATCTTACTTTCATATAAGTAACAAAAGTAATGAATCAGTGATTCTTTTTTTTTCTTTTCTTTTTTGGCTTTTGAAAAAGTCACGCTTTATAAAATAAATGATTTCGTTTACTTGCTATTGTTGTTGTTTGTTCCTCCAGACTCGTCTACGAAGTTTTTTGAGGGAAATATAAGCATGTATGTATGTATTTCTCAACTTCCAGCGTGCGGATCAATGATGAGCACTTATTAAATTAAGAAGAAACAAACTAACAAAGTTCCATAGAGCTTCGGGGGAGGAGAATCTCGCAAAGTCGCTGAATGATTTTAGCGGAAAATGCGCCTTCCCTCCTTCTACAGACTACGCCTGTTGCTCATACCTTCATATTATTGTATCAGTATCATATTCATCCCCCTTCGTATGAAATATGAAGAGCACACAAGGGATCATCATATCAATAATAAACACCCAATTCCTAAAAAGATAAGCCCTCTTTTTAGCCAATATATTCTTTATTTTGTTTTATACTTCAAGCAGCAACTAAATGGATACGGAAGAGCAAACTTGGGATTCGACTAAACTCAGTGCTCCCTCTCTTTCTCTCTCTTCAAATCTATGTTTTGTATGAAGAAATCCAGCATGCTAGAACTCAAATTTGAGGAATTCTATCTTTTCCTTATTTCACATACATATTTTCCTTATCCTATTAAGGGTTGACTTTTTCAGATTAAATAACCTCAATAGTCCAATGATTCTATTGTCCCTAGAGCCTTCTTCCGTAATCCGTGATCAAAGAATGAAGAGCCCATATCTCTAGTATCCTCATTAAATAGGCATCTATATGCATAAAATAATAGGAACCTTATAATAATTCATTTCCCTACACGTATGTTTAGCAAAATATGTATTCGGAATCCTTCCTTATCTCATTTCATCAAGCCTTTATTCAAATTATATTGCACTTATTTGGAAATTGTATTTTAAACGTGACCTTTTCATAAGCCAAAAGGATATTATTGATCCATGTAAGTCATAAGCCTCATGGCTGACAATTAATCATGTTTTAATCATTTTATTCAGTGATAGGGGAACTTTATTGCCAACAATTTATTTGGGAAATTTGATTAGAGTCTCGTGATGAATCATGGACTTCATGGAACGACGTCTATGCATCACCTTACTTAAGATTATTTTTTTTTTTTGTAAATTTTAAATATTACATATGTAGAATGAATAAATTAAGTGATCAAATGCTTATCAAGTTTTTAATTTGTTTTAATAGGGATATTTTCGATTTTATTGTTATTGGAGTTTCCGCATCTGCAATTCAATGGGAGGGTCCATGGGTACATAACTCGTAACTCTTAAATTATTCATTTAGGAACTCGAATACTTCTGCAAAAACAACAACTCCAACAAAGGTTCCTCGAGCCTTCTTCCGTAATTCGTGATTTAAGAATGAAGAGCCCAGATTAGTTACGCTCATGACTAATTAGAATTTGTATAAGATGATAGACGAAGGGAACGAGAATAGTAGAGCCGTGTTTTTAGGGATATTTGCAAAAAAAAAAAGTATATAAGGAATTGACTCCTTTAAGACACCTTCTTCCTTCATTTTGAAGGAAGTCATCTTTGGGTGGTAAACCAAAGCTGGTTATGGAACTAATTTCTCTTAATGATTGTTTTTTTGTACAAATTTTGCATTTGAAGGACATTGGTAGCCACAAATATGGATGGATCATAGCGTCGACAACATCAAGGCAAACTCTTAAATCGATTAAATTGGCAAAGATTTCTATAATATGTAATTCAATTTGATAATTTCCTAAGATTATAACTCATTAAATGAGTCCAAAGTAATTGTTCAAATTACTTCTTATTCACACGGCTTTTTGGACTAGTAACACATGTATCCATGTTTTTTTATGCACATATGTTTATGCTCTTAATTGGTCAGTCCTATTATGTTCATAACATACATATACATGGATATGGAGATCCATTATCACAGCACTCGACGGATTATAAATCCATTGGTCATGATTTAAATTTTAAATATCAAATATACATATCCATTTCTCCTGGTAAATAAATGATATTCAATGCCATGAAAAGGTTATCATATGATAGTTTGGAGTTACAATAATTCTGTAGACGCACTCAATTACACCATTGGATCTTTGAAAAAGAGATTTAATCAAGGGAAAATTGTTAAAACATAAATATCTTCTTTTTAAATCTATTAATTTTCTGTATACATCTTAAGGACGTGTCCAAATCGGACACAAAGCCACCTCACGGACACAATAGTTCCTAAAGGATTGCTAAATCGTCCAGTAACGTCACCATCAATCAATCCTGACCAAATTGGAGGTATCAATATCCACTGTTTATAAGAATAATCAATACTTTAATTATATCCAGATTGGAATAATGACAAGCATTCATGAAATAATTTTAATGTTGTACTCAAGGATTTCAATTTGTAAGCTGAAGTACTTTACGCGTATATTAGTACTAATGATGGCTTTGAGGGGTAGGAAGAGATTTGTAGTCCATTCGTAACCTCGATTCTCAATGAGGAAAGGAAACATTTGGAGGGGGAAAAACAACAACCATATGGTAGTAGCTAGCCTTCTGTATTTTTCTTGTTGCCAACTGTTAATTTTGGGTGGAGTTACTATTTGGATATACATACTAGTCATTGATACATTTGATCATTTTAAAAAAAGGCACATAATCCTTGATTTAATATATTATTTATATGCATTCATCAAAAAAATCAAATATGATAATAACACTCATTTTGATCTCATAATCACGAAGAGCTTTTTTGTGCACACACAACCACGACTCACTTAAGGGAAAGGAAAAATTTGGAAAAACATCTGGTGAGCTACCCTTCTGTATTTTCCTTGTTTCTAACTTTTTAGTATTGGAAACGTTTTTCAAAGACTGTTTACTGAGATAATCGATTTCAAGTCCCATATTAAGGACTGTTACAGCCTTACTAAATAGTTTTAAATACGAAATTGTTTACATTGCTATATATATATATATATATATATATATATAATATTGAAGATCTAGAGGGGAATCGTACTCGAGTTGCACTCCTGCCGTATTTAACTATTAAACTTCAAATTCGACTCGGACTCAAAATTCAGACTAGAATAAAAAGTTTGAGACTAACAAGGTTATTTGTATTATTATTGATGATGCACCATTTATCTTCTTAAAATTTAATCATGACACGATCTCGAACCCGCAAGCACTAATACTCAAGTCGTATTTAAGTTTGATTAAAGTGTGACTTTAGACTTGGCTAGATATTTTTACTCTTTGTTGATGCATTGTCTTTGAAGCTAAGCTAATAGTCTCTGATGAAAATACTTTTGAATCTAAAAACAATAGAAAACAATAAGTTAAAACTTGATGGCCCTTGCCAAACGGTCTGATCTGGGTCAGATCCTTGATAAACTAGGGTCATTTTTGTAATCAGGGGTTTAAGCTCTACCAACTATGTTCAGGGCTATTTGATTTTTAGACATTTTTCGGATTGGCCAGTGTTACTCACTTACTCACTCTATGTAAAGTAGTTTTCGAGATCTGTCTTGAGCTCGGCACAAATTTTCGACAATCTCGTCCCGGTTTGGACTCTTCAAAGTCTTGGGCTTATATTGGGTCGATCCCTCAAAGTCTTGCTCTCAGGCGAAGTAGTTTTGACCACAACTCTGCTCGATAGTTTTATATTCTACAATAATAGTTGAAAATGATTTAGATACATACAATGATGAAGATTAAATTAAATTTGAATTCACTCACGGAAGTCTATCATTTTATCCACCTATGTTCTAGGTATGCAGTGAGAAGTAGACTACTGTACATAGAGTGAGTTTAGTCTATTCCATGTTCAGCGTTTATCGATGCATCAAAGGGAAGAGTCCAGTTGACAAAAAAGTGCATTTTGAGATCCATTGAGATGCATTTCTATGGATTTAGGTGTGGCTGTAAATAAACTTCCAGTAACAAAATCATACCTACATAACATAATATGTATGTATGTAAGTATTTATTATGAGTAGTTTAAAGTTCGAGTTTGATTGACAGACCAGTCCTTATTCTATAAATAAAATTCATACATACTACAATACGAAACATCTTCTTCACATTCATAGCTATCAAATTTAATTGATATTCTGTACAAATTACAATAAGTATGTTCCTTCATCAATCTTAGAGTTATATGTAGGTAGGGTACTCATTCATGTAAGAGTTATGTAAATGTCATTTTAAAGGGTTTAATCATGTCAATTTAAAAAGAATATATTTGCATGTACTTATATAAATGCATTTCGTTGTACAACAAGAATAAGAGAGCGGTATGTTTCTTGTGATTACACAGGTCAACAAATTTGAAATGTCAAAAATCCTAAGGGATATAAGTACAATAAAAGTTATACAATTTTGCACACTGATTTCAAATCTGTCATTTATTTTGTGAGAGAGTCCTACGGTTTTAGAGAAATCAAACCCTACTTTTTGAGCTAATTTGGACCATTTTCCAAATTCAACTTCAATTTAAGCCTAGAAGGATACTCATTTAATGCAAAAAATAGTTATCTGCTAGTGTATTTAATACAGATTCCAATTTCAGTCTTTGTTTTGACCTAAAGTTGGAAAATTGGCCAAATTACCTCAAAAAGTAGGGTCCGATTTCTCAATAACCATCAGACTCTCTCAAAAAAAAAGGTTACAGATTTGAAATCAGTGTGCAAAACTAAATAACTTTTATTATACTTATGTATACCCCTTAGGATTTTTGATATTTCAAATTTGTTGTCCTGTGCTGTTTGAGCATACTTAAATGGGATTAATAACATATATTATATGAATTTTTAAACAAAATGTACTTTTGAATTGCCAAATACCCGTTCATCTTATTCATAATTATCTATCAATCCTTTACAACAAAAAATTGAACAAGTTACAAAAAAAAACAAAAAAAAAACTCAATTAAAATCCAATAAGCTGTACCATGAGCTAATTATGTGCCTACTCTAAATAGAAATATAACCATGTTCAAGTTCCCTTGATATCTACACTCAACTTATTCCTCTAATCACAATGCATTTGTATTCGGGGCTTAAAATTTTTTATATATTCCATTTAAATGGCTATAATTCACTAAAAGGGTAATGTAGGAATGATGAATTGTCTGTACAGATATTTGTATGTTGTAGTGTACATTTATGATACTGTTCTAGCGTTGAATCAATTATAGTCTTATATTTACCATATATATCTATCCGTTTTTTGTTGTAGTATTGACTATTATTATTATTAGTGATGTCACGAGTCTTACCGGGTCTTTATATACTCGAAATTATCTTGAATGGTCTTGAATAAATTTTTTATGGTTCTACTCCGGGCCTCGTTTCTGGAAACAGAAATGGTGTTCGGATACGTTAACAACTATGGTCATATGTAACCATTTACCAAAGAATGACCCACGAAAGAATAGTAAAAACTAAGTTCTGAACAATACTCTGTCATTGAATGAGGAATAGTCTTATTGTTGAGAAGGATTGGCAAACTTCTCTTGAATTTGTTAGTTTTTCCTTGAGAGATGCAGTGTCTTTTGACTGCCAATAGCATTCTACATATGAGTTGCATTATACGCATACATATATTTTGAAACATGATCTTGACTTCCTATAATGATGACAATTCGCTATTTGGAAGGATCCATACTTAAAACCCATTAGGAAACCCTTTGAATGCACCGTTAAGGGACCACCTCCATAATTATTATAGCATACATATAAGTACATAGGTATGCATAAGTATAATGTAGTCCACTCCATTGTTAATTATCACTGAAGCATCAATATCTCATTTCCACTCAAGGGATATACATACATACATATACATAATACATGGAATGCAATCATCTTATTCAAAAAATAATTATTTAATAGCTCCGTTATGTTTGTGTGTCAGCCTCCTTGTTAATTAAACATGAGAATGCAAAATCGATAAATAAAACAACAGCCAAATTATATCATTTAATTATTTGATAAGTCATTCTATAATTAATATGTAAATTATAATGGAGAATGTACAAATGTATTACATAAATTTATGTAAGTATATTTTAGAGTGTAAATTGGGAAATAGAGTCACGAAAGGATTCGGAGTAGTCAGGCAGGGATGTAGGGAAGCAACTGTTATGTTACCATGTATACTGTGTACTTAGGTACAGGCTGGTCCAGCAAAAGAGTAGGACTGATTTTAATATAACTTTATTCATAAATGAAAAGTACAGCTCTAGGAGAAATCTATATCTTTTCTAGTGTTCCAATCAGAAATTTAGGGCGCCAAGCCAGTGTCGGTTTACGAATATGGAGAGTTTCTTTATTCGTGGGAGTTACAATGTTTAATTCAAATTGAATCAGGGGTGTTACTACCTAGTATCAGATGTTAAGGAAGTGTTGAGTACGAGTTCAACATATTTCCTTCAAATTTTACAATCCCTGTACAATTCAGGGGTAGGAATATGCAAATCGGGTGTGTTAAATAAAAAAAAAAGAGAAAATCAACCTGGTAACCCTAACAATTTAATGAATATTGAGAGGGAAGCAGCTTGAGCTTTCATGACGTTTGACTGAGCTACAAGCTGCGATTCCACATTATATATACAAATGAAGACATCAATGATAAATAACAACATTATGTATACTATAGACGAGAGGCAGAAAATTAACTTATATAAAAATAATATATTTTTAACTAATTATTATACGAGGACTTGAGACCTTTTTGTTTACCTTTTATTTGCTTTATTAACTTTAATGCATGTATTTCTCCATGTGATATCTTTACTATCAAGTAGATATTCTCCCCTCAGTAATAAAGGAAAAATGATAACAGCTTTGGAAAATAAAAAGTACTGTTCGAAGAGCCAACTCCATAAATTCTCGCACGTGGCATTTTGCATATTATTTACATTCCTAGCAATGCCTCTTTAAAACTGGTACTTTTCTTCTAAACTTATCTACAACCAAAATGGTTCAAAGAATAGTACTGTAAAATAGTATTTATACCTTGATTCTTTTTATTTCATCTCTTGCTATAAATACCCTCTCATATCGTATATATAAATAGTCTCTTGTCTTATGTATAATGTACCGAAGTACTAATTAAATAAATGTATGTATATACATAATTAGTTTATATATGTACTCCCTCAAACAATCATCTCTCGTCAGAACAAAACAGAAACCATTTTAGCATTTCATGGACAATTTTTATTGTCCAAATTCCTTCTTTTCTCCTTGTTTGTCTTTCCTTGACTATATATGGATGTGTAAGTTGAGAGAAGGGCCCACTTTACATACTTCTAAGTCCACTAAGTATGACTGTCGCTTAATAGTATAGCAATATGCTGGTATCAGCATCGAACAAAAAAAAATATGAGATTAGAAGTCTTTAATTACTTAACCATTGAAAGAAAACATAAACGTGGTCAGTAAGACCATTTCTAAAAATTATTTCTCAGCTAATTAATATTTTTGACTCAGACATACGTCGAGCTTTTTTGTTCACTCGCAACTTCCACTCAGAAAATGAAAAGGAAAAATTTGGAAAAACAACTGGTGGCTACCCTTCTGTATTTTCCTTGTTGCCAACTTTTTAATATTATAAATAATTTATTATTTAGATATACTATACATTTATAAATTCTATCAATATACAAATCAATCGTTAATACTTGTATATCAAAAATTCAAAAAAGGGCGCGCAATTTAGTATATCTTTTATATATGAAAATCATAAATAATAATAATACACTTTTTGAGCTCATAACACGTAGAGTCAGCTGCTTTAAATCAAAAGAGTCAAATAATGAAAATCAGCTGAACGGAGAATACAGTGTGTTTTTGTTATTCCCAAAAAGCTCGTCGTGACAAATGTAATTTGAGGTATGCGACATACTTTTAAATATGATATGTATCATTTATTGTTCAAAAAAGCTAAAAACTAGCAATAAAACCTATGTGTGGTCACACTCACCACTGATAAAATAGAACTGAATCCACAATTTATGAATTCTCAGAAGAAAAAATTATAGGATCAGATGGCAGATGATTGATTTATCGACTTTGCCATGAGAAAAATTATATATTGGCCGATGTGGCAATATAAGGGCTTTTGAGTTGTTATTGTTACTAAGATCTCAAATGTGAGTTTTTTTTAATTAAAATTACCCTTTCATTAGCTATCCGTTTCTTACTCTTCAAATACTTGGTATATTGTCCCAAAAAGTCCATATTGGTCGAACCCTAGTACCATATCTACATTTATTTGGTAATAGATGTGCATTTGTTAGCTTGACTCGTAATTTTGGACAACCCTGTATGTTATTGTAAAGTACAATTTGATAAAGTTCAACTCTGTTGTTGTACTTATGTTAGATATTTTCGAAATGATATACAAAATGAAGTCAAAAGTAGGTATTTATTCCACATTACAGATCTATCCACATATGTACATAAAGTCATGACGGGAGATTGCCCTTGAGAACGTTTATGAGAAAAGATGCACATGGTTTGTGAGTATATTCTACATTTATACCTATTTATTATTATTATTATTATTATTCTGTTTGCAGTCTATATGATTACAATTCATCATAGTAATTATATTATCTTTGGAATCAAGAAGTCGAAGAAGCCTCCACCTTTTCCTTGGACGACTAAGCATTTGATATGGGATTGTCAAGGCCTTCAAATAAGATCTCTATGGTTATATTATCTTATAAAGTCTAATCATTATTATTTAATATAATGATTATATTATCATCTTTGATTATTATTATTATTGAACTTTTCATTCATTATTTCATGTGTCTTGACAAAGATAATGACTTCACTATACTATGCGTGTAAATGTTTCCCGTGGTTCTTTATATCTATTTATCTGTATGGATATATATATATATATATGATGTTCTTTACTTCTTTTCCTGGGCACAATGATTTTGTAAATTTTGAAATAATTAAAACGATGGAAAATGAAATGAATTCAAATCATGATCATTATTCCTATTCGACAACAAATCATCTTTCCTCTTAAGTATAATTAATCATGCATTTGTACTTAGAAAGTTGAACCTTTAATGGACCACATAATTAAATCAACAACCTCTCAAAATACTAATCCATCAAGTCAACCTTTGCCTGCACGTTATTCTTGCCTGCCATTTTGATTTTATTTAATTGCAAAATATAAATACAGCTGCACTTAATTGACCGATGATTTTACAAAAAAAATATATTTCTACGAAACTGTACTTTTCGTAGAAAAGTTTGTGATTTATTTTGATATTTCTACTCAATGACCTATTGATATACATATATGCATGGCTCGGAAGAGAGTTATAAACTCAAAAGGTCTTACGTTCAAGCCAGTTTTTTGATGGTCCATAATAGGGAACTTAATTACTCTTACTCAGGAGTAGAGTATAAACTTATAGTTACTTATATGTATATAGTATGGCAATGTTTAATTGACAATATTAAAATAATGATGTATTCATGACGTCATAGAAGAACTCATATTTTTTGGACTCGTAACCAGAACTAAACTTCAAAACTTCCTAAAAAAGAATCAACATATATAAATTGTCAAATTTACTACGAGAATATGTCCTGATTCCAAAAAGTCGCTGTGTGTCAGTAGCGAAGCATTTCCTCACAAATCGAAAGGGATTAATCAGGAATGAGTTAGAACTGCTTCCATATTCTTGAAAATCTTCTCTTGGTAAGCATGATAGTGGATTAATTTGACTCTTAATAGTTCTGAAACAGATGAACTGGTTTTAGCCAAATACAACTGAATAAGTCTCTGGGGCTATGGAAAAGATAAAAATTCTTTCAGGGGCCATATCGGCTCCTTATACAGTCGTAACATATATCCGATTTCTCTATTGAATAGATAACAATCCTTGGTTGTTTCTCGACTAAAAGGTACATTTTAGCAAAGACCGTGCAATGTAGGTCTTAAAATGATTCTTAAATATTTGACCGTTATATTTATGAAGTAAAAAACTTAAAAGTTTATTTTCTCCTTTTCAATATTTGCAAACAAACTTGCTTTCTTGTTGACATTTCTCAAGTTAACAAAGGTAAGTCTGGTATGAAATTATGCATGCTTCATCATATATATATTTACAGGTAGGGGGGGGGGGATAAAATGACAATTTGTTATTAAGAGGCTACACATGAAGTCTATTTGTACAATACAGATACTAACTTATCTAATTCGTAATCAAAATACCATCATTCTACTATGTAATTAGCGAGTGGGAATGATGGAGCACTGGTTCCAAGCCTTAAAGGTCTTCCCCACCAAGAAGTATAAACATTTAGAATACATTCATTCCATAATGATGATTGTAATTTGTTGAAAGCCATGATCTATGGTCTTTTAGCCTAGATTAGACCTTTTTCACATAATGGGATTTGGCAATACTCACAATAAAGATATCCATATAAAATAACGTTAAAAAAAAATGTCAAATAGCAAGTTTAATTATAATTAATATTTACGTCTTTATGCGCGGTAAGAAAGATCGAAGTGCATAATATCTGGATACACCCTCCTCTATAAATACTTTGGTATGAATATTCAAAGGGAAATATTGTGCTGAATACAAAAGGCTCTATTAAAAAAAACTACACTTTTATTTTTAAACTGACTATTTTTAAAATTATAATTTGTAAATTAGCATACGGAAACCATTTTTTTAAATGGAGGGAATGGCATAATGACACCTAGAGATGTGTTTGGTTGCATGTACATGTAATACTTTAAGTTATCGCCTCTAGGAAAAGTTATCATAATCAAAAATGACTACAAAGCAAAATTGATTGGAATGCTCCTTCTTAAAAATAAAATGTACAACGATTGTGATATTATAGCAATATTTATTACATCTCTTTCAGATACGTCCAAACAAGGAGAGTCAAGGACCTCATGCACCTACACACATGAAAAACAATAATAAAAAGAGTTGCATGATTGTGGTCAGTGTCAATATTATGAGGCATCATTTCTAAAACTTATAAATTATTTCCGGTCCCCCTTAATCTCTCTTCCAAAAAAGAAAACGAAAAAAGGGCCTAAATTTCATCCTAGCTGATCAATGTTGTCATTCTTTCCAATTGTAATACTATCCTCCAATTAATAGTAGGGATATTAACAAATTAAGAAAGGCTTAATTCGACTTCCATAAATCCACGTTCAAAACACAAATAATGAGCACGAGTAGTTGACATTTCTTCAGCTGACAAAAAGTTGGAGCTGGGGTTGGTCTGGGGATACCATTCTGATGCGTGGTAATAATATTGTTAATGATGCTACACATACGCAGCAATGAAGGCATTGACATATTTTTCCTGACCCTTTGTGGTAGGGATCAGAGCAAGTGTCGTTTTCTGAATATGCATATATCTTTTATTGGATTTATTGGATAGAGTAAATAACAACCGGCTGCATTAACTTTAAAAATGAGTGTATGAGGTTGTTGGACATAAAATAATGAAGGTGAAAAGATGACGTCATAAAACACCAAAGTTGAATATAAAAAGGTTTAATTCTCTACACAATTCCATAGATTTAACAATTCATATATACAAATTCACGCTCAGGAGAGCAATATCTATGGATTAAAACCAACGTGTCTGACCATGCAGTGTTTCTGTAAAGCCGTGAACAATTTCCTACTATTAAATAAGTAATAATTTCATAGTTGGGAAGAATGGACTCTTTTGAGGAAAGGTTGCAAGATACAATAGTGATAACGACTTAAATACTGTTATAGTCTAAACGTAAAAGGGTTGTCTTTTTTTCGAGTGACTAAGCAAGAAAACGTACTCCCAAGTTCTCACGACATACTTCGTCATTTATAATCTAAACTCAAAATGATTTAGTCACTTGAAAAAACCCATTTACATTAAACTAAAATACTGATACAGCCTTCTTGTGAGTCATGAAGGATTTTTAAATTTATTTTTTAGGGTACAAGATTGACTCATCATCAATTGTGGAGTGTGAAAACTCTTAAAACATGAACGTTGATTATATTTAGTTCAAGGTTTTAAAGAAGGGGATCAGTTAATCAATAGGTTTTGTGATATCATTTTTGGGGAATAAGTCGACCATATTGTAGGAGGATTGTAAAAGCCACCACTTGCTTCTATACGTGCATTCAATAGTTTAGTTTTGTTTTTTTTCTTCCATTTTTAAGGCTTTTAAATAAAGTCTTGAAGATTGATTTTTTTTTCTAGAAATTTGTATATTAATACAAATAGCTGTGTGTATCAACAAATGGATATGAAGTGACATAACTAGTCACAACAAGATTTGTGGGATAAACAAATACTATCTATGTATTATTCTCCCTTCTGCTGTTTTTCATCAGTGAACTCTTCTGATTTAAAGCAGCTGACTCTACGTGATATGATCTCAAAAAGGGTATTATTATTATTTTTTATCATTTTGATGTATAAAAAAATATTAAAAAGTTGGCAACAACGAAAATGAAAAAGGGTAGCTACCAGTTGTTTTTTCAAATTTTTCCTTTCTTTTTATGAGAATCAGGTTGCGAGTGCACAAAAAAGCTCGTCGTGAGCATGAACTATTACGCAGAGAAATAGGTAAAAAAGAAGAAGAACAAGGAATTTGAATGATTCTAGCAATTTTTACATCATAAAGAAATTTGATACTCATTGTTATTGTACCAATTTTGTAGTCAAGAAATTGAAGAAATATCTTAAATATCATATAAAAATCTTATCATCCCTTGTTCTAAAGTTGACCACTTTTTATTTTTCAATGATGAATTTTGGTTTCAAGATTTGAATGCAAATTCAAATGAATGAATTTCAATTCTTCTTCAAGCCTCCTAACTGTGATTCGTAGTCTTTTAGCTCATTTAGAATAATTACTATGAGATCATGTTGACTGAATCAATAGATGAAGCAGAAGGTATCCATGGCGTCATGTCTTTCTATCAATTACAAAGCAAAAACTTCATATATGTACATATATAGGCAGATAACAGTAGATAATACAAATTAAAGATTATTTATTACTCAAAATGAAACCTACTCCCATCTCATTTGTACAAAATGTCATGTCAATGTGAATCAATGCTGCTGTAACAACAGAGTCCGCATATTTTCAAAACGGTATTGCCTATCGTTTATACTGCAAATAATGACTTCAGTAGTAAAAACGCTTTATAAATAGATTAATATTTGAGCTATACAGTTATAACAGTTATTCAAAATAAGTTGAAGAAAGCGGATATTTATGTGAGTATGAATCAACCTAAATAATTATTTTTTAATTCATATAAGGGTTCAAGGTCTTTGCTTTGACCTTTATACTTTTATAATACGTTTTATCTCCTCTCTTCCTTTCCAATACGTACATGTACATCCCTATAAGTATGTCAAAAATAATATCTCTTGTTTGTTGTATTCTTAAAATAAGGAAGTGTTGAATGATTATCTTTATTTAAGGAAAAAGAAACAGAATCAAATTAAAAGCTGCCAAATGTAGCCACATTCTTTTTAGCTAATTTGCCTATTGAGTTATCTATCAAATAAGATATCAAATTTTTATAATATGATATGCGGTTTTTTTATATTGATAGGGTAATTATGTTTATTGATAGGTCAGATGTATATATATCTAATTCTTGGTTCCTAAAACACACAACATATCTGCGTAGATTTGAAGTTATTTCATTTGTTTTCGACCTTGAGTGTAAAAAGGAATTTGAATGATTACTCTTTGGAGAGAGTGTTTTTTGTCTAGGTTTTGTGGACTAAAGGTCATGGAACAATCATAAAGACAAAAGAAAAAAGTTTAAGAGATTAATCGGCTATAGTTGAGTAGCTCATACTTTCTAATAAATATCAGCAAGCATTTGGTGAAAACTTTCTTTATTCCTATGTAAAAATGATTTGAAAAGCATCAAATACTAAGAAGGTTATTAAAGTTTTAATTAAATCGAGGGTATTACCAAGAGTTGATCACAGCCACACCTCCATAGATTAAAATAAATAACCCATAAGTGTTATGTTTTGGTCTGGAAATTATGGACCAATTCTAGAGCATTTGAACTAATTTAGTTCTTCAATCAGGTTCTTAAAAAAATCCGTCTTGGACCAAGTCCCAACACTTGTAGAGTTATCCAACTACTTCATTCTTCCCATTATCATTATTTATCTGATAAAGCCCATTGAAAAACGTCATGGATTGCATTTTAACAGATTGCAACGCCATGTTGGAAGCCTATTGTGTAGTTGTTGATTAAAAACAAACAAAAAAACACTAAAATGTTGCATAAGAGTAAGGTTATTTTATACATATAAAATTTGATTATTTGTGTTTCCTTACAGAATTACAACGTCACAGAAAAACACTCTATACATATAAAAAGAACATTTTAAGTTTAAGGAAGATTAGAAAAATATCAGTTGGTACCGCTTTGTTGATAATCAATTTGAACTCAGTCTTTTCGGCGTTGTTGAGGCAAGAACTTGCTACAATTTTAAGTAGATCAATTTCATGCTACAGAAAGTGTGTCCCTTTTCCTAGATTTCTGAGCATTCAGATTCTCCCTTCAATCCTTTCAGTTTCTATTAGTTATTGAGTATTATTTAATATTGTCAAATAACAATCAGCCGATAAAATACAAAGGTACCAGATAGTAAGTGCAGACACACTATCCCACCTCAACAAAATACTCATCCCTACTAATAACTAATTTGTAAAAGAATATGAAATCGTCGACAGATCAACCGTTGACTAAGAAAAACCCAAAAAATACATATGTCGTACATTTTATGTGTTAGTACCTATTTGCTGTATAACACCATGTGAGATAAGGATCTTTGAGAATTATCATCATTTTAGCAAGTGCGAGAAGGTATTTCTTTGTAAAGAATTCATTTTTCATAGACTTATATTTAATTCCTTTTCAAAGAAAGGAATTACATAATTCAATTAACACATTACATTTTTTCTCTCTCTAGGTATACCTACATATTTTGTATACCGTGTGAGAAGTTAAAAAAAAGTGTGCAAAAAAGTAACAGCATGCACACCCAGGTTATTTAGCGTATTGTGTAAATAATATGTAAGAATATATGTTTTTTTTTTTCAACCATAGACTGCCTACCTCATTCTAAAGGTCAAAAGATGACATCAAAATACGGGGGGTAAACATCAGTGTGTAAGTGTTTGCTTTTGTAATTTGCAAGTGACATTCACTAAATCCTTGTTCTTTCTTTGTTCCATGGATTGTAAATCATTGAATTAAGGTAAATATCAAATGATTTATGGAGTAATTCATGGATACCAAATAAGGGGATCTCAGAGGTCCGGGATTTGTTAAAAGAATCTATCCATAATTATGAATATATAATATAAAGTTAATGATTATTGTATTGCAAACAAACAAAATTGACAAGATTATAGGGGGATGGATTTAGATATGTGCTGCAGTTAAAGCTCTGACCAAAAGACTCTCTATGGCTATACAAATAAGGAAGACTGATCCATCCCTCCTTTTTCAAACAATTTCAAAAGGGGCCGTCGAAAAATATAAATTATCATTTTTCCTGTGAATACAGTTGAAATGTATATCCAACTTACAAATCTATTCTACGTATAAATCACCAAGCTCGACTTCTACCCCCATAAATAAGTCCCTTTATCCCCGTCCCGGATGACTAATTGCACAACAACAAATAGTCATTTTTATAAACAATTAGGTACTTATATTGAAAGGTCTTTTCATTCAGATTATAAACATTTTATACTTTGTTTGATAGGCCTCATAACAGATACTTTATTAACTATGTATTTACATGCATATGTTTTGTTATGCATAGTGCTTAAAGCAGAGAGCAACGTGTGTGTTCCTATACTCTGACTCTACTCAAAAACCCCAAATTAATCTCCATTCAGCAGCAATCATTGCAAACAATGGTATTCTCAAGATATCAACAACTCCATTCTGTGTACATATTATTTTATTGTGAGCTGTCAATTTGTTTAATCTTGCTCCTTTATATTGCTGTAAACGTGGATGATTTGTTAAACTCAAATCCTTCCACTAAATTCTCTAACAGTTTGTAAGTAAAAGGCGTAATTGGTAACACCTGCTTTTTTAATTGATCTTTTTTAGGAGAGGAGGGGTTGAGAGATGGGATACAAAATGTGCCCAATGGCTAATATACATATATATAGGCCTATAATACAATATCTAAGGGCACATTCGTCATCGGATTTACTAATGACTCTCCTTTGAATGACCAATATAAATATATATATATATATATGTACATGTAATAAAACTGTGGTTGTCGTTGGTCAACAAACAAATTGAACTTTGACCATAAAATAAATACTCATCAACATTATTGTATGTATTTATATGTTTAATGTTATAAATACACTCTACAGGGCGCAAACCAAGATTCTATCCGTATACAAAATTCAATTATCCGTTATATAATTTAAAGTAAAGTATTATGTACTTTTTTATTATCCCTAATAGCAATGAAAAATGTATCTATTAAAACATGAATGGAGGCTCACTCCAACAAAAACATAGCTTGTAGCTAGAATGACAAACCTACATATGTGGTATCTTTCAGCATCTGAGGCCGGAAGAAGTAATTTTAAATTGTAGGGGGTGCTGTAATCATTAAACAAAAAACATAGAAAACATAGTTTGCCAAATTAATTATCCAATTGTAGGTTTAATCCTCGGGATTTATTGAGATATAGGATAAAATTCCTTGTGTTTGACACAGTTTTTCAACAGTTATATGTTAATATCTAATACTTTTGGGAAAAATACATAAAACATTATATGAATTAGATGGTTTTGAAACTACCTAGGGCCCAACAAATTCATCATATGTAATCAATATAATAAACAATAGTTTACTGTTTATTACCAATATATTTGGAACGAAATTTCAGATTGTACGAATTAGTTTTTACCTTAAAATTATTTTTTCTTTATAAACATTACATTTTCTAAATATGAATCAATAGTAAACTGGGCCTTAACCTACTAAATTATGCTTACATAATTTTCTATGAATATTAAATTTGTATTTAATATTCATTTATTCTAATATTATTAAAAATTTAATTGTCCCTTGATGCAGAAATAGTGTCTGTTAGTTGAAATATTTCAAGTAGAATGAATAAACGTTTAATTCAAGTCTTTTGATATTATTTGAATTAATTCATCGTCTACATCAGGACCTTTCCTTTTTCAGCTGGGAGGAGTACCATAAGACTATATATTGTGTATCAAACTCCAGAATGAGGAAGGAGAACATAGGTTCCCAAATACTACTTTAGAGGGCGTAAGTCTAAACTAGGAACACGATAGATTGTTTTAATTATGGTCGCTTTTGTTTAGCTCTAGGCTGAATAATTGACTATGAGATATTATTGTAGCTAAGTCTGGAGATGGATTTGATTACAGTATACTATGGTAGTGAAGGTCACAGTCCTAATTTAGCAGATATGTTACACTAATTGCTTAAGGAAAATGAAACACTATTGTATTAAAAAAAATCGACGGATTGATTGGTCTTCGGTTCCAAATAATGGTGACTATCGATCGAGTTCTAGTTAAAACAGGACAGTCAAAAGGTCTAAAAACCTTGGAGGTATAAATTGCAACACTGAATGTACATTTCAACCTTAGCATTATTTGAGGAACAAATCCTTCTCTTCCTCCATTCTTTTCGTCAAAAGTGACATTTTTAGCTCACACTAATGTACTATTCATTCTAATTCTCCTTATTTGACAAATACTCTAACTAAGGAAATATTCAATAATACCTTTTGTAAATTTTAGTACAGATAAGTAGTAATGATTTATGAATATTTTGCTTTTGAAAACTTTAATCGCAGAGAGTAACATCTCAATGCAATAAATTTGCAATTGTTACACTTTTGCTTCAGGCTCAAGATATATCAGATGAAAGGCTCTTGTTATAACAGACCCCACATAAAGGGTCCAATTAAAGAATGCCGACAAAATGCAGTTTAAACGTTCCATGAGAAGAACATAATATATGTACATATATCCTGAAGAACGTTTCCCTTAGCTCATAGGTTCATCCCGAAACCGTGGTATTCAAAGATCTTTATAATAATAAGAAATAATAATTACTTATTTAGTAATAATAATTATACACACAAGTACACCCACAATGACTCAAAACCGTTTGATGGACCCATGTCAACATACATACAAATAATAATTATAATTGACGTGTAATTAAATCAATTTGCAAGAGTCATACATATTTATTATGTATGTAGGAGCATCATTCCTCTGGAATTAATGGTTCCTTGTTAATTGTTAGCTAGGCATTTTATTTACCTACTGTAAATATATATTTATCATATGGACAGAGCATCATCAATGCTACAAATGTACAGAAATGACATGCAAATTCAATTTATTTTAATGATGTTTTATATTTATGAATTT
Source organism: Lepeophtheirus nordmannii (assembly GCA_963680855.1). Taxonomy (NCBI): domain Eukaryota; kingdom Metazoa; phylum Arthropoda; class Copepoda; order Siphonostomatoida; family Caligidae; genus Lepeophtheirus; species Lepeophtheirus nordmannii. The sequence goes on along the minus strand of OY804522.1, from coordinate 27,413,345 downwards.
GTGCATCTTTTTTAGGACTAAAAGGACTCCCGAAAAATGAGACCACATCATTCCTTTTGCAACAAAGTATGCACATTGACTGATATGATCTCCATTTCCAGAATTACTAACTATATATGTGTCAAGTCAACAAGAAAGCAAGTTTGCTTTCAAATATTGAAAAGGAGAAAATCCACTTTTAAATTTTTCTACTTCATAATTAATATAGCGGCCAAATATTTTGTAGTCATTTTAAGACCTATTGCGCACGGTTTTTGCTAAAATGTCACTGTATATCGAGAAACCAAAGATTGTTGTCTATCAAATAGAGCAATCGAATAATGTTACGACTGCACATGAAGCCAATATAGTCCCTGAATGAACATCCATCTTTTTCACAGCCCCAGATATTTATTTAGTTGCAGTTGGCTAAAACCAGTTCATTTGTTTAAGAACTATTAAGAGTCAAATTAATCCACTATCATGCTTACCAAGAGAAGATTTTCAAGAATATGGAAGCAGTTCTAACTCATTTTTGAAATATTTCAGATAAACTAGGTTTCTTGTTGACTTGACACATATTTACATCATAGTCAAATTTACATTCTAGGTAGAGATAGACAAGATCAATCCTGCAGACAATATAGTTGCGCCAATGATGCGTCATAAACGCACAGTAGGAATATACTTTAATCGTCACTTTGAAAAAAATAATAGTACAATGGTAATGGAGTGGATTCTTAAATGCCTTGTTGAAAATTTACTCATAGTTTGGACTTGATTCCGATTTAGAATGATTCCAAGTATTACATTTCATTCTTACTTGGAGCTGAATTGACACTTTATGTATTTACTTATATCAATATTTTAATTAAAGGCTTTTCTGAATGAGATTAATCACTTTTTAGACGTGGCAATTGTGGCCACACCCCATATCAAGGGTCACTTTATAAAGACACACTTTTTTTTTTACAAAGTTATGCTTGGGTGTGGTTGTCCATAATATTGTAGGTACATGATGTTTATACTTTTATAAAAATAATAATAATTGGCGTAGTATTTATTTATATTTATTACAGGGGCTCCAAGAACGGAAATCATCCATGTTATTACATAAGACAAATAACGGTGAGTTATATCACTGTTCCTATGAAATCTATGTTTAAAAACAAAACAAAACAAAAAATGCAACGTCAGATAGTTTAACATAGTATTGGGCTCGAAGGAAACATTGACTCTGGATAGAGGAACTTACCCTAAACCAAAGCTGTTCATAGATCAAGTTTTAAAATATGGAGTCTTTGAGGTGGAATACAAAGTCCTTAACTTTGATTCATCCATCATCAACAGTAGTAAAATGCAATCAACTCACAGAGATAAATGGTCATTCAATAACGATAATAAAAGTAAAGGGAATTACTCTGAGTCTTCTTCTGAATCCTTAAGTCTTCTTATTCAAATCGGTTTTAAAAAAAAAAATTTAACTTGACGTCTGAATAGAGTCGCAAGACTTTCCACATCGTAACCGAGTTGAGTCAAAATTTGTAGTGAAATGAGACTTAAAGTATACAAATTGAGTCTGAGTCCCAAGCTCTGATTCAGTCATTAATACTAATAAAAAATTTAATTAAATGGAAAAGGATAAATAGCGTTTAAATAATAATTTGAGATAGACAAATGCTTATAAGCCTCAAGTCTTATTATTCGACTCTAAATCTTTTAACCTAGAGTATCAAGTTCCAGTTTTATATGACGTAAGTATGACTCAAATCCTAGTTCCCAACTCTGTTCATAATTCTTATCATAATCGAGTACATATTTTGTATATATATAGATATATTTGTCTTAAATTCCTAGCCATTATTTTATTGCTCGACTAATCTGTCTTTCTTATTTGTTCCTCATGTTAAAGTCATTGAATTGGAAATATGAAGAGAGACTTTTAGATAAAGCAATATATTTTTTTTTAAATGCCATCATATATATACATATGTACGTATGAGTCAGTCATTTCCATTATTTAACAATCATGGAATTATGTAAAGAGTCCAATTTAGTCATGAAAGACATGCATTGACTTCAAATAGAAAGAAATAACTGCAATAATAACTCACCAAAAAAAAAAAAATAATAATAGTAAATAGTCGTATTAAAGCTTTAAGTCATATTATCTATGTAGTACAAATTCATTTGGTAACCCTGCTTCTAAATACTATCAAGACACAAAGGATAACATATTATTGTGTTGTTGTTTTTTAATGAGAAAAATAAACGAAGTTGAGACATTTTAATGCCACTGAATACTGGGGTCCTCAATTCTGAGAATTGTTTTATATTCTTGACGTAACTGAGTAGTTTTAATTTTGTACTTCCTTAAAGCACGGCGTTAGGCCCCAGGAACATGAAAATGTTTGCTTTATTTTTTAAATCAGCTCTCTTAGTTAGTCATTATGAGTGCTCTAATTGCTCATCTTAACATTGCTTAAATATTATACCAACAGTAGTGGATAATTAGACGACATTGGCTGGCTACCTACCGGTTAATTTCGAAACTATTTTCCCTCTCTTTTTGATTTAAAGGTTATGTGAGAGTATGTGTTTCTCATTGTGCTGGCTAGGTATTTAATTTTAAATTCCCTGTCTATTTCTTTGTATAAAATAGCCTTACCTCAGAACAAGGTTCGAGCAAAAAGGGAAAAAGTATAAAATCAAATCCACTATTTAAAGACTCCAAATTACCAGGACTCATGGAGAGTGTTATTGCACTAATTTTTTGTACAAAGTTGTATTTCCTGAGTATAATAGCCATACCAATATTAAAAACCCCTTTGGATTCCTAGTAAAAAGAAGGCTCTTAAAATTTGTATTCTCCCACATAACTCAGATTACGTCATTTGTAGATATACTAATTATAGGGTCACACCTAGATCCTTTCAAACTCTTTATGTAATCACTCTTATTATAAAAATGAATTGCATAGAATGTACATATTATGGTGTATAAATCTTCAAAGAGGGACAATCAACCTTTGGCTCTGAACAAGAGTGTAACAACTCACTTTAAAATAAAAAAAAATGATTTTTTGCACTCAACTTAATATACTTTTATACATGATATGGTTCTTCATATTTGACGAAATACCATAAAGAAAGTTTCTTATGTAAAATTTACATACGTTACAAACATGTAACAAAGTTTATTATGAATATCTTGAGGTTAAAAGCTATCACTTATGATATGAATATCGTACACTTGTTAATCATGTGGTCCATACCCTCGATGATACATAATTAGTCCATGATGTGTATATCATTCTGATTACTCATTAATTAAATTGCTACATGTCCTGACCATGCAATTTTTAATTGCATGAACACCACAGTAGGAGGGAATGATGTTATTTCGAATGAATTTATTTGTAAGATTAGGAGCAATTGTTTAAAGTCAGCTTATACTAAAACGGCGGATCCCTTCCCCCATTACGTAATGCTGTTTTCTACTCATTGAAACTCTTTTTCTGATGTCAAGGTCGTTTTTATCATCTATCATGTATGATGGACTACGTCTTATTAATTAGTATTTTGTATTAAATAAGTCAATTATAATTAGATTCATATAACCATTGCATTATACCCATCACAAGTTAATTAATTAATTTATAAATCAGGAATGCAGATAAGATTTTTAAACTCAGGGATGAAAGTAGTTTTTAAATTATGATCAATACTATTACTGAAAGCAGGTCTATTTTTTGACCTGGATCGTGACCGTTTCTAATTGAGGTCTTTATAAGTAGCAAATTGTCGTTTCGCCATCTTTTGCAATCTTTTAGTGATTTCGCCTTACTTTCACCCTTGCATAGAAAATAACAAACTAACTTAGACATCCCATCAATTGACTTTGATCAAAATGCATTTGATTATAAGAGTTTCTAAGCACATTAAGGTGTCTAATGTCTAAGAGTAATTAGTGCGTACCACCGCTGAATCCTTTTGTTGTGCACAGTAAAAAATTGAATTGACATACTTTTACCTCCCTAGGGGGCCCAATTCAGGGCGTATCTATGTACATAAATGAGACATACATGGACTGCTTCCATGCCATTATTTTTTTCTTTGAAATACTTCGTCTCATTTATGTATTATTTTCGCTAATTGGAACTTGTTACATTTCCTCGTAGTTATAGATGCTACAACTTGTACAGAGCATTTTTAACTAATTAATATTCCTCGTTATGTTATTTTTCTTTGGATAATAAGGTCACTCCCATATATTTAATGGATCTACATATGTACACGTTATGAAAAGGACTGAATGAATGGAGAGACGATTCCCCCTTCCTCTCCCATTTTGATGGTACGGGGAAGTTTTTATTGAGGGAATAATTAAACTTGGAGGACAATAGGTCAACACTTTTATATACATGGTCGAGTTCCTAATTGTTGTAGTTGTTGCTCTGGTTATAAATATTTACTTAAAAGTATGTGTGTAATTAAATGGGTACATACCTACAATAATGAAAATTATATGAACTTTGATAGATCGTAAATTAGATGCTTGGCTTAGCAATACTAATAATAATCTACATAAATACGCGGGAGGAGTTCAATCATGAAAATCCTCCAGTTTAATGACTCAACTTTGTCTAACGGAAAATGATTTGTAGTTATTTATACATACCTAGGTACAAAAAGGTTGGAAAGAGTTTTGTGTTATTTAACATTTTGTAAACAACCGACTACGTACAATCAATCCTGCCAACATATTATGTAAAACCCCTTATAAACTAAGAAAAGAAAGACCCTTTGCTCCTAAGGGATATGCACTTATGTATTTATATAGAAGTTATTTTCCTCATTCAAATAAAATCACAATGAAACAAAAGGATCTCAATAGCAATTTGTTACTCATGCTTCCATAGGAGTGCTTTGAGAAATGGGTGGGGCTTTGTATACATGAGAAGGCACATAGTTACTACATACCAAGGCCCTATATGTAGATACATCTTACTGCTACTTTATACTGCAATTTATATGTATTTTCAATTCTCTCTCTCTCTCTCTCTTAGATAAAAAATATATTTTAGAAACACATATTAGATACTATGTGTGCATTGAATGACATCATTTATACTTTTCTGGGTCTAACTTGATTCACTGTTATTTAAAGTAATTTCAAAATTGTGTCACTCTGGCTTAAAAAAAGAGAAGGAAAACAAGCTGTCCATGTGTGAGTTAATTTATGGAGAGCATGACGTTATCATTCAGGAAGTCGGTCATTTGGAGGAGCTAGGCAACAGTAATTCAAATTTTATTAGAATACAAACCCTAGCTACAACTGTTTTAATTTATAATTTTTACAGCAATTAATTGAGTTTTCCAAGAGATTTTTTTGTTCTTCTTCACTTGATTAAATATCTCTGTATGGGTTGTCTGGTCAATTCGTCGATATGAATTCATCGATAGGTAATTTCATCGACTTTTTTCTCCCAATGAATACTTTCAACAGTTTAGAGCAAATTTGTTTGATAAGGTTTTTCACATGAACACTGACCAAATTAAGATTATATAAAGAAATTTTGTGCATGAAATAGCATAAATTATTATTTTAATTACATATTTAGTACATGTATTTCAAAAAATGCACGACAAACAACTTTAAAACTCTTACAAAAACCATAAATTAGATTTATTTTCAGATTTTGTGAGTTGAACGAAGCAAAAACAATGGTTTAGAATAAGGTTAATTTCTATCAAATTTAATCAGATTTAAAATAATTTCCGAATGATGTGAACTTGACGAATGTAAAGAAGCACTACAATTGGAAACGACAAATTATAGTTAAAAGCTAGTTCATCTAACCAGAGGCAGCAATAGGTTTACACAAATTTACTCTAGGCTGTTGAAAGTATTCATTGGGAGAAAAAAGTCGATGAATTTACAAATCGATGAATTGACGGTTGATGAATTGATGTGAATGAATTTTTCTAGACCCCTCTGTATGATATCAACATCCACGTCCCCAACATGATGTCATTGCTTTTATTCATTATACGACGTTAGTTTATGAACGTATGTTGTTCACACACATGTTTATAGTGCATCTATGTTAAAAGTATATTTTTAAATAGGTAGAAAAACTCTGGTAATGATCAAATTTAATTAAAGCACCGAATATGGCATAATTCATTTCAAATTGAGTATGAGTTTTAAATTTATATTAGTTCATCAAGCCGCCGCTAGTGTTACAAAACAGCTCTATCAAAGCAAATCAAATATACATATATCAGATCAAATGTTTCTATTACCATTTTCAACCAGACTCATCTTTTAAGCGGCCTCTAAAAACAATTATGCATAGTCATAAGATAGGCCATATTTACCAAGTTAGTGTAAGCGATTTTATCTTACTATTTTCAGTTGAAAGTTCCTAGAGGTAAAAAAAAATCATTTAAATATTGATTTGGTGAATTCAAGTTTGCTTGTTTGTTTTTGTTAAGGGTCTACAAACATTTTATTATTCTTAACCTCATTTTGTAACTTTACTTATCATGATGAAAATATGAAAATGAGGTTTAAATTCTTTTTACTCCGGAAATATCATTTTGGATTTGGCCGGATGACAATTTTTAAAGTCTTATGATCTATTTTTTTTTGTAACTTAAATACTTTTGTAAAATCTTCCATCTTCCTGATTCAAAGTTGACGTTTAAGCAAACTTAAGTGGGACTTGAGTCCGAATTGTGATAGAAAATCCTCTACTCTATTTCGATCAACACCATTAATTTAAAAAAAATACAATTATATAATGATAAATAATGGTAATAATGCTTTGAAATATTTCAAATATTTGTGAGCATCATGTCGGAATCAGAGAATTTTTTTTTCCTTTTAGCGTCAGAGTTGAATTTCATTCAACTCAAGTGTTACTCGAATCCGCGTCCTACACTCCGCAAAAAGATGTCTACCAGGCCATGGATGTAAAATATTGGTAGAAGGAGGAAAATTGATATTTGGAAGCAAACACGAAGAGTTTAAGGTGATTTAATATCATAGATATGATTTATGTACAGTTTATAAGAACAAAAATTCCTCCGTGATCCTGTTCTTGTAACATACTTATGTACATTTGCGCTGAAGTGTTGTAGAATGAACCATTAGGTAACAGATAAAATTTTTATGTAATTAAGATCCTCGGAATGGTCCATTGAATTAATTTGTTATGTGTGCTATGCAAGGAATGAGATGTTATAAATTAGTATTTACTCATTATATCAGATCCTTTTATGCCTTTTGAGAATTGATTACTTTGTTTGGGAGTATATAAATATGTAGCAATCTACAAAATACTTGAAACAATTCAAGACACCAATTCATTTGATCTGTTTACAATGCATAACGAATCTATTATAAATTATGGAATGCGGTCATTCTATCTTGGTTCATATACGTACATATTTTGTATTTAGATTTATATACAGGGCAATATTCTCAATCACATTTTATCCTTTGGCTAACCATCATATTATTATGGACATAAATTGATAACATAGTTTTTTATGCACTCTAACATGTGCATTAGATTCATTGTCTTATTATTTATGTACTTACGCTTACACACAATTTAAAATATGTATATATGTATATCAACACTTGTAAGGACTTTGAACGTGTTTGTCGATTTCCTTAGTGCACTCAAGGTTATGAGGTCACAAAAAGAAACTTTAAAATGATTTTTTTATGTATAATCCTTTTCCTCAATCCTCAATTCTAGTATGAGGTGAATATAGTTAATCATACTGAAATGATCAAATGAGAGACAAATCCTCAATTATATGTAAGTCAATTTAAGCGAGTGAATCCAAGTCTCAAAATGTATCGTGGGTACTTTATATAAGAAAATAGCCAAATTACTTTGATGATATATAGGAAGTTCTTTAAGAAATGATCACGGAGACTTAATCCATTCTAGGAAAGTTTAGCAAAGTGTTCCTTTCCAAAGTTGAACTTTTTTTTAAAATGAGGGGTTTGCAGATAGGTATGTCAAATCTACAGCAAGTTTGAGGAGTCTCTCTAATATTTATGATGACATCCCCGTTGTTATAAAATTGAAGAGAATATCCCAAGTAAACAAGAGAGTCATTAGCGTCTCTTGAAAGTGCTGGATCATAACTCGGCCAACTTAGAGGCAGTCATTCCCAGTTATAAGAATTTGTCAGTGGATAAGTTCAAAGGGGAACTTAGTACAGGGTAGTCCATATTCAAGGAGCTCTTGTCAGTTATTTCTAATTGTTATTTATAAAGAAGATTTAGTCTATATTAAGGCTTTATTTAGTTGTCAAATGTCTCACCAAACTATTCTGAGCCTTGTTATATAATGTTAAATCAATAAACTCATTGAAACAAAGGACTATGTACATTTGAGTTTAAATTGTCTGGGAAATTCCTCAATTTCTCAAAGCATGAAACATCTAAGTACAATGAAAACCTAGTTATAGGGTAATTAATAAGCCCACATTTAGTCAGTTGGAAAGGTGTGTTTGATACGTGTGCTGTTGAAATGGTGTTCTACAGATTAGAATGACTGGATTTATCATTTGAATCGACCAACAATTGATTGAATCGAAACGAAAGTACCACCTTTCCCCCTGATCCTAAATATAACATTGAATTTTTTCCTCATAGAAATAATCAGAAAATTCAAACTGGAGTTGATTCCTAGGCATATATCCAACTCTGAGTACTGACTTTGATAAAATCATACGTCATACAATCATCTCAACATCACATCCAAAGAATAATATTAATGAAAAAGAACCCATAAATTAAGAATATCACAGAATATAAATCAATTTCAAAATGACTCTCAAGCAAACATACTTTTTATGATATTTTATGTAGAATCAATGTTAAGGCCTTGAGTTAGTTGTATGTATAATAAGTACATAAAATAATATATTGAATGGCTTTACCATCACCAGAGCTCTTAATCGCTGTTAGGGAGTAAAAAAGTCAAAGGCTCATTCATACACCTATTATTTACTTATATGTATATATGTCTGTTATACATAATATACATATAGGTACTTATATGCAAGGAAAACTTCAACATCAAATAATACAAACATAAGTATCTTTGTTTTGTTACTTTTTTCATGACTTTTGATCATGAAAAATGCAAAAAACATGTGGGCTCTTCTAAAATATAAGCCCTATGAATATTTGAATGAGGAATATTGTTGTCAAACCCACACCCATTAATTTATTCATGGTACATTCAATTTGGTACTTTGAATGGGGATGGAAGGGGAGGGGGGGGGGGGGAGAGGAGATGTTTTACCTCCATTCTATCAATTGATAATAATTATAATTATAAATATTCACCTTAGGTCATATAAAAGATGATAATAATAATCCACGAGGAGCCAGAGGTGGAAAAGTCTCTATCACCTACTACCAAACTACGTACATAATACCATGATAGACACTCCCTAATATCGAATGCAATCTCTATTTAATTTGCTATTTGTACATAATTGTTTTTTTTAAGGGAATGGATTCTCCTTGTAGTGTCTTGCCAGAAGGTATGTTCCTATCTGTCTATCATTGTGTTTGTAGTATGTATTTTAGAAGCAGTAACTTGTACAAGTACCTAGATGGTATTAGTTATTATTTGAATGTCTCATAACATTTGTTTCATTGTAATAGCACCTATCAATGTAATCAGGATCACCCACTCCCAGACTAAAACTCCTTGGGATCCAGACCATGAGAGAAAAAAAATCATTCTAGCTATCGTATTCAAGGATCGTGATCAAGATAAGGGCGAAACTTTAAGGAATTGTGAATGATGAGACAAGAACAAAACATACAATAACGATCTTGAAATATACTTATGAGAAATAAATACATTAAATTCGTCATTTACGTAAAATAGTTCATCTCATTTTTTGACTATTACATCTACAATCTTCGTATAATAGATGCAAGATGCAACGGGTACGAAAAACTCAATTGTATACGACATAATACCTAACAAACCACAAGATCCTTTATTAATCAAAGGATTGTTATAAGTATCAAAACTGCATAAGTAGAGTTCAAAGGTCCCATCCATCATTTATTGTACTGTATCCAGATGAGGGTAAAAAAATATACTGAATTTGATTAAGGAGTTCATATTTCTTGAGGCAAAAATTCCTTTGCCAACATCGCACATTGATCTCTCCTTGAAGACATGATTAGAAAACTGTATTATTTTTTAAAAATTGTTTCAACGCAGAGGTTAAGTGATTCATTTACCCAAAAGTTCCGAAAAATAATGTTGAAGGGAGCTGGCGAGTTAACTTGAAAAGATGAAGTGAAATCCATTTTTTTGCACATATTTGATTCATCTTAGGTAAATTGTAGAATTGAAAGAGATGTAATTAATATAAAGCATTAGGGAATGATATATGGAGTAGAATGGTTATAAATGGAATGCTGGGATGCGTTTAATTTAGTATATCAATGATCTTAATAGAGAATATAAATTACAATTATTACTTTAACCCTTACTATTACATTTTAACATAACTGGCCCTTTCTCAGCTGATTAGTGATTAATATAAAGCACGCCTGACAAACATAAGAGTATTGTATTAATATTGACTAGTGTGCTGCCTACTATACTTGTGTAAGGTGGCTGGATAATATAGACATCGAATCATATTTTCTCAGTAGTCTGCATCTCAGAAACTCTATTTACCTCCATAACTTCCTTTTTTCGTCATGGCTTCAATTGAAGGTGTTTATAAACGAACCAAATCTGATAATTATGATGCATTCCTTGCAAAAATCGGCCTCAATTTCTTGATTCGAAAAGCCGCATGTTTGGCAAGTGCAACTCTTACCATATCCAAGACTTCCGAAGGAAAATGGCACTTCAAAACTGAAACCACAATGCGAACAACTGAATTGGAATTTAGTGTGGGTGAGGATTGGGTTGAAACAATGTCTGGTGGTCATAAAGTGGACTGTTCAGCCACACTAGAGGGCAATACTCTTACTATTATTCAAAGACCTCAGGAAGACTCGAGTAAAGTGATCACTATTGTTAGAGAATTCTCAGAAGAGGGAATCGATGTGACCATGACACTTGAAGAGGTTGTCTGTAAACAGTTTTACACGAGGCAATAGTTTAATTATATTTTATACATACCGTTTTTTACTATCATTTTTGATTTGATTAATTATGTGATCTATTTATATCTATTGTATTTTATTTGTTTTGCATAGGAAACTATATATATGAAAAAATTTGTACGTAAAAAGTATAACTTTTAATCTCAATTGCCTCACATTGCTTATTTGTTGTTTAAAAAAGAATCCATTGTTTTAGCCTTCTTTTGAAATGTTGATCATGAAACTTGACTCCCTATTATCAAATTCCTAATAGTTCTCAATTTCATTGTCTTTGCTTCGATGCTTGATATGTTATAAGACGATCGTAAAAGCTGGTGAAGAGCTCGTTTGGATCAAAGGTTAATTTACCATGATATGTATTTTGTCCCTTTGTTATGAGGATGAGTCTAATTTATCTGGAAATGATTTACTGAAAGGGTTTTTATTTCAAACGAAAGTTGAGGAGTTGGACAGTTCTGAGCAGTTTCTCGAAGATAAAAAATGCAGCTGAAATGCGCTAAAGATATTGAAATAGGAAAGATCTATCAGAGATATTACAACTGTTTTGATGAAGTTTGATCAAAGATTAATCCATGAATCAACACATGGAAGGATTTTTTTTTACAGGGATTTGATAGGATTGTATACAAATTATGCTTTGCTTTGATTCAAAGCAAATGGATGTGTATAATTAATGAAGTTTATTTATGATGAGGCTATGACTCTAAAGGGAATTCCAAAGAATTTTGAAATATTATTTATGGTTAACGAAGAGTCATCAGTGATGTATAAAAAGGGTCCAGCAGTATTATCCCACTTTCAGTCGGAGGACATCAGAATTTCATCCAATTTATGGAGAAATACGCCGGTAAATCCGTATCTTCTTGTTTTCTCGTAACTCAATGTAATTAATTGCCTGACTTTTTTCATTTTAAATTCTATCTGAATTAAAATTGTAATTATAACGTACATTTTCATTGTATTATCAATTTAATTTATTTTTTTGGGTTTATTTATGATACCTTAAGTTGGAATCAGATTGGTTTTCCGAATCCATGTTCAGTTTTTCTGATATAACTACATATATATATATTTTTGAGATAATCATTATGAAATTTCATTCTATTTTATTTTTTTATGGAAAAATTTAAGTGATTACAAAATGTGTTACTTTTGACTGTTTGAAGTTTTTATGATAGTTTTAAATGGAAATTAAATTGTCGAATAAAAAAAAGTAGCCACTAAATGGTTAAATAAAATAATTTCATTTAATTGTATGTGATTCTTAAATATGTAATATGAATTATAGGATTCACTTATGTGTAAAAGTTTAGTAATTTTGAGGTGCAATTCCGACAAAGACATATTGAGGTTTATACGCTATTAGTATTGATTGAACAATAATTAATTTTCGAGTCAAGTCCGAGTCCATTCCAAAATGACTCAGGTCTCATTATATGGCATTAGTTGCTACAAATTTAAGGCTCTACCCTTTACAAATTTTTAATGTCACTAAATAATAATAATCTGTTCTTGAGTAAAACACCAAAATAATAAGTTACGTTCCGCCCTTTCAAATGTAATCGGCTGAAATTCTGCCTTACTTCAAGGATACCATATTTATTTATGACATCATCCCTGGCGTGCCTTGCAGCTGGACCCTTTTTATATTTATATATCAGTACTGGTCATCACATAAAATGTCTCAGATGAAAGGAAAGGTACGTCAAGGTAAATGTATACGTGGAAGGAAAAAAGTAAGAGTTTCTCTTTCTCTATACATATAAAATAGAGAATATTTTGCAATAAACCTCAGAGTGTTCAAGCTGCTGAAGCAAGTAGATTGAATCTCCTTCTATGACAATTAGATATGCGTCTTCATTGCCATACGTTAATCTATATAGTTCTAAATTTATAGATATGAAAAAAAACCTATGAAATAGATTGATGAATTTTTTAACTTGTTGAGGTCCAAAAGAGAGTTTAAATTCATACGGAGTACGTATAATAAACAATTATATCCTTTACTAAATATTATATCACATTTATCCTAAATTTCCAAATTTCCTTCCTCTAAGGTCTTAGTTGTTTTTGAAAGAGTTCTAGGAACACAGTGAGTGTCATGGTATATTGACGAAAAAAAAATAATATTATTAAATTGAGTTAATCAATAAATAAGTAATTTTACATAATTTTCATGGATATATTATCTAGTAGAACATTTTGCCTAACTCATAAAATATTTTATTGAGAACCAGACAGAGGCAAATTTTACGAACAAATAACTATGGAGAAAAGATCACAAGAATAGACTAGTTGAACTCAGGCAATTTGAAATAGTATTCATAGTCCGTTTAAGGTCCAAAGTATCATCATTTTATCTTTTCACAAAAGAACGACGTATATGTCAAACACTAATGAATATTTTGACGTGATATTTGACACAGATATCAGTGACAGGTACATGAACTTAAAAAAACAAAAAAACAAAACAAAAAAACATTTATCCCTATCGAAATCTCAAAAAAAAAAAATTAAATTCAAATTTTTGCTAATAATAATAGTATATAGAAAATATGTATAAGGTCGAAAAAATATCGTTTCCAACTAATGAAAAGGAATGTGCTACATACTATGATTGAAAGGTCGTATATTGGAGACAAATAGAGTCACATAAATCAAATGAGGGCAGCGTCTTTCCACAATTTGCAATCTCTTAATGTGTCATTGATCCGTTAAGTCAGCAATTTTACTAACGAGAGTTAGTTTGGTGGACTGGCGGTGCTTGTCCTAACGTGGTTCAAGAACCAAATATCTTAATTTGTTGGGATTACTAGTTCCCATTTCGGATTAAATTTACAAATTTCATTATCTTCTGCACTTATACTTTTGTTAGCACTTGCCATTTTTTCTGCATCCAAGATATAAAGGGTAGAAATTCCATTCTATAGTTTGGATTAGAGGGGGGTGGTGGCAATATTTATATTAATTTTTTTAGATACAAATTTATTAATTCCTGTGGCGACTCCGACAAAATTTTGCTTTTTCTAATTCTTTGTATCTTATTAGTGTTCGGATTGAGTGAACTCAAGTTAGCTCTTGTTAATCTCTGTACAATTATAATCAACTATTCAATTATGAATAATTTTGCAGGGAGAAGAAGAATTGGCTAATAACTACATGTTATAAGGTAGTTAACCCAACTCATAAGTAATAAGGTGTGTTCACTGAAGTGCTTACACACAATTCTCTTTCGTATTTTTCCTACCTTTTTTGTTTTAATTATTATTTCTATGGCAATATAAAATACAATCAAGGACCTTTTAACAAAACCTTTCCATGGAAGGAAGTTTTGAAGTGAAACTTCAAAAATATTTTATTACTCTGTTAATTCCATCGAAGCGTTTTATTTAATCAAAATGGAAGGTGAATGAGCGTCCTTCGGATTGGAACGTATTTTGTGATAATATTAGATGATAATATCTTTGAAGTAAAAACTTTCAAACTGGAATGCATAAGACTATACCAGGAGATCTGGGGAAACTTTAGTAAACAGAAGGGACAATTCAATTTTAGTGGAGTTATCAAGAGATTCGTTTTTTTGTGTTTTTGTTGTTCCATGAGGGCTCCAATACTCAAAAATTTTTAAAAGTACCTATCCTAGAGGTTAGATATATGTACAAAAAGTGAGTGCTTTGTCCCCTCTATCCTTAAACCGTATCTAAATGATTACGATACTCCAAAAGACCAATCAAATTGTACAATTAAGACGATTGTGAAACCAAAGAAAATTCTTACTCTCTAAGCAATTTCTCTCACATTATTTCTTTAAAGAAGTTTTTGTTGTTCTTTAAACTTATCTGCAAGTATGAACAGATTTTTTTTAAAACACAAATGAAGCTAAAAAGAAAGACCAATGTTTTTTTTACATCATAGTCACATGTTTGTTTGTGTATGAAACAATTTCTTATATTGTGAATTTGGAGGAAAAGGTGACTTATCATTTTTAGACTCATAATATGTGATATTTGAGTAAAAGTCAATTGATTAATTTTTTAATGTTGTGAAATAGGAAAGAAAAGGGGAAAAACCCCCAGTTTTTTTGCCAATTGTAGGCTTCACAATTGTCTGATTTTGTATATCAAAATAAAGAAAATCCTTCAAAATATGCCCTTATAATAGTTTACTTAGGTATGTAGGTGGAAATGAGACTCTTATGAACGATGAACGAACAAATTCTGATTTTTTATTTGTATGAATTCATAATATTATAAGTAGGTGTCTATAAAATTAAACCCAGGATTAATAAAAAAAATCCTTTATTTAAATATTTAATCTTCATTTATTTTGTAATTTAAGTTTTCAAGATTAAAAGTAGATTTTGCTTCCTTTAACAGTATGTAAATGTATCAAAAATATGTATTGCTAATTTAAGTGAATATGATACTTATGAATATCAAAATAGTTTCTTCATAAAAATCTAATCATTGACTTATTTTTGGATTAAAATATATACATATATATAGAACATTGCAAAATCCTCTTGACGACAATCATCCTAATTGACTTGAAGTATCACGTTACATTATGATAAATCATGTCAATATTCACACATAATTCAACATCCTCCACGCCCTTATGTTGATAAATCCTATTAATAAAATCCCTGAATTGTCGCATGAAGAATATTTTGAATGATTTGTATCCAAAACCATGGATTATTGTCAATGATTAAATATAAATATACTAATTGATATTATTTATGAAGTTAAAAAAAAATAGAATATCGTTTTGTTCTAATAAGCTTCTATGTTTTTCCTTGGATTGGATATGGTGACAAAAATATTACTTAAATTACCTGAGTTGCGAAATTTCAATTCCATCATGAAATGCCTTTATTTATCTTTAATGTTTACGTTGTAATTTAAATAGTCTGTGGTTCGAACTTGAAAACCATTCAAATTTCTTACCCACTCTCTCTTCCTATCTAATTAACAAAAAAATTTTTCTTCTCATTGCTTAACACGACGAGCTTTTTTCGTCCAGTCGCAACCTCAACTCACAGAAGCGAAAGGAAATTTTCTGGAAAAACAACTGGTAGCTACCCTTATGTATTTTCCTTGTTGCCAACTTTTAAATATTGTGCAGAGTTATTATTTAGATGTACCAATCATTGATAAATTATATCAATATACAAATCAATCGTTAATACTTGTATATCAAAAATTCCAAAAAAGGGCGTGCAATTTAATATATTTTGTATACATCAAAATCATAAATAATAATAATACCCCTTTTGAGTTCATAACACGTAGAGTCAGCAGCTTTAAATGAGATGAGTCAACTGATGAAAAACAGCTGAAGGGAGAATACAGTGTATTTTTATTTATCCCAAAAAGCTCGTCGTATAAAGGAAGAGCAATTGCATTTTATATTGCCATACACGTCGAGCTTTTTTGTCCACTCGCAACCTCGACTGACAAAAGGGAAAGGAAAAATTTGGAAAAACATATGGTAGCTACCCTTCTGTATTTTCCTTGTTGCCAATTTGTTAATATTATGCAGAATTTATTATTTAGATATACTATATATTTATACATTTTACCAATCACAAACCCATTGTTAATACTTGTAGTATGTTCAAAATTCAAAAAAAGGGCGCACAATCCTTGATCTAATATATTTTTTATGCATCAAAATCATAAATAATAATAATACTCTTTTTGAGCCCATAACACGTATGGTCAGCTGCTTGAAATCAAACGAGTCAAATGATGAAAATCAGCTGAAGGGAGAATACATAGTGTTTTTGTTTATCCCAAAAAGCTCGTCGTGATAGAAATAATAAAAACGAAAATGGAGGAAAAATGCGTAAGAGAATCTTGCGTAAGCACTCTTGTGAACGCTCCCAACTACCAATTTATTTTGGGTCCCTTTTTCTGTTTCTTTTTAGTCAAAAGGCTGCGAGACACAACAGAAGAAATGACGTGTTTAATACACATACATGTAAAAAGAAAAGTTTGTATAAATTAGAAAAAATTGAAAGTAATTATAAAATTGTCAAGAAAAATGTAAAAAAAATATTTTTTAAATAAATATTAAACGAGTGGAAATTAATTATGGGATCTACGTCTTTCCTTCATAATCGTTTATTTATACCAGCCATTGCAGTCCTTAGTTTAATTGGTGCTGTAATCATGATTTTATTTGGAATTACATTGATTGAGCATGGAAGATACGCAGCATCCCTTTGGGCTGCATTAAAAATTACAGAGTCAACACATGTTGGCTATCATTTCTCGGAGAAACAGCCTCAAAATGTTTCCATGATCCTTAAAACTTATATGATAATCATTTCTGTACTTTTATTCTTGGGAGTGATACCCCTTCTGTATAATGCTGTCATTATGATGAAGGCTCGCAAGGTTCAAAATTCAATTATTGCATTGAGCACTTGAGTGATGATTCCGCCCATTTTAGAACTCATTTCTTGAGGATTATTTTCTTTACTGCCATAATGGATGATTAAATGATTGTATTAATCTACGTTGAAGAATTTGAAGCATTTAAATTACACCTATTGTTTTAGAGGGATTTTTTTATTATATTGGAATGGGTCATTGAGGATCAATTATGAGCCTTTCAATATATGTACATATATAATTATGTTGTAGATTGGTGAAAGTGAAACATTATGCAAAAATATTTTTGTTTTTTATAATTTTTGTATACAAATAAATCATGTCATAAATATTTGTTTAGACTATTTCAATTAATATTGTTCTTTTTATCCTATAGTCATAATGCTTGAATTAAATCTACAAATATTTGAGCATACTTAATGTTGGGGATTTGATTATAATAAAAAGGTTATTTTTATTGTATTTCACAACCTATAAAATATAAAAACTATAATAAAGATCCCAAATCATTTTTTAATTTGACATTTCTTCCCAAAATGTGGAATCATTATTTTTCAAACAATTCTACAGAATTGTTCCTAGTTTAAAAAAAGTCAATTAAAGTTCGACCAATCAATGTTCCAAACACTAATAAGAGGAAGAAAAATAGAAAAAGTAAGGGATACAATCAAGAACAATGTACGTTATTATACTAAATAGTGAGATAACTCAGATAAATAGTGATAATGTCTCATAATGTCTTACTCATTTGGCGAGGTTTTGTTGTGTTAAAAAAAGTTCCGAAATTGTAATCTCACACGATTCCATTTTAACACATAAATTATATTGCGTACAATGTAATGTTAAATGTATAAATACATAGTAAACGTTTAGCAAATCAATAGTCCTTGGAAGTGGGGGGGGGGGATGATAAAGTCTTCCAAGGTTTTAATCAGTTAATTATACAATAATAATTTAATAATAATTATTATTATTTCTTAAATCATAATAATCCATTCTTTCATGGAATCTTGAATGCATGATTTGAAAATAATAATTGATTCATTTGTTTATCGATTTTATACTTTACTATAATTTCTTGTAATGAATTATACATTGAATTTTAAGTATTATTTATATTCTTATTTCTTCCATTATTCAACAACAAAAAAAGAATATTTTGCATAATTTACATAATATTTTAAACAATGCCTCAATCAGTTAAGACTTCCACAAATAAAAAAGGTATATTTTAATTATATACACAGTTAGGTATCGACTTTTGTAGTTATGTTGGAAAATATTGAACGAAAAGTCTGAGATTTAATTATTACTTGTAAATAGTTCCATGACAAGTACACAGCTGTTTTCACGATTTCTTAAATACATATACGTGTTTCTTCGGCTATGATAGATGTTTTCTTATGTATAGTTTCTTTTCAAGTCAACAAAAAAGCAAGTTTGTTTTTAAATATTGAAAAGCAGAAATTCCACTTTTAAGTTTTTTTACTTCATAAATATAACGGCCAAATATTTTGGAGTCATTTTAAGACCTATTGTGCACGGTTTTTGCTAAAGTGTCACTTTATATCGAAAAAGCAAGGATTGTTGTCTATCCAATAGAGCAATCGAATAAATGATACGATAGCTCATGGAGCCGATATGATCCCTGAAAGAACGTCTATCTTTTTTATAGCCCCAGAGATTTATTTAGTTGCAGTTAGCTAAAACCAGTTCATTTGTTGTAGAACTATTAAGAATCCACTTAGTTTGTTGTCATGCTCACCATTAATCGTAGTAATAGTCACTACATAGTCAAAAATACCAATTTTTTTTTATTCTTGATTCTGGCCGGGTTTTATTTTCCCTATAATACAGTTGCAATTATTGGAGTAATTAATTAATTAATCGAAATATACTATTAATAAAACTAAAATGAACGTCTTCAAGAATATGAGTGCAGTTCTAACTCATTTTTGAAATATTTCATATAAACTTGGTTTCTTGTTGACTTGACGCATATGTACAGGTATACAATACAAAATATATATTTTCGTATAAATATAATTCATGTGTAAAACATCTGTACATACAATGATGAGATAACATTCAAAAATAACTTATTTCCTTTTGTTTTCACTCTGCATATTTTGGCATTGCTCTCTATATATTAAGTAGTATCTATAAAATTCAATTGTACTCAAAGTAAATCCTGGGATTATGAGCCAAATCCTTTTGAACGGAGCTTCCCTTATCAATAATACTTTTAAATTAAAACTCATCTACTCCTTAAAATTAAGTTAACATCTATTCAATTATAATTATAATAAATTAAGTAATTATTAACCGACTCAGTCACAAGAGTTTGAATGGTTCTTGGATGAGTGGCCAAATTAAGAATGGTAAGCCTTCGTGATGTATAAAAGCAAATTTTGAAAGGTATTGATCTTGTATCAACTAGATTTTAGCCCCTCAAAGTCTTAGTATTGCCTTGGTCTCATTGTCATGACTAAAACAACTAGATTGCGTCTTTGTCTCACCCCTTGAAATTATTTGTCCTGTCTTGGTCTCAACCCTTGAATGTCTTGTTCTTGCTGTCATCACCAATGCAGTTAAATTAAGTCTTCATCTCAACCCTTCAAGTTCTTGGTCTTGTCCTTATGATCGAGATCTAAGCAACTAGACATGATTTTGTCTATTATTGTACATATTTGTAAATATATTAATTTTTGGCCCGAAAAAATATTAAAATTATACAAACTTAAGCAATTTATTTCTATGTTAAACCAAGTTTAAAAATAGTGAGTATACGAAATACAGTGATGGTTTTGATTGACATAATTGATGAGAGTGCATAACTCCTTAATTTTTTTGTTGATAGCTATGAATGTCTGCCAAAAAAAATTAGACAAGTCTTTGAATTTTACACATGGATAACATTTTTAAATTATTCTCAAATAAATACTATTAAATATTTGAGGACTCACGTATTTCAAAATATTTAATGAATGGAAATAAGCATAAAAATCATCATTGTAAATAAAAATAATAATTAATTACAATTATAATAATATGAGTACTTATGTGAAACAACAATTACTTTTATATGTAAGTATTCATTGTCACGCGATGAATGTTTGTTTCTGAGCAGAGTGAGTTTAAATTATTTTTTTGGGATAGAATATTATACATAATATATGTATTGTACATACAGTTCAAACCTTTTCATCCAAAGAAATTATCCATGAGTAACGTGGCCCTTAGAGAGGAAAGATGAATATACATATATAAAATGTTAAGCTTTTCATTTTTCATGATGAAATTGAATTCAAAAGATTGAGTGATAAGCATGAATGGATGTCAGAAATGTTGACAGAGGATTGACGGATCATCCGTTTGATTTATTTTGTACTCTTACATACTTACTGTACAAAGTGACAATTCAAAGGGAATCCCGTCGTTTAGGGAGATTGTTTATGCTTCTTCATCATATGATGCTATTCCTACTATAGCTAGCACAAAGCAATCCTTAATGAATCTCTCCATAAAAGGAAATAGTTATAAATAAAGGTTCAAAATCAATTGGTGGGAGTAGTTTTCCAATCCTTCCCCAGTCCATGATTTTTCTTCAGTAATGCTATTAGTGAATTGTCCACACTTTAACAAGAGCTGATTCGGGCTATACCAATCAACGTTTGAAAGGGCCAAAAGTATTAAAATAAATAAATACAGTCCAACTTTTTATGATGGTCGGATATAACTCCGTGATACACATTGTATGCTTGACGTATTATTTGTTTTGCAATAATATTCCGAGTCATTGAGTCTTTAGATATATCAGACCGTTTGAGACTTTAAGTGCTACGAACTAGCAACGTTCATAACTAAAAGGGTACTGAAATGAAAAATCGTAAAATTTTGAAATCATCGGGATTCAACAAATTTGGACTAAATGGAGTGGTACTGTAGTTTTTTTTAACGTGACGTCATCCTTGTGGAAGACGGTCATTTTGTTAGAGGCATAATCAACCATATTTTATAAGAATTTGTTTCTTTTTTATTAAGGATAATAATAATAAAATACTGTCAAACATTTGGATACCATGATGGCAAATAAAATGACTTAAACCTTAACCTCTGTCTTTGATATCAAGTTGTATTCGATTGATGCTGTTCAGCTGTTTCTGTTTTTTTCATTTTTAAAGCCATGAGATTTTTTCTAGAAATTTCTTCATTAAGCTTGAAAAATATGAGTTATTGCTTTCAGTTGACTATTCAATCTGTATTGACAGTGACGAATAACCCTCCTCTACTCTACTGATTACCCCCTTTCGTCAACTGAATTCATGGGACAAGCATAAGATTTTAAATCAACTCTTGTTCAAATATGCCAAACTGCAAAATGGAAACTCCTATTTGTATCTGTTTTATATGGGACACATAAAATATCTATTCATACTATGCGAGACTGGATTGTTTGAGAGTCATTTATAGATAAATTTGCTTTTAATCTATGTTTGTCGTGTAGTAATTGGCTTGGCTTTGAGTCGTGATGATGATTCCCCTTCTTGTTCCAGACATATGTAAGAGGTTAAAGCGATATATTCAATGGGTTAAAAACATTATTATTATTATTGAAATAAGTTTGGTTTAGTGGATCATAAATTTCATTCTTTGTATATGAAACGAAAGAGTGAAGTTATATAACAATAATCACTGAAAATAAGTATGGAAGAAATAAAACAGAGAGCCCAAGGGTCTTGGAAATACATGTATATATATGTACATAGATATATTATAGCCTAATTACATAATGAGTGATGTACATATTTAGGATGGTGAGTAGTATAGGTGATTTTTTTAAAACTGAGCTAACATCGAATTTGTAATATAGAATATGAGTTCCGTTTTCCCACAATTTAAGTATGTGGATATTTATTATGTTGGCAAATCAGTTTACATACATATGTAGATATCTATTTAGAAGGATATCCCATATGTTTGTTTAATTAATTAATTATTGTAAGGATGAGGTAATTATTCATAGGATTTGGAGTAGAGGCACATGACTGCACCATCAAAACACGCATGTGAACTTTGTGGTACAAGGATTAATAAATGCGTATTCTTATTCCTAGACAGTGTCCCGTTCCTCTTTTTTTCTACTTCGAGTCCATGGTCAAATGGAAATTAATTTCCAAAAGTGTATGTACCTATACCACACACGGCTACATTTGAAACGACAGGACATTGAATAGACACATGAAAGTAAAGAGACCACACGCTTCTTCTTCATGGTGAGTACATACATAATACATACATACAATTAATAATTGTCAATTATATGTAAAGTTGCTTCCAACAGCTGTTGTGGACACTTGGAACTATAAAATTTATATATGTATATGTAATTCTTAAAAATGTTGTTTCATTCCTTTTAACGATGTTTTGTTTGTTTCTTTGATGAAATGTACATACATCAAGCCATGATGATGATTTGCAACTAAGGAGATGTTGTTCATTGTGTCTTGGGATTGATATGTATATAATTGTATAATTTCTCAATTGGGTATGTCGTCATCATATTCTGCGAGCTCTATTATTTTGAAAAGGAGCACTACACAAAGTACTCTCCCCTTTAAATTGTACAAATGTATAATTAATTAATGGTCTTGTACATACTTATTATACCTACCACGACTAAACTACATAAAATGATGTATGATAAATACATCATTTTATATTGTTCTAAAAATGTTAAGTCATAAAGTCATGTTGGATTTAATCCTTGAACTATGATGTTTTCTTAATTAATATGGCTCAAACTTCCCTTCTCACCTCTCGGATGTCAAGGCTCAGATCTACATACCTGTACGTACGTATGTAAATTATCTACACCTCTTTCATGAAATTTTAATTGATAAATCAATGATGGAACAACAAACAATCTTTACAACAATTAAATTAAAAGTTCTTATAGAAAGGGGGTATACAGTGACGACGTAAGAGAGCGTCAAAGCCTTGTATTCTTGTCCACATATATAGAATAAGGTGGACAATACTACCCTTGGTGCATTTCGTGTGTGAATCCAAGAGGTTCGAGTTACCCCCATCTCTTTCAATCTTTCCTTCAATTAAAAGAGAAAAGGGCTATAAATCAATTGATAGTTTGTCAACTGTTGGACACGACGTATTCTATATTTTTTATCTCGCAACCTCTCCTCCACCAAGAAACGGTAAATAAGGCCCAAAATCAGTTGGTAGTCACAACTAGGAAATAATTACACATGTCAACAGCCAAAAATCTTTTGGGGTATAAGTATAATAAAAGTTATTCAGTTTTGCTCACTGATTTCAAATCTGTAATTCTTTTTTTCGAGAGTCCGATGGTTTTCGAGAAATCGGTCCCTACTTTTTTAGCTTTTTTGGCCCATTTTCCAACTTCAACTTCAATTTAAGCATAGAAGGATACACATTTTGAGCACTAAAAAATGATGATTGGCTAGTATTTTTTATGGAGATTTCATTTCTAGTCTTTGTTTTGACCTAAAAGGACTCCTTGGGGCGTAGGGTGCCGGAGTAGGTCCAAAAGTCGATGAAATCCTTTGTACTTAAATAACTCCTTTAATATTGCATGAAATGGATTAATAAGGAATGCATTAAAGAGATTAGACCCAAAGCTTTCAAACAAGATGTCAAGCGCCCGATAAGAGCCTTTAATTTTGAAGAAATCGTCCATCAAAGTGTGTAAATTTTCATCCAATTTTGGGCAAAAATTCGCTAGAAATCTAAGACTCACGGTAGATCTAATAAAAAACAAGTGCTATAGACTGTAGTAGTAGAGCGCAGAAGAAGACTCTCATATCAGCTGAAGATAACCAAATTCAAAAACATGGATCTCTTATTCAATTACAATTTAAATTTAAAAGAGTGGGATCGCAGGGCCATGGATATCCAATGAAAGGAATAGTGTTCCTTGATGAATCATGTCTCAGTACCCTTCATCTTCATCATCATGGATATGAAGGGAACTGTTTTGAGGAATGCTGGATCAGTCGCCTTAATTTGAAGAAGACGGGATCGGAGTTTCGACGTGCTATAAAATTAGAGATTCATCTTCATGAGAAGGTATTTATCATTTGGATCATCTTTGAGTACACTAAGAACAATTCCCTCTTCAGATTAAGAATAAACATCGCTGTTAAGTCAAGAATGGGAGAAAGAAATGAAGACTCCATTGAGGAGTCAATGTTTGTATGGAAGAAACTAATCTCCACATTCATCTCAAAATTTAAACCGATGTTATCGCTTATATCGCTACGACGGCTCTTGTATACACTGGACTCTCGTTTCATGGCTGTTTCTAGTCTACTAACACACATCTTCATTCGAATGGACACTTTTTTACACTCATGTACCTATCACATTACTGAAAGTCCCTTGGTTTACCGTTTATGTCTCTCAGTACTGAGTCCCCTTCTTCATGTTCTAAGTGGAGAACAAGGAATAATCATGAAGTGTCTTTGATAACGTCAATCGTATTCTGAACAAACTCATTTATTTTTTATACCATTTCTAATGAATGATCTCAAATACAAAATATATCAAAAACATAACATAATTTATATAATTATTCAATCATCAATGTTTGACAAGGAGTTATATGATTCAGATGGTAGTTACAATGCTGATAACATAATATGATTATGATGTAGAATGCTCTGATGTGATTTCTTTCTTTTCTTATAAACTTTATAACTTAAAAATATGAAATATGTAATTAGAAGGACGATCAAGATAGTGGATATACATATTACGGCGGGCTTAATCCACGAAAATATCTTGAATGAAGCATTAATTATATTTACTGAATGGTTTATAATAGAATCTATAGTATTATCTGTGTCGAACTTGGACAGTATCTTTATTTTTTGGGCAGTTTGAAATATATCCCAAGCAATTTTATTCGAAACTCCGATGGTTTCAAATATTTTTATAGATTTATTCTTTAAGATTTGATGAATGAATTCAATGTCTATTTTTGGATCTTCGGTTACACTTTCAAATGTAGAACTTATACCTTCATAACCTGCAGGGAACATTCCATTTGAATGAAGTGTACAGATTTCATCCAAACTAATTGTCTGATTACCAATATATGTGCTACTAAAAGACGATCTATTTCCTGCAAGCTATAACTGACGTTTGTTTAGTGGGGGAAAAATGAATAAATTGTGTATCTGAAACCTGTATTGCTGCTTCTGTGATATTTCTAGAAAAATGAATATTTTTTGTGTCTTGGCTCAAAATGCTCAATTTAGGAGCTGTTAGTGACGAGCAGGGAGAATGTTTTCATCAAGATATTAAAAAAATGGAAGCAAGATATAAAGGGTTTTAGAATTCAAGCATGATGGGAGATTATTGTTGAATGTTGTATCGTGATGAGCCTGAAAAGAAGCTCAAGTGTAAATCTAGTACCAAACATCTATGATCTCTTTGAAATTATATTTTAAATCTTAAAATAATTATGTACAATAAGTTGTATATGTTGATAAATTAAAATATTTAGTCTCTTCAATATAACAAATTCATGAAAAACATAAAATTCCTAATCAGAAATGGTATAAAAAATAAATGAGTTTGTTCAGAATACGATTGACGTTATCAAAGACACTTCATGATTATTCCTTGTTCTCCACTTAGAACATGAAGAAGGGGACTCAGTACTGAGAGACATAAACGGTAAACCAAGGGACTTTCAGTAATGTGATAGGTACATGAGTGTAAAAAAGTGTCCATTCGAATGAAGATGTGTGTTAGTAGACTAGAAACAGCCATGAAACGAGAGTCCAGTGTATACAAGAGCCGTCGTAGCGATATAAGCGATAACATCGGTTTAAATTTTGAGATGAATGTGGAGATTAGTTTCTTCCATACAAACATTGACTCCTCAATGGAGTCTTCATTTCTTTCTCCCATTCTTGACTTAACAGCGATGTTTATTCTTAATCTGAAGAGGGAATTGTTCTTAGTGTACTCAAAGATGATCCAAATGATAAATACCTTCTCATGAAGATGAATCTCTAATTTTATAGCACGTCGAAACTCCGATCCCGTCTTCTTCAAATTAAGGCGACTGATCCAGCATTCCTCAAAACAGTTCCCTTCATATCCATGATGATGAAGATGAAGGGTACTGAGACATGATTCATCAAGGAACACTATTCCTTTCATTGGATATCCATGGCCCTGCGATCCCACTCTTTTAAATTTAAATTGTAATTGAATAAGAGATCCATGTTTTTGAATTTGGTTATCTTCAGCTGATATGAGAGTCTTCTTCTGCGCTCTACTACTACAGTCTATAGCACTTGTTTTTTATTAGATCTACCGTGAGTCTTAGATTTCTAGCGAATTTTTGCCCAAAATTGGATGAAAATTTACACACTTTGATGGACGATTTCTTCAAAATTAAAGGCTCTTATCGGGCGCTTGACATCTTGTTTGAAAGCTTTGGGTCTAATCTCTTTAATGCATTCCTTATTAATCCATTTCATGCAATATTAAAGGAGTTATTTAAGTACAAAGGATTTCATCGACTTTTGGACCTACTCCGGCACCCTACGCCCCAAGGAGTCCTTTTAGGTCAAAACAAAGACTAGAAATGAAATCTCCATAAAAAATACTAGCCAATCATCATTTTTTAGTGCTCAAAATGTGTATCCTTCTATGCTTACATTGAAGTTGAAGTTGGAAAATGGGCCAAAAAAGCTAAAAAAGTAGGGACCGATTTCTCGAAAACCATCGGACTCTCGAAAAAAAGAGTTACAGATTTGAAATCAGTGAGCAAAACTGAATAACTTTTATTATACTTATACCCCAAAAGATTTTTGAAAGTTCAAATTTGTAGACCTGTGTTATTATTCTTCATTTAATAGTAGAGAGTGGTTTACAGTTTATTCAAGAGCATATTCCAGTTCAACCAGTCAACGTTCAACCTATATGGGAAAAAGAATAGGAACAGCTGACAAAAAAAAACACAGGGACAAACTATGTACCATTATTTGTTTGTTTGATTGTTCAGTTATAGGAAAATCTTTAGAGCTTAACCAGAGGGCATTCGAGTTGAACCTATCGAACCAAGAGCAACAATAAGGGGCAAGAAAAGTATAAAATATACAGTTGACAAAAAAAAAAACCATCTGAGATATCATGTGTATTACTTACATGTTAATAAAAAGTATTTATATGCTTGTTCCCGGGAGCTTTGAACCCCTCTAAAAAATATATAGATATCTACTTATATATGTATATGTAGATAAATGGTTAGATCCATTTATTCATGTAAATTTAATGTTTAATATCTTTAGAATTCAATTTTTGAAAGTCTATAATATGTAAAGAGTTTTAATGAATTTAAATATGAGCATATAGAGGGGTAGGTAATTGGAGGTGTGTAACAAAGAGCATGGATCCAGACGAGGTCATATATGTACATATAGTATGTATGTATGTATACCTCCTAAAGAACATCTCTCTTTTCAAAGGAGTACATATATAATTACAATTCGTTACATAATGCATATCATAGTCAGAAGTTAATTTCATTCACACAAAAATAACCTACAAACGAAAATAAAGAAAGGATGATTCCATAGCAGGAATGGCTAGGATTCGATGTGGGCTTTTTTAAAACAATAGTTGTGAATCTGTTATGAAGGTACTTTCAGCCTATATTGAAATATATTGAAATAGATTAAAATGTCTTTCGTCCGACTACAATAAATAGGGTTGCCTCACAGATAATGGGAGTAAAAAGCCCCTATTTGTTCTGTTCTGCTCCTTTAATATTATTACAAACAATCCATCAAAAAAATAATTACATGAAAAGAGCCAAAAGTGGCTTTTTGGCTCCCAACTTTTGCAAAAAAAAAAAAAAAAATAGACACTTAAACTCTTAATTCTCTATATTTTTTGATAACTTCGTTGTACATATTCGAAAGGGATGAATACTATTTTGATCTCTGGCTTAATATCTCATACAAAGTGTCCATAAATAAAATTATTCATAATTATAATAAGAGATCAAATAAACACGTCTTGATTTGTTTTAGAATCGCATGTATAACTAAATGTCTCGAGACTAGAAAATGTGTGAATTGTCTTTATGTGAGTCCAAATAACTTGGATCACCTTAGTCAAGGCATTTGACTCAAGACGCACGTCAAACTCATCTACTTTCGTCACTCAAGTCTAAAGACCCATGTTTGACATTTATAATTAGTTATGGAAGGTAAATAGCTCCCCATTGATCCTCTAAAGTTTTAGACTCTCATGATAAAAGATAAAACTCTCAGTTTTATCTTCAAATTTAGATATAATTAAGACGATACCCTCATTTAAAGTTCATAAAGGTATGTACATACATATTAGCTTTGTCATCAAGTTTGAGACACGTCGGGATTCCAAGTCGAGTCGTGAGTTTTTTCAATTCGACTACCAAGTCACGTCTGATGTCGAAGTTTAATAATGATACTTAAGTTTGATTCGAGTCCCACATCTTACGATTCAGTTGATCCTTATTAATTTTAAAATTCAATTTGAAATGATTGATATATTACATCAATAATCAAAATAGTTGAATATAAAGTAAGATTGTGAGTCTCGGGCCTCGAGTCCTCATATTTGAGTCTGAATTCTTTAGCCTTTTGTCTGAAGTCGAAGTATAGTAATAGGGCTTACGTGGGTTTATTTTGAGTCCTCAGCTCTAACTATAAATAAACAGATAGTTTATATATACATATTATTCAAAAATATATTTGTCCAAACTTGGATTGGCCACTTTGTAGGACTTTGTATTAATTATGTAATTACGTAATAGCTTTTGATAAATGTACAATTGTGCCTTTGTACTATTTTTTTTTTGAACAAAATTCACATTATAGGATACGTGATAGTATGTACCTCATGGAGGGGTTCCATGAGAGATCTTTTGTATTTTATTTCGAAATGATTCTACATCAAATTATCTGAATTATTATATGAGTACTCTGTCAATGTCGTGTTTTTTTTTTTTTTTTAAATAATCATAATAGAAAATTCAATTAATTGAATTAGAAAATCAGTCATAGAGGGATTTTTTCCTCTTTATGCAATAAAGTACATTTGATTTAAGTACCTATATATATATATATATATATATATATAGCAAAGTGCATATGTATATACCTATGTTAGTGCTTAGAGAGTGAGAAAAGCGTATTAAGGTGTGTTTCTACATATCAAAGCCTACATATTGCTATGGGCAAAAAATAATATCGGGAGTCGGACAATCTTTATTTAATCATCAAAATTAATTTGATGCCCCTCAAAAGTAGTCCCCTCCTGATGCAATGAACATAGTATGACAATGCTTTTTTTTCCAATTTTCAAAACAATTAAAAAAGTTTTAGTAACTGCTGAGTTTAGACATACTATTAAAATTAAAAATTGGATGGTCGATTTTCTTGAGTATTAGGCTATGTATCTCGAAAAATAAACCAGTGATTCTCAACATTTTAATAGAAACCGCTCGGAAATATTCATTATAACTTTTTTGATATCAACAACATTCCTCTAAATTGTATTTATGTCATCATCTTTCAGACATTTTAAAAAACGATTTTAGCTTTTCACAAAAGGACATCAAACATATCAAACACTAATTGAATATTTTAACGTGATATTTGGGCAATGATTATTATTAATGACAGATGTGTCAACTTAAAAAAACAAAAACACGTGTCCATATCGGAATATCAAAAAATTAAATTCTAATTTCCTGGTATTTTTTGCTCATAATAGTAGTAAAACATTGTTTTATCGAATGTAAGACTCAACGGAGAAATGATACTCATGTCTAATTCACATTTCGTTATCTTGACTATAAAACTTTTTGTTGTGATACATAGAATTGTGTATGGTGATCATAATGTTTTGAATCCTAATGATCCCTACCCTCCCCTCATTAATTCGATATTGAAAAAGAAATTCCAAACTCCTTCCATGTGCTATTCTAAATGCAAAAATATTGGGAGGTATAAAGAAAGTTTATTTAACAAAAATATTTATATTATTTGTGCAATTTTATAAGGTTTTGAAGGGTCTTTAAAAAAAACTTTTTGGGGGAGAAGGTGGCTTAAGTTCACTATAAGTCATTTATTATGTGCTCTGTTTAAGATCGTTTAGACCGAGATCAAGAAAAGACAACAAAAATTGTGAGGGATTGATTCCAAGACGAAAAATAAATCTTGTCATTTTTTTAGATAATAATTTATTTTTATCCATTTGCTTTGATCTTAACAACGGAAAAAAAAAAAAATCTAAAGAGTATGACTGTGAAAGGTTGAGATACAGATCTTCAAAAATGATCTCGATTCTAAGACAAATCCTCATAAAACTAAATACATCACAGCTTAATTTTCACGTTAGCTGTATACAAACTGTTTCCTACTAACATGTAATTATTTTATCAGCTGTTGATTTATTTACTTTTCCCCCTTAAACACTGACTTGTTTTTTTAACTTGAATCAAATTTTCTTGGGCTGTGAATATCCCTATAATTAATGATTACAATTAGGTAAATGAAGAATAGTTCAAGAGATGAAGAGAGTGACATAATTAGCAAGCTAAAAAATTATTAATATTATTTTTTTTTCATTTTCTTTGTCGAGGAAAGTTTGAGATATTTCATATAGATTACTTTGTAGGAATAACGCCGTGGCAACAGCACAAAAATATAATTTGTATCTAAAAAAGGTTTTGAGATACAATAAATTTCGATGTAAGTCATACTTTTTACAAATGCTTTAAAACTCCATCCCAGTTTATTCTAAGAGATGACTCAGGGTTTTCTGTTTCTTGAAGAAAAGATTGGGAGATACAATAAAGATTTAATTGTGTAAACTTATGACTCGAGGAGATATCTTGGGATAACGTGTTTTTGTTTAATAAAGACAAGATATTCTTGATTATGATTTAATTTCTGCTTCAGTTAATATGAGTGGATTTGTCAGTAAAGCCCATATTTGAGTCACCCTTTCCTCTTGGCAACCCTCAAAACGTTGATTTGTTCAACTCAAATTGTTTCTTCTTTAAAGAGTGGACCTTTTTTATGTCTCTTTTTGTAGAAAAAGTTGAGAGATGAATCATTCAAGATCCCGTTGTTTAATTATTTTGCTTCATTTTCAAAGGTTAATAAAACATAACATGCGTAATAAGTATTAGAGTTGAAGACACACATAAGACAATCAGGGAAGAAAAAAAAACCAGCTTACAGAAATATATCTACATACTGAGTAGTTTGTAGGATTGGTATGCAAGGTACTTCTAACCAAGTGCTCAGTTCTTGACAACCTGTTTCATTTCTATTTGCGGCAAATATTTAGAATCCCATTAAAACATAATTAATCAAAAGTATAATTCACTTGTTTTTAAAATATTCAAAAGACGTGTCAATATTTCGTTTATACCAATTAATTAATTATATTAAAGAGGTAGTGTAAATTGGGTTCAAGAGACTAACTTTACTTGAAAACTTATTAATTGGGTAACTTGGGACATAGAATGAATATACAAATGGAAGAAAAAAAATGGAGTCGTCTCACAAGATACAAAAACATGTTTTGAAGTTAATCTACCTTATCGACAATGAACATCACTTACTTAATATTTTAATTACATCCTTTATACACTTATTGAAATGTCATTAAAAGTACTTTAGGGTAATAATAATGGTCAAGAGGAATTAATTGGCATTTTTTTTCTTAAATATCTACTTTTTGCCATTTTTATTTGACTTTTAAGGATATCAATATCAAATATGGATGTTCATTGGTTACTTGATTCTCACTCTAGTTAATAAATTGGTTCTCGAGATTGGTTTTGATCCCAATATCAATCTTTTAAAGGTCTTAGTCAAAGTCATAGTGTCTGTGTTAAGACCAAAGTAGTAACTAGATTAAAAATATCATTTTTTTAAAGAAATTAATGACATTTTTAAATGTATTTATCTAAGGTAAATGTGATTTTGACAAATACCTAAAGTTTAAGTATCACATTTTATAAAAGCCTTGACATGATAGGTTCGTATCTATATACCCAGGCTTTCACAAATGAAATCAAATTAGTGTATCAGAAGGTTTTCTATGTGTGAATGAAAAAGGGTTTAAATTTGTACAAATTAGAGGTTTAAACATTACTGATCCTTGCTTTGAAAAAAAAAAAAAATTCCCCCAAATATTTGCTTTGAGTCATATACAGTCTTTGTATGTAGATCAAATATTGAAAATATTTGCAAAATAAGATTAATAATTGCGTCTTCATTTACAATCACATTGATGGGTAGTGAGTTTTTGTACGTACTTAATATAATTGATGTTCCCTTCTCTAATATTACCTCTCTACAACTTAATTTTGTTAATGAGGATACCTTCCTCTCAATTGACATGCCCATTAGTGTATCGAAACGTTATTGAGTGAAGAGGGGAACACAATAAAGTTGCGATGGTCAACGAATCATTCTTACGTCGTTGCATTATTTTTGAATATACTTTGTATGTCATTTTTAGTTTCAGCAAGGACTATGTGCAAGGATCTTAAACTAAGGCTGACTGATAGTTACATTGACTGGTAATGATTAGTGTGTCTCAGGACCGGTGCCAGAGGGGTGGGAGGGAAGGACTTATATTAATCATATTTATGTTGAAAAGATGCTAAATTATTCCACATTCTCTGGTGTAGCTTGTTACAAGAAGCTCAATTGAGTCTAAAGAATGATAGGGATTGACATTTTTGAAGAAATGATTGAAGCAACGTGCAAATTAAAGGATAAAATTAGCAGGATTAGCAAATATAAATACGAGTTCTAGAGAAATCAACTCTTAAAAGTTGAACATTAGTCCCAAGTACTCGTAGATGCGTACAGTTTCATTCAAAATGGCTTCC
Source organism: Lepeophtheirus nordmannii (assembly GCA_963680855.1). NCBI lineage: Eukaryota > Metazoa > Arthropoda > Copepoda > Siphonostomatoida > Caligidae > Lepeophtheirus > Lepeophtheirus nordmannii. Next base: position 27,379,817 of record OY804522.1, on the reverse strand, counting down.
TTGCCATTTTCAATTACTGTCCGTGCATGGTCTCTTTATAACTAAATCACAGTGAACTCCTTTTTCTGATATTTCAACCGATCCATCGGGAAGAACGTGTCCTGTATGTCCCCAAAGATACGGAGAGTCGACATCATTCTGTACCAATAGCCTCTAAAAAGAGATACATAAAGAAGTCAAGAGCTGACAAATAGTGGGAACATCAAAGTTTGTTCCAGAAGTGCTCAAAATGGTTTTGAGTTATGTTCATGGAGCATTTTAGCTATAATATGTGCTAGAACATCCTCCTTTTGAAATCACATTAAGATATCAGGAATGCCTGATTTCTCCAAAGATGAGTAAGTACCTTTGGCCTCAAGGAACTGCATTTAAACTAGTACTAGACCACTTTATCTAAGACCAAGATTTTGAGGGTTTGAGATCGATATGAGATCAATGACTTCAAATATCGATCTTGAGACTGCTCTCTAGGCTTAGAACGATTCTGAGAGTCCCATCATTGACGTAGTTGTTAGTTAGTTAGGCTAAATTACAAGGTAGTCTGACTAATTGGGAACAACCCTGTTGGTTCACGTCTCTTCAAAAACACTACATCTGAGATATTACTGCATTTATTTGTAAAAGTGATGCACTGTCAATCATATTTTTCTATAAATAAATAAATATATTCTTCATTTTTCCTTATTTTCACTCTTTTTATATGGTTCCTCATGGTATGTGATGGTAGTCGTAGTGGAGTAGAATCAACCGCCAGCAAAGAAAAAGAAGCAGACACACGATCTTACACACACATAAAAAAAATCATTATCGTAAATTAATGAACCAAAATTGAAGCAGTTAGAGCGCAGAAGTCATTGAGGAAGGTTATAATAGTTTCAGTCGTTCTCATCTTAGGAAAAATTTTATAGCCTACATACTTATTTGAAGTGGAGAAACAGTTCGTTTAATCCATTTCTTTTGTTTTTTTGTCATCAACTTCCTGTAAGTATAGTGTGTTTGTAGAACTTCCCTTGTATTCCGTCTTATTGTATACTCGGCTATTGGAAGAATCATTCGTCCGAATCTGTATTTTAAGTATGCGTTGTCAAAATATGTAATCCTTTTATTTACTGAGCGGAAGTTCTATCATTTCAACGAAAAATATTAACAAAATATTCGTACATATTTACCTATGTACATAAATCATGGAATACAACAGATAATTATGATATAATATATGTAGTATATACTGTACATTTGCGTGGCCGAATGATTTCTTCAGCCTTTAAGTGCCCCTTTACAATGTTTTTCATGTCTACTACATCTTTCTTATCATACCTTGGATAAATACCCATTTTAAGAGACATTTGTATGTGTTCTTTTCTTTTCCCTAAATCAGGATCCACTTTTTAGAAAAGCCCCCTCAAAAATGAAATTGGAGCTCTTCATATTATTTTTCACACTCACAGCTGGAGTGCTCTCATTTGACTTGGGAAACGGTGGCGTTTTCAACCAATCCCCAGAACAGAGATCCTACTGGGCACAACGCTTCGGCTCCGGATTCCTCTCATCTCTTTCACGACATCAAGTTCAACAAAGAAATCAACGTCACATCACTAAAAATGCTTGGAAGAGTCCCTTAGCATCATCCCCCATTGAGCCACGTCTCCAAGAGCCCCAGATCCCTTACAAGGAAGAGGAGGATGAAAAGGAACAAGAGAACTTTTTCCATTTGGGTGTTGAAAAAAAGGATTCCCGCCCAAAGGTACTCAGAGTACAATTACCCGCTCAAATCATTACATTGCCCATTACTAATGAAACAAATGCCTTAGAGGATGAGGGAATTGAAAAGAACTATGATTTGAAGATTGTTCAGTATGTGTATTTGAATAAGAAAAGTAATGAGACTGAAGATGATTCATAAATGAATTGCTGTTGAAGATAGTTAATTAATTATCATCTACCTAATACATTTCTTATATTTATTGGTTGGTTTTTTTTTTTGCCTCTTCCCTCCCTGACTGATTGTTGACTCAAAGGATTGATTCTCAATGAAGTTTATGTAGCTTACTCCTCCTATTTTGTATGTAATTATATTTACACAATTTTATATTGTACAATGTAACAAATAAAAGTAAGAAAAATGAAATATTTATGTCACTTTTCAAATAAATGGCATCATTCTCCGATAAAACCACCTTCTGATCAGTACCTACGTATACAGCTTATGTTGTACTGTTATATCGATTCATCATTTTTGTGTTTCCACAAATAATTATTATAATAATTATCAGAATAAAAAAAGGACGCACGATGAATGCCGTTAATTATAGTTGAAGAGCTCTATAATTTTGGAAGGAGAAAGGTACACAAACCCTCTCACAGAGGGGGCAACAAGTACTCTGTGAATAAGATCAAAAGGGAAACATTCCTCAAGGGGAGAAAGGAACTCAAATTCGAGGATTCCGACTCTGTCTCTGGAAGAAATGGTTTGTAGCAGATCCTATGAGATGATACAATAAATCCCAGTTATTCCTCCAATAACTGATTCACGAGGCTATGTTCCTCTCTTTGGATTCAAACTCTATACAAGAGATCCTAGAGTGTGTTTTTGTTTATCCCAAAAAGCTCGTCGTGCTCTGAGACGTTCCAACTCATCATGTTGAATGTATGTTCACCTCTCTAGGGATATTTATCTTTCTATCTTATTCAGCGATTGTATAATATTTTTACTTCTATGTGAGCCTGTACGTATCTTTTCTCATCCAAAAATATGGTACCCTTCAACTATATAGAAGAGTGCCCAAGAAATAAATTTGTATAATGCAGTAATGATAGCAATTAAAAATATGCAAAGATTCAATTTGAGTATCTATTGACAAAGATATAAATAACTAAGTATTTATTTACAAAAGATCCTCTGTAAGGTTAATTAGTTGAATATATTGTCAATTTGAAGTATTTGAATCGAATAGACATCCCAGTTTAATGGTTGCTAACAATTGGAGGTGTTTAAATTACAAGAAGTAGTCAATCTTTGATTGTATTTCTCAATTATAATTTGTCTTCTTTCAAAAAGAGAAAGAAAAAAGACACGAAATTAACTGTTTGCCATTTTTTTCCAACTGTGAGACTATTCTTTATTTTTTTTAAAAATAGGAAATTTTTTATTCAATAGCAGCAGCTAATTTGTCAGGGTTCAATTAACGTTCAAAGCCCTAATGAGAGGCAATAGATGTAGCAAATTGATAGCTAACAACAACAAAAAACTATGTACATAGGAAGTGTTGATTTTCTAACGAATAACCATTTGGCAATGGACACATACATAGGTGAAAATGATTCATCATTAAGTAGACCGTTACTTTGAACTATTGATACCGTTTATGCAACCACAGTATTGAAAAAGAAAAGCGAGTAATCATTGCACTATGAAACCTCAACACAAAAACTCTTTCTTCATGATTTAAAAAATGAATTAGAGTGGAAAAAATATATAATTTCCATGATTATTGAATACTTATTACATTATAATCTGTAAATCCATCCACTAATATCTAGGCATTTTAAATTATTTTGATTGATGTATTTACAGTTTTCATTTTGACGATCAATAATAATTATTATTATAATAGTTTTTCCTTTTGATTTCTCCTTTAGTCAGGGGTAGCAACCTTAAACCATGAATTAAATTCAAGTCATTGTGTATTATAGCTATATATATAGAGATTGAATTAGTCAAAACTTAATTAAATAAATAAGCACGACATTTATATTGCATTTATATACCTAATTCCTTCAAAAATAGAAAGAAAAAAGGCTCAGAATCCATTGGTAAAAAGCTAATCTATGATTGGGGTGGTGAGACAAGACTAATTATTTCATACTTAGGCACACAACTTCAATTAACTTTGAATTTAAATATCAAGGTTTTTCACTAGTTGGTAATTCATTTTACTCATTATAATTGATGGTAATTTATTCCTAATGAATTGATTTGAGTGTCAAGTTGTAAGAGCCGAATGTCTAAATAGGGCCGGAATGATCCTCAGTAGTTGGTATCTATGTATAATGTATTTATTCCTAGAGAGTGTATGGTTTAATACTTAGACTTTTCCTAGTTTAGCCAGTTTTATTTATTTTCCAAAAAAGCTTAAAAATGGTTGAATTCTAGACTTTGATTTTTTTAATTTACCGATCTACATTTATAAGTTTTATACCTCTAACTTTAGCACCAATTATATTTGCACCCAAATAAAAAACGCAATTTGACTGGTTGAAAGTGAATTCTGCAGATAAAAAATAATTTTTTAGTATAAATAGAGAACCAAAAATTAACTTTCATCATTCGTGATGCATCCATTATAAAGGAATGCGGTCGAGGGACTTAATAGAAATGGTAGAACATTGAAGTTTGGCGAACAATATATGTTTAATGTCAATAAGAACTGAGCGTGAATCAAAAAACACGAAAAAGAGAAAAATCAATTTTTTTTTTGAGAATCTCGCTATGTTTTTCTATAAAAGATCCTCATTTGTGAAAAATATAGCTGATATCCAAACTACTGAGCATCCAGATATAGCATTTCGTAGTGTGAACGAGGAAGAAAATCAAAGAGTCGATATATTTAAAAAAGTGATTTTTCCTGTTTTCTGGGATCCCAGAATAAATTTGGAGAACAAAGGCCTTGTTTTAAATGGTTTAGCCATGAAGAAGTTTTTTATCGACGAGACCAATGCTTAGAAGTGTCTTCTATTTCTCAGTCGATTAATTTAGCCCTTAAATTCGAAAATCATCAAATAATTGTATTCCTCTCTTGACGCCGACATAAAGCTTTTTACCATCTACTGTTCTACATCATCTATATCTTAAGAAATTGTGTAACATTGTCACAACCATGAAATAATTTGAGAGGATATCTTCATTGAGGGTTCAATGAATAGAACTAGCTTCTATACTTTTTATTATTACTTTACTTATTAAAATCGAAATAATTTGATTGTATAACATATTAATATACAATCTATATTTTTAATAATAATAGAATAATGTTATCAAGGAATAGAAATCAATTTTTTGAGGAATCAGAAAGTACGGAAGCCAGTTCTACTGAAACCATAATTACATGAAATATCTAATCTCTCGATTGATTCATTTTTATAAACCTCATTTAAGTTTTATTACTCCCAATTGCAAAATGTATGACACAGTGCCATAGAGTATACTGTACATATGCTACAGGAGACTTATAGCACATGACAAACCCCAAAGTCCCGGATGTCAACATCTCGGTAGTAAGGTCAAGACATCCGACTTACAATTTACAGTAACCCAAAAAGATCCATTGTCAAAGTCGACAAAAATTTAGAAATATTCTAGCCTTTGGAGTAGTCAGGAGATGTTTCAAAATTAAGTGTATGAAGTTTTATGATGGTCAAAATAGCGTAAGAGATGTAAATAGCAAAGATCTCTAAACCCATTGCACGTTTGTACATGTTATTAATTGTGCATCGTTTTTTAGCTTCTAATTTTCCAAGAATGAGTTAGAAAATATCAAATTTAAATTTAAAATATTCTTCATAATTCTTATTTTTTGTATTTTTTTTCTTCTACAATTATCATGATCTATTTAGTTATTTCGAAAATAAGTCAATTTAAAATGTATGTACACCATTTAATACACTGTCTCAAAAAATCCATTTTAGAATGGATTTACGTAGATTTAGTGTGGGAGTTTGAGGTATCAATGCCTCTTAAAAACATTGAAATTATCTCACCTAGATCTGAAAACTTGCGGAATCAAATGAGATACCAAAAATAGTGTATGGACGTTGACGTAAGTTTGAATGACAATTTATTTATTCACGGAAATAAAAATGATCGAAACTCCTATGTAGCATACATATTTATAATGATACTATAAAAACCATACATTAAGATTTATAAAAATAATGACAAAAAATGATGGATCGACCATTTGGTTATATTAGATATTAAAACATATTTAGGTATTATGTACAAATACCACTAAATAAGCTAGTGTGAATAATAAAAAAGGACAGATAAGCATATACAGGTCAATAGCAATTATAACAAATCCATCATTGACTGCCAAGAGCTATTTGATTAATTGGCATAGATAAAAGTAACCGGAGTTAAAAAAAAAAAGAAGCTCCATGAATTGATTAGTTATAGGTATATAAACAAATCACTCCCAAGCTTGACCTTTTGAGGCTTTGTTTTTGTTGCAGTTAAATATATTTGTACAATATACATACGTAATATCACGTAAAATCCAGACTAAAAAAACTTGGTACCTTGCATATCGTTTCCATAATAAGTAACATACAAACAAACAAAGAAATAATTGCTTTTCGTCAAAAAATACACTAGAAAAGTACAGTCGTTAAGGCTTGAAAAAAAGAAGGCTTTTTTAAAGACGTGTTCAGATGTAAAAGTCATCTTTTTCTATTTTTCAAATATACAGCAATATTTCCTTCAAATTTAATCATCCCAGTTTTTCTTTCAAAACCCTCTTAGTGATAAACCATATATATGCATCCAAAAAGAATGAAACGATAGTCACATAGTGTTTTGAACACTGTATTAAAACAGTCCGAGTAAAAAACAAAAAAATTACTTGGACTCCCCGGAGTATTATTTTATTTAATAAACATAGTTTATTAAAGTCAAGGACTATGGAACTATATAGAATTATACATTGAATGAGCATTGGGCCTCAGGGTGGCTTTTGCCATTTCGAATCATTTGTAAATGATTTTCTTAGAAAATGGAAATATATTACCAAATAAAAATAGGCCCACAGTTAGTTATCCCACTAATATGAATATAAATGTAAATTATATTATTTTTCAGGTGTCAATCGTTCACCTTCTATATTTACTATTACAGTAGACATGGGCAAAATGTTGGGATAAAGTTAAGTTTTATAAAAGCTATGTAATTGTTTTTCATCAGCTAACTTTACTAATTTAAAGCAGCTAACTTTATGTACTATGAACTCAAAAAGGGTATTATTATTATTATTTATGATTTTGATATATTTATACATATTTTAAATCAAGGATTGAGCGTCCTTTTTTTGAATTTTTGAATAATAAACAGGTATTAAAGATTGATTTGTATATTGGTTGAATTTATAAATGACCAGTATATCTAAATAATAACCCTGCCCAATACTAAAAAGCTAGCAACAAGGAAAATGCAGAAGGGTAGTAGCTACCATATTATGTGTTTTTCAAATTTTTCCTTTCCCTTTCGAGATTCGAGGTTGCGAGGGGACGGACAAAAAATCTCGAAGTGTCAATAGAAACTTTTATTATGTGATGATTAGTATGTTTTAACATATTTATCACTAACATAAAAATCCATATGTGGCATATTTTGTTCAAGGCATTTTTTTGTTTTTTGTGGGGAAAGGTTGCAAAATATATTGCAGATCACTTCGTGTATAGTGACCTATGTATAATTTAAAATGGACACTATGAATATTTGGAACATAATTTTTTTTTGTATAATTCAGGCTTTATGCGATCAAATCAATGCTCTATAAATATATGTTCATATTTCTACAAATAAAATATATTTAGAGACCCTGTTAATTACAATCATTAGCGAAGAAATATGGGCTGAATATGCAAAGATAATTATGGGCCATAAATTTGCTTTAATTTACAAGCAATTACCTATCTATGTATGTATGTTTGCATGTTATTATGTTAACGACATTATAGCATTACTTTGAACTGCAGTAAAGAATTTATTAAACGTTCTGATAAATGTATTAATTATATCATTACAATCTTGAAAGAACATAATTTACACGCAAGTAACAAATTTAAAGAGAATAAATTTGTATGATTTTCAATCAATATAGAAGTTAACTAAGTACAACTGGGATTGATGAATTTTGCGACTCTACTTAAAAAATATCTTCAAAACTGTTCATGAGTCATTTTTCATGATTCCAAGTCGAATTTTTTCACTTTGATTCCGAGTCAAATCTGACGTCACTGTTATAAGAGAATCTAATCCAAATTACAAGTAAGACTCAATATCTATCTCTCTGTATCTCATAAATCAACGGCTTTACAAAAAGTTTTTTTTTCTAAAGAATAGTATGAATTATAAAGCGAAAATTAGTTGGGTGACTAATTAATTGAATTATTTTAGATTTGAAAGCTTTCAAGGATCCACAAATATTATTCTTCAATTTCAAGGCTGTTAAAGGGACAAATCAGCATCTTAAAAAGAAGAATACTTTTTCGTATAAGATAATTTTCCTAGACACTTGCCTACTTATGTTTAATCTCTCAAAAATATTTGTATCCATAATTTAATTTGTTCAAATGAGACATGAGATGAAAAGAATCAGACCTCGACTTAGACTCGAGCTACATGACTCAATATCTGACTCGGATTCGTGAATAGCTCCATAATTATATTTGAAAAATCTTTGTGACCAAATATGACCCACGTTTCTAGAGATGCTAACCTCTTCTCTACTTAGAACAGGACTTAATTTGTGGGTCGCATAGACAATCACCATTGGATTTTTACGATTTGTATTTCCCTCTCTTTCACAGAAAATAAAACTGCTGATTATAATTAATTAATAGTTCCTTTAATTTAAAACTTTAAAGAAAGGGGTGAAAAAGTTTGGGAACCAATGACCTAATTAAAGCATCTTAAAAAGAAGAATATAATTTTCCTAGACACTTGCCTACTCATGTTTATTCTCTCAAAAATATTTGTATCTATAATTTAATTTGTTTAAATGAGATGATATTCAAGAACTTTCAATGACAAAGGTTACAACATTTCCGCGATGCTCAACCGACAAATAAGTATAAATAAACAGACAAATAATTATAATTGGGATCATTAAAAAAACAAAATGGACTCCAATTTGTTTGTACCTTTACCATCTATGTATAGTTAGTTTGAAATCCATTTTCAGTGAAAACGCTCTTATATAGAGCTTTTTCATGTGACATCATCATTGTGGAACTCGATCATGTAGGTCAATCTAATGCACAACCAAATTTTATAATAATGAAAACTCTTATTTCAACTTGTTAAAGGAAAATTGAAAGGTACTGATATGGATTTGGTTAACACAATGGGATCGGCGAATAAAAAAATTTAAACCCTTATTCGTCTATTACAAATCCTACCTCTCTTTATTATATCTCACTTCCTAATAATATGTATTTTAAATGTGTCATTATTATGCATTCAGATTTACATATAATATTGACTATTACTTTTGCAAGGCTCAGATGTATCTCTCTAATTAATTATTCTACTTTTCTGATTCCTCATCCATCTGGAAAAAAATTAATTGTAAAAATCTAGTCATTTCAAGAGATTTTCAGTAGATATTCATTGGATTGGATTCAAATCTCACTCTTTCTCTATGGAAGCATTAATTTGTAATCAATACGAATTTTTAGCATTCTTTATTCATTTTTAAAGAATCAATTGGATTTTTGGGGAGATTCGTTCATTATATTTAACGAATATATTAACTATTTATCTATATACTCCAAACATAGAGCCTCTTGGATTTATTATGCAAATCTGTGACGTCAATTAAAAGGCTTTATATATTTAAAAATTATATCTATACGTATTATATTCATTTTTAACGCAGGGTATTAGTTTTTAAAGGACCTATTCGAGGTTGATAGAATGTTGTTTGTGTACTTATACGACCCATTTTATACTAATGTGTATTAAAAAAATATGAGGAATCAATTTTTTTTATTTAATCATTAAAATGTATTTCATTTCCTTCAAAAGTAGCCCCCTCCTGATGCTATGCACTTATGCCAACGCTTGTTGTTTTGTTTTTTCAATTTTCAAAACAGTTACAAAATTTATATTGAGTCAATAATTACAAAACAATCACTGTTGAGTTTTGATATTAAAATTAAAAATCAGATGGTCGAAATTCTTGAGTAATAGGTTGTATATCTCGAAAAATAAACCAGTGATTCTCAAAATAATAAAACAATACAGAGTCTGGAATATTCACAGTCCGTTTAAGGTCCAAAGAATCAATACACTAAATTGCATTTGTGTCATCATTTTTCAGACATTTTAAAAAACGATTTCATCTTTTCACAAAAGGACGGCGTGTATGTCAAACACTAATGAATACTTTGACGTGATATTTGGCACAAATGTCAGTAAAAAGTGTGTTAACTTAAAACAAAAAAACATTTATTCCTATCAAAATCCCGTAAAAATGAAATTCAAATTTCCCGTTATTTTTTGCCCATAGTAGTAGATTAGTAAATATATTTTTCTATTAAATATTTCCACGGAACTATAGTGCCATCCACACTCAACCTTAAGTATTTTTCATCTTAATAATTGCAATCTATTCAATACTATTGCTGTTGATCCAGACCCTCAACTAGAAACATAAGTATGCTCTTTTTAAAACAAGTAAAATAAGTTATTTTTGTTTTAAAAAATGTGAAAATCCTTTGTTTCTTTCTAATTTTTTAAAGTTCTAAAGATTTCCGTAAATTAATTTTTATACATAGTTCATATTGGGTAAATATTGTGACAATGCCTCGAATTAACTCCATATCTGTCAATGATGTTAGTATACTCTATATTAAAAAAATATCATTAGAATTTGTCTCAAAAACTTGAGGAGTTTAGATGTAATGTTAATATTAACGACATTGACAATGCAGTTTTTATATTTTGTGAGGGTAGAAAAGTATGAACAAATTAATATGGAATGGATCCTTAACAACTATACTCTAATTTTCTATTAATAAAATTGAAATATTTTCATGGAGATTCGCGTACGATCCAGCGCTGTTACTCGGCTAGGGAATTCAATCTGCCGCAGGGATACGCCCTTAAATTATTATACAAAAGGAAAAATCAGGATGTGTAGTGGCAGGACATGTACGATCCGCATCACAAATTTGGATAGGCCTATAGGAGAATGAATAAATGAATGAATGAATGCATCAATTACGATGGTAGCAGAATGTATATATTTATAAAAAACTTATTTCTTGCATTTGATTAACATGACTATTAAAATAGTAAAATAATCACTGGAGTAATTAATCAAAATATAGAGTAAATCACAAATCATTAAAACATGTATGTATAGTAATAATAATAATAATTTGACAATAATGTTAGTAAGCAAATCTGTTGTTGTTTTCATTTTCCTTCCATAATAATGGAAATACGTACGTATATAATATTAATAAGTAATACATATATAGAAATGATTGTATAAGTAGGTGGGTGATGCCTTTTCGTCTTAAATACATAATTAATTAATATTTAAACAAAGAATAACATAGAAAAATACTTTGAAAAAAAGAAACACACATACTATGTAATAATTATATAACTCATCAATCAATAATTATGATTCGAATATTCTCAATAAACTATGAAAAAGAAGAAAGAAGGAAAAAATAATTTGCTCTAATATGATCAAATGAGTTCCTGGGTATGTTGCTATTTTTACAGAAAAGGAGTCATCCTTCATTATGTATATAAACACATACATTGAGACAAAAATAGAAAAAGGACATGAGCAATAGGATACAAAACAAACATACATTTTAAGTTCATGATCATTAATCGGTCAATTCAAGGCAGTACATAAAAATCAATTTGCATTTTGAATTTTTTGTTTTGTTTTTGTTTACACTATATAATCAATATATATAATTCTTCTTTTAATTAAAATGTATTTCGTTCTGGAAGATTATGTATTCGAATGAAATAAGTCATTTATGTATCACTGAGTTTTGGAGAGCAAAGGGTCGACTAGTGGAACCATGCAAAGAAAAGGAAAACATACACATAAAACTAAAAGTTAAAGACTCCCTATCCTTTCTCCTTCCGAACTTTAAATTCAATTTCGCTTAGAATAGCCCAATTATCGCTACTCGCCAGGACGGTTATTCTAACTTTATGAATAGGTCCTTCTGAAGGTTGAATTTTCCCTTCAGCAACACCATTAGAATCAAAGGTGGCCAGATTTTGATACCCGAATGGAAGATCACTTTTTCTATCCTTCTGAACGGCTGGGAGCAAATCTACGATAGCACTCACAAAACGATCCGATGGATGTTCTGCATTACCAGAAACAAATCGCAGTGAGTCTAGCTCTACCGGAGGGTCCAAAATGAATTCAATTTTGTCACCTTTTTGAGGCACAAGACCCCAGAAAAAGGTTTCTCCACGATACGCACGAGATAAGCTATAGTGTTTATAATGCTTAATGTTCGTCTCTATGGTGGCTGGAGGATTTTTATGAGGCACAAAGAGGGGAACTTTCCCAAACTGTTTGTCTTTAAGTTTTTGAACTTTTCCTTTCAATGAAGAATGCGTCCCGATATGTTGAAAGAGTGATGGCTTATAGTGAAGCCAAAGTGAGGCCTTTTCCTTCTTACATTTCCTATAATCCTGATCCAGTTTACACACTTTGGTCTGGATGACATTCTCGAGCAACCAGTCCACGGGTTTGTCATTATAAAACATGAGAAAAAATTGTATCAGAATATGCAATTGAGATGATTTAAACATTTTCCCTGGAAATAAAAAGTAAGACAGAGAATCAAAACAAAGCATTATTATTAAGGAAATCATTTGGCATAAATGATACAAAACAAAAACAATTCATACCAATGAAACCTAACTGGCAAAAGTCAATGACAAACCAGGGCTCTTTAGCAGCCGTTTTATCGAGAGCAAAATCCTTCATAGCTGTAAGAAAGCCAGGTTTTGTAAGAATATCATCTTCCAATTGTACATAAAAGTCTCCTCTCCACTGTGAGTACATCATAAGAAAAGCATAGTCGAGATTTTGCTTCGTTCTCCACTGCACTCTTTCAGGATCATCGCCCAACGTTTGTCTCAGGGAATTCATGTCTGGATAGTAATCAGATGGGGGAGCTAATATCTCAACAAGTCCCTAAAAAAAATAACAAACCAATAATAGATGATAATGGATGGAATAAACACTCTTCATTAATTATAATTATAGGGTAATTACCTCATCAATTTGTGCAGAGAAACTACCCGTGATTTCGTCAGCGACTGACTTAATAAATGCTTTATCTGTTTCGGCGATAAACACGACAATCAAACAGTCCTTAATTTCACTTTCGCTCAAATTGCTTATAACGGATTTAAGTGTGCTCATTAAGTAAGATTGATGATCTCTTTTCACGGTAGGGATTCCAAGAATCATAGAGACACGCGTCCTAGGATTTTTGGCAATCTTAAGAGCTGGAATGAATGCTTCTGGTCGACCCGCTGAGTGAGGAAGACTTTGAACAATAGAGGGTAGACTGAGATCGAATGTCCAATTGGCTTTTGCCAATAAAGCACTCTAAAAAAAACAAGGAACAAGAATTAATATATGAGCCATTTTAAGTCCTTTCTTAATAAGTTGAGACAGTTTTTTTAAATTTGGTGTACAAGAGGGGATTTTGCACAAGTTGTAATAATGAGATTGTACAATTTAAGCGTCACTTAACTCCGTATTTAATTACAACATCAGTCATTTTAATTGCAGGCCATGCGTTAACGCTATCATTTCTGTAACTTTGTTTATTAAAAATTTACGAGTGAAAGAGCCGTGCCCGACCCTTGAATGTTCTAATGTACCCCAAAGTAATGATCAATTAGTAATTTTGTATCAAAAAAGTATTAAATAACATCCTTAATAGATAATACATCCCATATCTATCAAAAACAACCATAAATTCAGCATTTAAAATGACTCAACTCATTTTAAAGTTGCTACTTGTACAAAATCCCAACGAATTATGAAAGGATTTAAAATGGCTCTTGCTTTCGTTCTTCACCTTGAGTAGATTCGAATCCGTCGTTAGAATGCCCTTGTAGGCATCATAGAGATTCCTGAGATCATTGTACCGCGCTGAGTTGAGATATTCTGCCCTTTCGAGTCGTATACTGACTTCCGCCAGTTTTCGACGAAGTTCTTGCTCTGCGCCAAGGTCCGGAGATGGTAAAATGATGAGAAAACATGAGAGAATGAAGCAGATAATGAGAACACTGGCCGTGAGGAGCCGCGGAAGAAATCGAGGTGGATGAAACATTTTTATTGTCCAAGAGTCCAAGAGATGATCTTCACATTTAAAAAAATATTATTACTGGAGAACTGAGAAGCCATTTTTCTCAGGCTACGAAGAAGGAGCGACGAGGAATCATGTACATTTGACGTCTTTTGGGGGTTTGGATTGAGAGCCCCTTATTTTCATTAAGAAATAAGAAAAAGAAAAAAGTTGTCTTTTTCCTTCTCTATTTTTTTTCTTTTCTTTTTTCCTCTTACTCTTTTCCTTTCAACTTATTCTATTTAGTATTTTCTTCAGATTATTTAACAGAAAAATAAATTCATTTTACTATCGTATGGGGTCTTTTTTAAGATTCCTAACGAATTCCAGCACTTCTTAGAACACAACTACAAGTTACAACTACTCTGATTCCACTTTTCTTCCTTTAATAAGCCCTCTCGCTCCCTCTTTTATCCAGGCAGTGTTCTTCAGCATTACGATTCTGACTATTCATCTATGTTAGTCGTGATACTGCGGATATATGATAATACTGACGATATTAATTTATCCTTTTAGTTCTTTACCCTCATTTCTTAACTTCCCTTTCCTTCCCTCCACTCAGCAACCACAAATATTTTCTAAGATGAACCCACTTTCAAAATTTACACATGACCTTCAAACGCATCTTCATTCTTTTTTTAATGGAAGGATGAACAACTAGTGGATTCTTCCGCTTACGTTCGTACATATGAGTATGACAGGCACCCATTGTAATATTCCCTTCTTCATTCCATTCTCCTTTCCTCCCCTTTCTTCCTCCTTCTTTTTCTTTTCTTCCTTTCGTTCCTTTGCTGATTTGCAAATTTTCTGCTTATTTATATACGTACATATATATATATATAAAGAGACTTTTTTCTTTTTGCAGATGACAAAACATCTCAGTGGGGGATGTACAGTCACATACTACATATGGCAAATATGTCTTGACGAGTTGGGATTTTATATAATTTATAACTTGTACAACAAGGAGAGTGTTCAAGTTGCATTCAGAAATAAATACAGAAAACTGGTAAGGTCAGTTTATAGATGGAAGCTAAAGGCCGCTTTTTGCTCTTATTCATTTTTTTTAATATTACATATTGTGCTAAGTATTAGAACACAACGATTGAAATTCCATTAGATGCTCTAAATATGTAATACATATTAAGTGTAATTTTTAATCTTTCTAATGAAAATGACTCAATTGATCAGTATTTTGTTGCACGTTAGAGCATTGAAGGTTCGGTCACACCTCTTTTACTCGTAAAAACTCTAATAAATAACTAATAGTCATTGATAACACAATGAAATCAAATTAGCATCGATATTAGGGCCTCAAGGCATACTATGTTATATAGTGAGCATTCAATTTTAAATTTTGTATTGGCCTTAGGAGGGAAAGTTCAAATACAAGGTCATTTTATATTATATAAAACAATAAATGTTATATCTCAATGTATTTGGATGGATATGAAATTCTCTATTTTCCTAACTTTGAAAAGGCGTGGAGTGACTTCCAAATCTTCAATTAGTATATGTATATTGATCTATGTACACGACAAAATAAACACATTTAGGGGCTAAAACCAGAAAAAAATTAAAATGTAATGTTCATTACAATAAATATGATGAAATGGTCAAATCGTAGCATGTACAAAAGCATACTTGTAACTTGTACACGACATAATATAGAGTATGTGCCATATATATAGACTATAAATATCATAATATATCCACGCTCAACAATGATAAATACCAATCTTCCGACAACGTTAAAAAGGTAGGTAATTATACCTTGAAATCCTTCCCCAAAGGTCACTCAGTCATAATTTAATTACCTACGCAATGTAGCTTCTTTATGTGAATAATACTCATAAAATGGG
Source organism: Lepeophtheirus nordmannii (assembly GCA_963680855.1). Classification (NCBI taxonomy): domain Eukaryota; kingdom Metazoa; phylum Arthropoda; class Copepoda; order Siphonostomatoida; family Caligidae; genus Lepeophtheirus; species Lepeophtheirus nordmannii. Next base: position 27,363,816 of record OY804522.1, on the reverse strand, counting down.
TCTAAAGGTCAACTTGAACCAATAAGAATAATAATAATAATACATCTATTTATATAATGTAATATTAACAAGACGAAACTATGCGGAAACAAGAATCTTAAGTGAGTATGTTTTTGTTTTATAGCTAAGTGTATAATATGTGGCAGATAAAGAAACGAAGTTCCATATTGATATAATATATATTATTTTATCCACTATGAACTCCTTCCTGAACTCAATTAATGATTTATGTAAAGAGAAGGTATAATATTTCATATTTTTTTTGAAATAAATAAATTTTATTTTGAGAATATTTTAATCAATATAATCGGGTATTAGGTTACGTAGTTTGAATCCCTGATAAGAAAAATATAGAAAATAACAAATTGTATGTATGTAGTATCATCTTGGTTATTGAATAATTAATTATAGAGACCATTTGGATTAATTAATAGCCATCCTTGTTTATTTTAAATACTCAAATTGAAGAACAAAATGTCATTTAAGTACGGAATATAAATTGTTTTTATTAATCGCTCAACCTATTTTATTTTTATTCTACGATAAAATAACAATATTCTATTATTATTATACATTATTATTAGTTATTAATTAATTATTACCTAGGTATATAAAATGAACTAATCACTTAAATATAATTTATTACTTCTTAAATACATCGGTCATTAATTTTCAAAAAATACATTTATAAATAGGTATATTGATTGCTATTGACATAATTATTACAAACATATGAAATTGTTGGAATTAAAGCTCGTCGTAGGCACATTACTACAATCATAATAATAAATAATTCAGAATCATGTAGTAAAAGCAGTGACTTATTTACGTATATCTGAAATATTAAGAAAGGGTAAAATGAGGTTGGAAAGTTGGTTTTTTTTTTAAATTAATGAGCTGATTTAAGTACCTCTTAAGGCCTTCGATAGAAAGTAAATGAATCCAGCGGAGAGGAAACTTATTGCAACCCCTGCCCATCCAGCATAAAATCCTCTTCCTCGATAGAAAGACCCTGAAAGACAGGGTAAATCCGAGCCGGATGAAAGTAGTCGTGATCCCAAGAGGGAGCTTCCACAATAATTTCGACTCATTTCCCATATCCCAAGAGCAAATATTGCAAATACCCCTGAAGAAAAAAGATGCATAGAAGTCATTCAGTCTTTCTTAACTTATTATTATTAATTAATTAAATTACCTGAGAGAATGTAGAGAACACTGACAATAAAAATGGAGGGAGCTTGTTTTTCGAAAAGTCCGATCGGAAATATGATGAGACATGAGACGAGGATAATGATGCAAGTCGTTGAGCAAGATATTATTAAATTATTCATTCCTATGGATTCAAATATTTTAGGACTACGCATATTTGGATACTCTGGTTTGTCATCTTTTTCTGAGTACATTTTAGTATCTTTATACATATATATTTATTAGTTTTGTACATATTATACATGTATAATTTTAGAGGACTCTTTGGTGATTATATCATTTATTAAGTGTCCTGTGCTATAGATTGAATTAGTAAATTATAATTTATACCTAATATAAATGTTTAGTACATTCGTTCTAAGACCTTATTTATGACGTATACATGAACTTAATAAATTAATGTATTATATATAGTGTTCAATAAATTAAATTATAATGAGAGTGAGACCAGAAAAAAACCTACTGGCAGGAAAATTAAATATTAACAAGGGTGTAATTATCTGTAATTATGAAACAATAAATGATTTTTAAATCCCTTTCATGGATCTCGTTGTATAATATGTTGTAGTTTAAGGAAATTTGAATGGGTTCATTAGCGTACATTAAACTTATGATCCAAGAACAGAGTTCCAGGATCAAGGCTTGACAATTAATTATGATTAAATAATAATAATTTTTGTATGTTGGATCTTTGTTTTAATTTTCTTTATTACATTTTATTATACATGCGTTTCGTTTGATTTATACTCCGCTTATCCTGGAAATAGGATGTATGATTCTTCTTTGTGAGTACTCTTCCAACCATTGGACTGTTTTGATAGGGCTCATATGATTCGGCAAATGTTTTTCTCTCATAGAATCCCGTCATCCGCTCTCCATATGCATACATTATAGCCACTTTCTTCTTCATTTCCTCTGTCGGAAACCATAAACGATTTGGACGCTCAGATTTTTTAATGAGAACGTGAGGAACGTCCGTGGTTCTTTTGGGCTCCTTTCTTACTTGTTGTCTCGCTGGAGGTGGAGGAGCTTCTTCAAGTCTTTTGAGCCTTGCCCTTTCTTCTTCTTCCAACTGGAGGGCAAGTTGAGTCCATGGATTAGCCTCTCTAAGTAAATCATCCACTTCCTTTTCGTCAAACTCTGGCATGATTACAGAGGAGACTGAGCCCGTTTTTAGCTCTTTGGAGGCTCTGTAACTTTGGGCAATTTGAGATGTTCTCTTCAAGATTTCTTCCCAATTAGACATTTTTGGAATGTGTTTATTTGTTTAAATTTAAGTAAGTAATTAAATACAAGACGATTTGAATGTAATTGTATAAAGTCAACAAGAGATTGAGTCTTAATATAGTAAGGATGTCGCAATTTACACCTCTTTCTGAATTAATTAGTCTTTAAATGGTTATTTTCATCTCTCATATAGGGTATGTGTTGAATGAGACACAAACAATGGGTGTTGAGCTATTTAAAAATTATTGTGACCACCACTAGGAATGAAAATTTAAGAATTGGAGGAGAATACTCGTTAAATTATTTTGCACTATACGAAAATAACCTAAATCATTTCCCATTGGAGCGGATCAAAATGTATATTGAACGACTTCATAATATTGTTAAATCATTATTCTACTAAACAATTGAAAGTTCCGTATATCATTTCAAATTTTTGGGTGCTAAGGAGATATTTCCCTTCATGTTTTGTTGTTAAAAAATTAATTAATTTTTTAAAATTACGTGCCATTTGTGTATTTTTATCTCCTCTATTCATCAAGTTTCATTTAAAATATATATTGGTAAAATTGGAATATTTAGAAAGGTCCTATACTTGTCATATCATTTGCCCATGACGAATATATATATTTATTTATTTATCTATCTTTTAAATGATTGATGAGTTCTTTTTTCAAGGAATTGAGCCAAAATTTGATTTTTTTGTTCGTGTGTCAAAGAGTTTAATGGTTGTTCTATACTTGCTTTTATGCAAATAACACAAAAATGAAGATCAAAATTTTTTATTTTTGTGCTTTACCTATAAATTGTTTTTTTAGTGCATACTAAATATTCAAACTGTTTTTTCAAGATGAAGAAACAAAGACAATAAATCACATATAATAGCAATTACGTACAAAGTTTTCTATAATTTTTTGAAGCATTTCTGTATCCTATTCTAAACTTGAGAAAATTCCTCAGAACAACTGAGTACAAAGGAGAAAAAAGAAGAGCATTTTTTTTCTTCTGAGCCTTATAATAGGTACGTTCTCTCATTTTAGGCAATAACGATTAGAATTTAATTTTGAATTAAACATTTAAAAAATGCAATGTTTTTTTGTTTTGTTTCTTTTTTAAAAAAAGCTTTAAGTCTTGAAAAAAAAAAATAATAATTGACTTTTGTAATAAAACTCTAGAGGATTATCTAAATGTTTTGTTTTGTTTTCTTTTTTCATATTAAACAACGAGTTTGAACCTTGAGTATATGTATACTAAAAAACAAAAACAATTTGACTCTAAACCACAAAAGCAAAAATTTCCATTTTTGTGATATTTGATGTTAAAGCGAATAATATAAAATAATTAATGTTTAAACAATATTAAAAGCAAAAAATTAATATCCGTCAAACACTACTACTATGTACCCTTGCAAGAAAGCCGGGAAATATTGTTATATGTTTTATCCTAGTCCTTCCATATTTGCGTTAAATCAACAGCCGTGTTACCTTGAACGTACTCCCAGACTTGAAAATTACATTCGATCTATTATGATATTCAAAATACATATTTTTCATGCCAACTACGTACAACTACCGATGATTAGAAGTGTATTAATTGGTTCTAGGACTAAATTCCTTATTGGTCTTTCCCTCCCCCTTTTTTTCATGAAAAAAAGGCTAAATAAATCTACTTTGAATATTTTTCAGTCGTAGTTTTTATGTTCATCCAATCCAGTGTTTATCAAGCCATGCGACCCCGAGAATATATTTTTTTATTATCAATGGTATAGAGATGTGACTATAGTAGGGTGCGAGGAGAAGGCAGGAGCAGGTCATATGGTACTATTGATATTATTCATGATGAAAACAAAAAATGTACTACTGCTCTAGTGAGAAGAACCTTGATGAGGGAGTTGTTGAAAGAATCAAAAGGAAATTTAAAAGAGAGCAAGAGTACCAACCTTTTTTCCTTTTCTAATTGTTGGTTTGTTCATCTTATTAATGCACCCTGGGGGGAGAAAAAACACGTTTGAGAAGCACTGATCGAGTCCTTTTTTATATATATTGGACAAAGGAGCCTCAAAGTGGAAAAAAGATCGATTCATCTCTACTATTGATATTTTAAATGAATGTAATACTAAGCTTTGAGATGGATATATGTACATATATTAATTCTAAGACACGAAAGATTATCTATTTTTTGTTACTTCTAATATATGTAATTAATTAGAAAATTCCATGATCAATACCTAGTCATCAATATGCATTACTTATAAACTTGTTGGATAGGCATTAAAGAATCAGTAAAAGTTATATTGGTAATCAAGCTTATGAGTATATTTTCAAAAAAAAACTAAAAAAAATATCAACATAATAGCCTAAAGATACTAAAATTTAATTTTCCGAGTTGACATATTATTTGTACGTTCTTATAACGAAAAATTGGGGAGAGAGTCACTTGATAACTCTCTTCTTGAAAGATATATTCACCAGTTAACAATTTATTTTGATTAATTTAATTTGAGAAAAACAGCCCTAATTTCCTTCACAACCATTACCTCAAAGCATGCTCCGATAATTCAATGACTTTACTCCCAACAATATACCATATAATCAGATAAAAATTGATTGCAATGAATCCAAACATATTTTGTGTTTCTAAGTTCTGTTTAAAATTTCAAAGAATTTGTTCAATAACCATGTATTATGTCGAAACATACATCTTATCCCAATGACTGTTTAAACGCTAATAGCTAAATTGGTTTCAATGGAAAGAACAGTTAATAGGGTCTAGTAGAATTTTTCCAATTTTTGATTAAATAAAAGATATAATCAGCATTTTAATATAATATGATACAATTCACTTCTCAGCTCCTAAGAATATTTATTTCTTCACTGAAACTGCCTTATGAGCAAAGAAACATAATTGCGATTCCTTTGATTTGCATTCATGGAAATATAAAACAATTAGTGGAGTTCAATTGGTTATGAGTATTATAAGACTTTGCAAGAGCTAGGGAATAGTTGTCCTTTGGGAGAGTTAGGAAAGTTTTGGGCTCGAAAATATCTGCATCATTTATCTCTACAAAAATAATGCAGTTGTTTTAACAGTAGGGAAATGACTGATTTTTTTATTTTTTTTCCTTACTTTCTTTTCGCTTCAATTCAATTATTCATTTCAAAAAATTAATAATATGTATAAAAGTTCTTCGAAGTCCTGAATAATTAATTTGACCATCAATGCGATCGTCTTAAAAAGTAGAATTAGACTTGATCTAATGTAAATGAATATAATATATATATATATACTTTATAACTTTGTTGACAGCTAAGATACATGTCTAACTGGAGTCTTCGAATGAATCAATCGTAGTAGATAATTAATTAAATTTGTACTCACGTATTCGTCTTTGTTCTTGCAAGCTCTTAAGAGTCATGTCCCTAGGATTCCTTTTTACACTGAGAGTATTGAGGCATTTAGGTTCGATCCAGTCTTCAAATAGTCCTTTTAGTTCTTTCATCTCAGACTCTGTGAGAGAGTTAAAAATGGTTTGTAATTGAGGAAAAGGGAATAATACGTGGGGGCTCCTTACCTTTGAGATCCAAACAAATGGACCATATCCCAGCACTCGTTGGAATAAGAAACACATTTCCCATATCTGTTTCATTGCTCACAAAAACTTTGGATTCGAAGAAGGCTCTTATTGATGACTGTGACTGCTCTGATACCTTAGACTCAGAGTAGTGAACCGTCTCCCAGGGACCAAAGATGATGGAATAGCTCAGCAAACTTGTGCATAGTATAGATGAAAGGATTGAGAAAAGAAGATTACCGGCACTGACCAAAGGTGATGCCATATGGACTTCCAAGAGATAGTTAGGAACTTGGGGATCATGGAGATGATCTAAGAGGGTTTTTGAAGAAGAAATGGATTTAATGATAAACTGGAAAACAAAGAAGGAATGGCTAATTAATTAGTTATAATTATATTTCATTCACCTCTTAATGAGGAGTTGAAGTAACATTTATTAATTTTGAAATGGAAGGAATTTTATGCTTCGTGTGTCAAAGTATGGAAATACTCCTTTATGCATGAATTTATGTAAGTATAATATGTATAATTTTGGCCTTTTTTTGTTTGTTTGAGGTTCCTACTTATGTACAAGTAAATAAATTGTTTATTAACGAGAAAACATTTACACACATATAACGTATAAAATTGAGAAATAAGCTTTTGATACATGTTCTTACTCGTGTTATAAAGGTATTGTATAAAGTCAATCAATCTATTTTAGAATCTGGACGAGGCTATAGTCCGAGTAAGAAAATTCAAACTATAAACATGAACATACTATCGATAAACGATTTTCCTTCATAATTTTTTATCAAAAAAAAAAAAGGCTTTTTATATCGTAACTTTTCGTTTATATTGCTTACGTCACTCTTACTTTAGTATATAATTATTTTTCGGATATCTTGAACGTTTTTGAGAGCTTTTCCATGGGATATTGGAAAAAGATAGGGAAAAAAGCAATAAACTCTTACAATGGACTTTTTTTATATGTATAGAACAATTTTTCAGATGCAAGCTATGATTCAAATGAACAAGAGGGCATCAATTATTATTGTACATATATACTTGAAGCTACCAAAAAATCATTAGTGTAAAACAGTATATGTCATAAATCGGTCAATTATAGGAAGTTTGAGCCTAATTAATCAAAGTTCATTGACTATTGACGCACACTAAGAAAAGAAAAGTCAGGAATTTTAAAAAAGAAAACGGGATTAAAAGTTTTTAAAATGTTTTTCCCTTAAAACAAAGCAAAAACAGGCGTGGCCGTAGCTGCCATTTTTGAAAGCTCCCCTTCCTCCTTCACCCCTAGTGAATCCTTTTGACCTTCATAAATGTTAATGATAATTAATTAATTAATCAAATTAATTTTAGACTATGTGTGACATTGCACACATTGTCTGGGCTCTCAAGTTTGTTTATCAATTTAATTTGAAAACTTAAATCTTAGAAGCTATGTGACGTACACACACAAGTTTTTAAATGAGTTTGTATAACTAATGAACACCGTAGACATACATCACCGTGGTAATCCAAAAGAATCTCTCAAGTTTGAAGTAAATTTGTATTAAAATTTTGAGGCCTACTTCAAAATCAATGTGAAGCAATGACTCTCTCAAGTTAAGATATTTCTCAAATTGGATAAATATAAGTATACACGTACATATTATGTAGGTATTTGTTTAAAAGTTATCCAGGAAAGTAAACTACTATGTCAAACTACATACTAATGAGTCAAGAAACAAAATCATATTATATTTTATTTGACTCTACCTCGATTGACAAAATATGTATTTTTTTCAGCCACCAATAGTACAAACAATAATTAGTTATGAAAAGTACATACCTGTCGAATAGGAGTCAAAAAGTTAATGTTGATTATATGTTACTAAATACATAGTTTATAATACCCATGCACGTATGCATACATGGGTATGCATAGAACATGCTCGATAGTATTGAAACATTCATAGCTTAAAAAGAAAAAAAAAAAAATATCTGCAATATCTTGAATGTTGCCCTTACATGCTTTGGCCTTGAGAAAGAAAAAAACCTTTTTTCATGTATATTTCAGTACTATGGTGATTCTCTCTTTCCCCCTTTCCTTCTTTTATGACATGAATGTAGAACATATGTATATTGCAGTTTTCACATTTGGGGCACCCCATTATATGTACAATTTAAATGAATAATAGCACACTTGAGTCCAGATACACAGACCTAAGGATACTCGCACTTCTGACTCAAACTCAAGTTGCACATGAATTCTATTATATATGGATATAAGACCAGGAGTATAGCCGGACTCAGAGATGAGGATTGGAGTCCTTTTTCTCTGAGTTGTGCCAATCCTTCCCGCTATCCTTCATTTTTATTTTCTAAGGACTCCTTTTATGAAGGGGATCCTTAGAAAATAAAAATGACTCTGTTCAAAGTTTTAAAATATTGCGTTCACAGTGTGTGCTCATCAGGGAGTGAGATGGATAAAGCAGCCTGTCCAAGTGCAAAACATCCTTTAACTCAGAACTGAACAAGTGTTCACGAACTCAGCAATTTTTTAATGTGTCTCGTCTTTGTCTAATTTATTTTTCTCGTTATCATTAATATAATTTCCAAAAGAACTACCGCTAGAGCATACATTGGGATATTGCTTCGGTGCATAGTCACTCACTGGACGAAGCAAAAGCAAAACAAAACATTCGTTTGACAAATGTATAATTTCATTTATTTTAATATTGATTATGATGACTAAATCAGTGGAACTGAGGACTCTCAAGCCCTTACTTGGATTCGGGTTGCTCAAAAGTTCCTTTAAACTAAGACTTTAGACTCAACACAGGGAACCTGTACAAAGACTATAAACTTTAGTAAAATAGGACTCTCGTGAGCGAGCAACTCAACTAAAGAGCTAGGCAAAATGGGCTATTATAACTAAACACTTTAATACATTAACTTACATAATATTATTGTATGTATACATAGGTGCAATTAGATCCAATCCTTTATCAAGATGCACTGAATGAATGATGGTCCATTGAGTCTTCATTGTAGACTAATATACATACCTAATAATATTAGTCTGTATAATTTATTCCTCTTTTGCTCTCCGTGTTCCACGACTTTTTCTCTTGTAGGTATGCATATATATAATATGTAGTTAAGTGGTACAAAGGTTTAGTGCTCTATAAACTAAAGGTAGAACCCTCTTGACTCTATCACACATTATAATAATTTTCGAAAAAGGGAGCGTTCAATAGAGCCAACTACACATAGAGAGAGACTCTTTCTTAGTTGTGGTCGACGCATGCATGCATGCAATCTATTTATCATCATGCTTACATGCGAATTTTTAGAGCTCCCTTTGTATAAATACACACATCGAGGGTGAAAGTAACTTTTGATAAAAATTATTACCACTTTTAATACATATGTACTGGCTAAAAGCAGATTTTTTTTTTTGACTTGAAGTGATGGGAAATAGAGAACTACTCTTCATTCCTCCTCGTATTGATGTCTGAATCTTGTAGAGATGGACTTATTTTCACCCCCTACAAATTCAAATTTCATCACGTGAAGTTAGTTAGTTTCCCATCCTATGGAATCATTTTTTTTCTGCCAACCTTTTCAAAAGTCCCTGCCAGTTTTGTTTAATTTCCATAAACCCATAAAAATGTGGGACTCATTATACGAAAAGAGTAACGAAATGTCTAAAAGGACAAAGGAGCTCTGGACTTTGTTTTTTTTTGTCTGTTAAATAGTCAATGATTATTTTATATCTCAATTTACGCATGAGATAACAGTAAAAAATAACAACAACAATGGCCATTCTGATCACACTCTACATCAGTTGCTTCATCAAGGTTGAAAATCAGAGGAATTATAATTATTATTATTAATCTGCCAAGATTTTGAGAAATTACTTATTAGAAATTAAATTCTCTAAGGAAAACCCTTAAATTGTGAATTCAATTTTACATTATTTATGGACACACATAGGATTTTAGTCAAGTTTTTAGGTATTGTTGCTTTTTTTTTTTGACAATAAATGAAAGGGTTTAAAATATTAATTGAGAATGAAATAACTCTTAGATATGACTCTTTTTGGATTTTCAATGGTTGAGCAATAAAAGACTTTTTTCTTTAAAGATTCGTTTTTTTACTTTTAATATATGATATTTATGTATGTAAAAAGCTTGTACAAATTTGGGGGACGATTGGAGTTAAAGGTCACAATGCCCGATACTTCTATATTTTTTTTACTTTTATAAAATATTCATATCTACATAGAGGTATTCGTTTTGATCGAAAATATCAAAAAAATGATTTAAAAGTTTCATTAATCATAACTATCTTGTTTATAATATGTATATGTATAGTACACATATTTGTTGTCACGACGGTATTCATCAAAATTTTTGCCCCTTCCGAATGTTATTGATTGGTCGGACTGGAATACACTCTTCTGGCATGTGGAATCGGATTATTACAAAGAGACAGCAAGACTATTACCTTTTTTTTTAAAAAAAATTGTACTCCAGAAGTGAAAAAAGTTTAATCCTGGTTGGTCGGGAGCTCTACATCAGTGGCATTAGGGAGAAAACCCATTTGTTCTACCTGAACAAGAAGACTGGCCACACTTAGGTTCTACATAGTACTATGCATACTTAAAATTTCTTTGTTGCTTTTTGAATTGAGCTTTGGATTCAAAAAGTAAACACTCTAGAGTTGTACTCTTAAATTACTCTTAAACTCCTTACTTTTGAATTTTCATACTACACTCTCCTGATATTCCAATTCTGTGCAACCTTGACACATGATTCATGAAGTGTTCTTATTTAAGAAATAATGACGTCAACTTCTTTATGTAGTTAAGTACATCCATGGTATATATAAATATATACAGTGATTATTTGATTGGATTTTTACGTGTTCTTTTAAAGGGCTTACAATATAGCAAAACCTTATCTCTAAGGAAACATTTATAATAACTTTTTTTTTCTCGTATTGAAACAATGTCAAAGGTATGTATGTATCTCTTCTCAAATAATACTTAAGATCCAGGAACTTACATCAACAAAATTATAAAAACTCAGATTAAAGGCCTATAAGATAGTCCCTTGAAAGAGATGGGTTAAGTAGTTTTTGAACATGCTAAACGAATTACCTAATGACACCTTCTCTTTTAATAAAACATTATTCTCACTTTAATTATTTATAAACAGTTTGATAAAACAGAGATAAAGGATCTTGAAAGATTTGGAATGATTCTTACCTTCTTCAAATATTCATTAGATGAGAGGTAGATATTAAAACTAAATATGTGTATATGCATAAAAGCATGATCTTAGAGCTTTTTAACTACATATTATGTGCATTGATAAAGTTGGAATGGAACATCAAGAGTGGTTTCATCCACATCATATTTGGAATTTGGAATGGTGTGTGTTGAAGTCACTTAATTTACAATTCTCACTTTATTAATATTTAAGTTTGATTGAGCTCTAGTCAAAAGTACAAGTCCCCAGTTATAACCTGATCATTTTTTACGTGTTCCTGTCAAGTTTCGAGTCTTAAGTTTTAATTTAGAATCCGAGTCGAGTCTCAAATTGCAGTTGAATAAGATTTAAGTACGATAAGAGTCAAAGTCCCATGCTCTGGTTGGAGTCCAATTGATTTGAACTAAAGTATATTTATAAAAAATAATGTTCTTAGTCAGGGGATAATACGACTTTAAGTCACGTTGATCCTTCCTTAATATTCATTTTTAAATGAGTAATTGATAAAACTATATATTTTAAATAGTTTCAGTAATTAGATGACTATGTCAGATTAGAGATTCAATAGCAACGATCATTAAGGTGTTGTAGGACAAGAAGCTGCTAAATGGTTAGCACATCCGTGTCACCAAATATGGTGATGGAGATGGATTGAGACCAAGAGGAACAAATTAATTTTGTAGAAAAAGAACTTTCTAACCCAGATGCTTTGGTCTTTACATCAAAAGCAATACTTTGAAGGGGGCAAATCAAGGTTAAAATTTGATATACCAAGAGTAGACCTTCAATAAATGGTCTCGAGAGCAAAATCCATTGCAAGAACAACATTACTAGTCACTCACTCTATAAAACACTCACATTTGGAGCTAGTAAGTATAATTTTGTTTTTGTGGTTTTAAACTATGGTTTGCATAAAAATCATTTTGATTTTGAAAGTCTTTTGTGTGTGTCTGTGTGTTTTTTCTTCATAAAAGAATTACAAGCTCCTTATGTACATATATGCATAACTACAATTCGAAATGTAAGTATAAATAATTATATTATTCTAAAACAAAAATGTATATCCTCAAAATCTATTTTGTGGACCCTATTCCTTGGATAATTCTTTTTGATTTCCTCTCCCCCTGACTATGTATGTACATACTGTTAATTATAATTATATTATTATCCTTAATAAATCTTTCAAAATATCTGCATGGCATACATTATGAGTGTATTTTATCTTTTGAAGGAATCAGTTACTCCTCTAATGATTCATTTTGTCAATTAAGTTCCACGCATAATAGGCAAAGTCTTTCTTCTGAATTTAATATCGAAGTTAATTAAGGAAAGCAGATGGTAATTTCTAATGGGATTAAAAAAAAGTACGTAGGTATGTAGGAAATCAAGTCAAAGTACATATATGTACATATCTATGTATATGTACTTTTAGGTAATTTGATATCTCGGCATATATTATGTACATACTAACATAGGTATTCAATGCAATATTATTAATTTCATATGTACATATTCACAGTATTAATATATACATATAGCCATTTATATGTTTACAGCTGGGGTTTAATGAAAAGTCGACATTGAATCTTTTTGAATTAATGTCTTTTGATACTCGTAATTTCACAAGGGAATTCTCATAAACATACAAATTTAAATACATAACTTTTTATTTGAGCCTAGCTATATAGCTGAACGATGTTATCTTTATAACTATATCTCTCAACTTTTCCGCTTTAAAAAAAAATCAAAAAACACTAACTAACTAAATTAACTAGCTTCTTGCTTGGGACTTTAATTTGATCTTATACTTTCTTGGAAGGCGAATAAATATATTTGATATATAGGAGTTTAAATCATAAATCAAGCACGTTGTGTTCGGAATTCATATCATTAGGAATGTAAATCATATGCAAATCGGGCATGTAATAAAAAAGTGGAGTTGGCTGTTCAAACAGGTCTCTTTGTTTTCCGAAGCTGTTATCATTTTTTTTCCCTTAAGAAGGTAACATCAACTTTACCTCAACATAATGTTTTACAAGAAAAGAACAGTCTGCAAAGATTATATCATGGAGAGGAACAAAGGAAAAATTAAAAAATGGATATCATTCATTGAGGAGAATGGAGTTAATGATATTTGTGAATATAATAATGAATCTGGAGTAACGTATTGTAATGTTTGTGGTTTGATGTTTTCATTTGTATACATATATAAAGGAAAATAGCAGCTTGTAGCTCAGTAAAACGTCATGACAGCTCAAGCTGCTTCCCCCCTCAACATTCATTAAATTGTAAGGGTTGCCAGGTTGATTTTTTCTTTCTTTTTTTATTACAAGCCCGATTTGCATATGATTTACATTCCTACATATCATATATGTAACATTTAAATTCGAACCCATGATTCATGCGTGTTGTCGTAGCTAAAGCACTCTTTGGTCCCTTATGAATCTCCTGCCTAGGAATGTAAATTTCAAGCAAAATCTCGCACGCGAGATTTTTTGGGGTTGGTAAATTGAACAGTACTTTTTGTTTTCCATCATTTATCATTTTTCCTCTATTACTGAGGGAAGAACTTCTACCTGGTAGTAAAGATGTCGCATGATTAGGAATGTAAATTTCAAGCAAATCGGGCTTGTAAGAATCAAAGAAAGAGAAAACCAAACTGGTAAGTCTGACAATTTGATGAATGTTGAGAGGGAAGCAACTTGAGCTGTTATGACGTTTTACTGAGCTACAAGCTGCTATTCTCCTTTATATATACAAATGAAGGCATCAATAATAAATAATAAAATGATTAGAGGCAGAAAATTAACTGAAATTAATGTCAGGAAATTATATATTCTTAACTAATAATTATTAATTATCCACAAAATAACAAAAAAGGAAATGTTCAAACCACGCATAAAAATTATGGATTTGGTTCTCCCACATTAAAATTACATATATGACGTATGTACAGTATACATAAAAAGATTATAATATCCTTCAAGAGATTTAGCCATTGATCCTTCCCTTAAAAGGTGTTTTAGCACAGAACTTAATAATGCATTGATTCCATATTTAAATATGTGTTACATATAGGTACACGTTGAAAATTTGCTACTTCCCAACCATGAATATCAAATAACAATAATAATAATTCATAAATAAATATATTATTATATAAAATTGACCGCGATTATTTCAATATATTTGCATATATCATAGTCAATTCACGACTGGAATTGCTCTAAAAGCAACTACAAGGCTTCTCTAAGAAAATGAGTCATTAGTTGACACAGGAAATTGTGAGTATTAAAAGTAAGGGAGAAGTTAGAGAAAGGATAATGTATTGTAGAATCAGGGGAGAATTATGTATATGGAGGTCATAAGCTCTCAACTTTAAAAAGACAAAAAGTTCGTTGATTGTTATGATCAATATGTGGCGTCATTTTTATAATTATACAATTGAAGGCCTACATAAGCTTAAGCATAAGCACTTATGGCACCCCTGAGTACAATCAAGATTATACTGGAGTTGGAGGGGCCAAGTATACTTTTTTATAGCTGAGGGACACTGGTCCCAAATGTAGTTACAACATTCATAGGTATAAAAATTACGCTTAAGCCTCGAGTCTGAATCTGTTAACTTTGAGCACCATTCGAATCTAAAATTGAAGCTTAGTAGGACAAGTCCCCATCTCTTCCTTCAAAGCACACACCGTGATGCAACAACTAAATCTATTAAAACAAATAAATAATCGAATGATTAATATATTTTTCTTATTTAAAATGGATTTAACCATTAGTTTGGTGCTCTATGGACTCTTGTTATACTTCCTTGGCATTATACACTCACCAAGGTGTACCCCTGCCAAAATATCTTCATTTTAATTCAAAATAAATGCTGGTAAATACTGGATAGATCCTATTTTCTATGCATCATCCCCTGTTGAGCAACAGATGTTATGTGTCTACCCAATCATAAATAAAGCAGGTAACCCCGACTAACTGCTTCCTTATGATGAGTAGATGATACCCAAAAATATTATTAATTGAACATGTTATAGCTATGTATGTATGTGTCTTGAAAGTCATATTTACGTAAACAATGAATGAGGCACCCCGCAGAGGAGGAGGAACAGAGGAAAATGAATTGGGTGTAAATCATACTGATACATGATTTATAATTCAAAAAGAGTAGTAATCATTACATACATACATAGTTGTGCTGTGTCGACTTGAGTTGATTGAGTCAAGTTGAGTCATTATAGATAATGAATTAGAAAATAAAAACAAAATCTGAGAGATTAACCAACGGTACATGCCCACTGCCAATTGAATTTTTAGAAAATGTATAAATATTTAGAGTGCTAATTGATTCAAAACGGAAATGATGATTGCATTCAAAAGCTTTAGCCCACTTACATAAATATTTACAGAGTATTTTTTTGTCAGCTGTGGATTTTGGTCAATTTTTCTTTCTATTTTTGGAGGAAAGGTCGAGAAACACAATAAAGCTTACTGTGTGTGAATAAGATTACTTACTTTGGAGTTTGACTCAGTATCTCTGCGCCATCTTGTCGCTATAAATGTTTTTTTTTAATTTATTCATATCCTATTGAAATCAGATGGAGTTTTTTGATTTACGACCCCTTCTTTGACACATATGTTATCTGCATTGGATATTAAATCAATTAATGATCAGTCATCTATTAATTGATGAATGCAATTCATACAATAAAAAGTTGCACAGCAGACTATAATTGAAGAGAAATAAGGGCAAAGGCTTTTTGTGCTTCTCTTATGGAAACTTATCTTTTTATTCCCTATACATATATGTACAATAATATGTGAAGCAGAATGATTGTTTGTCAACTTTTTTTGGTGAAGAGTAAACTCTAAACTCAGAGCTTTTTAGATAGCTGAAACTTTGCATGGGGGACAGTAATTGCAAATGGATATTTGTATTTAAATAATTTGCTTTATTTTATGGTTAAAGTTATTAAATACAAAAATAACCAAATGTTCATAGAATCTCAAATAAAAAAAATGTGTGCCTAAATAATGTTCAAAATTTGGTTATGACTCAAAGCATTTGTAAAATGTCCAATATATTGAGTAGGAGTCTTGGAATATTTTTTTTTTTGTAGGAATAATGTTTCCATGACTTTTTGGACATGCCTATGAAGTTTCAGTTGTATATAAAAACGACCTTTTCCACCCTCCAGCAAAAAAATGGTCTTTGTCAAGATTGCACTAACTTGTTAATATATATTATTGAGCTACCGTCTCCATTTTGTAAGCATATCCCTGCAATTAAATTACGAATTGATATTAATGAACCTTCTTCAAATCTTAAAGAAAAAAGTAGTATTCGGGGTTATCGAGTTTAAGCTCATGAGCTGTCACAAATTAGAAAGGAGCTGGATTGACACAATTCATGAACAACAACTAGGAAATGCCCGCTGTTTTCATTTTTAAAATATTTTATTCTTATCTGTTATATCTCAATGTAACATATCATGGATAACAGCTTTGGAAAACAAAAAGTACTGTTAAAAGTGCCAACTCCACAAAATCTCGCACGCGGCATTTTGCAATTTTTTTACATTCCTAGTGATGAAATGGAATGTGAATATTAACACTGTTCAATATGAAAAAGTTGGCAACAAGGAAAATACAAAAGGGTAACTAACATGTTTTTTCAAATTTTTCTTTTTCCTTCTGAGACTCGAGGTTGCGAGTGCACAAAAAAGCTTGTCGTGCTAAGGAAGTCATGAATTTATTTCTGTCACGCGGATACCATTATTTACTCTTGCTACCTAAATATGGACTTATTCTTCATTTAATAATAGGAAATTGATTTAAGCTGAACAACAGGCAATTCGACTTACGCTAATCAACAATCAGAACACTAATTAGGGGAAGAAAAGTAGAAAAAATGACAGTTAACAGCATACTTCAGTGTAAACTTGCATGGCATGATGGTGTAATAACGCTCTGTTGTTCCATGTTGTAGAGCCTGGATGGGCAAGCTTTGTTCAGTTGTGGGCCAAATTATGTTTTCTAAGACTGCAGGCCAAGAGCCCAAATTATATATTTGCAAAATATGTATGCATACATAGTTATACTTATTTTATACCATACATATAAACAATTATTAAACAACCGATTTTATCATTTATGATTTTTTTATATTGATGGGTAACTTTTAGTTGACTGATTAGGGTTTTTTAAAATTTTTTATGATAATTATAGCTTTCAAAGGTCTCCGCGGGCCGGATAAAAAGCTTACACGGGCCAGATTTGGCCCTCGGGCCGTAGGTTGCCCATGCTGTTTTAGACCTTAAAGAGAGAGTGACTTATGAGCAAATGTGCCGATTTATCAGATTAATAATTATTAATTACATAACACCTTAACAACCTCCTTCGGAATTACATAATCAGAGGAATCGAAAACAAACTCCATGCATATTATATACAAGGAATTTATTACTTAAATTTGAGAAACGGTAGAGTAACAAAAGAGTATTTAATACGTTCCTGAGTACGTATGTATTATCGGACAGGAATGTACAAATGAACACATGACGAATTTGGAGATCCAATGAAATGCCTCTAAAATATATTTTTCCTTAATAAAATTAACAATGATGATATAACACGACATGCAAAAAAAAAACAAGATAAAGAAAAATAACATTTTGCAACATTTTTAGAAGTTCACCTTCAAAGCTTTTTTTTAGTATGGTTATTGATATTTTTACAAGAGAATTATTATGTATGTAGGTATTTATTTTAAGCATGATTCCAGAGATATATAAACAAAGCTGCGTGACCCCATCCATGATCATTCAAAAAGCCACAATCTGTGATGGAACATGATTCATAGATAGATGTGATGGTAGTCAAAAAAAGGTCATCGCGAATTATTTGTGTGTGTGTGTGTGTTGAATGAGTGGTATTTCGTAATTCCCTTTCTCTGTAAAGGACCTCTCTTTCTTTAAAAAAAAAGAGGTAGAGTGTAGCTAATTGAACTTTCATGTCATGAAATGAGGGTGCAAATAAACACAACAAAGCTCTATCCATAGGCAATTTTACATTAATAACGTACAATAATTAACTCATAGATACATATATATTAATTAATTCACTTCTTACTTCACTAAAGGTTAAAAATGGGTTTTGTTTTGTTTTTAAGAATAATAATTTATACATGTACATATATATAAAAAGGGTTGTTGAATTCGTCATCATTTGCAATTATGAATGAATTTTTTCGAGTCTGAGGATTTAACACATAAAAGTTGACAAAGAAATTATTGAGCACATACATATCTAATGATAAAATTATTATAGTTAAATGGGTTGTTATGATTAGTAGTAAGGATATTTTTCTAGGGATTTTTATGGGTTTTATCTTTTGTAAAAAGATCTTGTTTCGATTTTTTTGGGTTTTCTTTTTTTTGTTTATAAAATATAATATTCAAGAACATTTTATCCAGCCTTTAAAAAAAATATTGAAAAGAAATATATATAATAATACAATTACATAAAAGGTTAATTAATAATATAATTAATTAAAATAATATAAAATATTTTGAAACAAAGACCGGAGACCTGAGCCATTAACGAGCAAGAGTCAATAAAGAGGAAAGAAGTAATACAAAAATTGAAGCAGATAATGATGGATAGGCCTCAAAGTCCACGTATTTTTTAGCTCCAAAATCAGAAAAGAACTCTACAGCTGCAAGTATAAAATGCATTAAATCTCCATGTCGTCAGGGAATTTTAAATCACTTAAGTACCTCCTTCTTTTGTGGCCTCTTTATTACACAAAATAAATCGGGATTTTCCAAGTGGCTCAACACTGCCCTTGGTACTCTTAATGTCGAGGATCTCAGTGATTTCTTCATCATCAGAAACACGTACCAGGGGGGACATGGAGACTTCGTGGACTTTATTTCTCCTTGGAGATTTAAGAGGCACGCTTCTTCGCCGTCGTTTCTTACCATAACCGATCTCATTATTGGTACATTCAACCTGTGAGCATATTTACATTGGATTTAGCAACTCCTATATACTATTTATGTATAACTTACCCCTTCACATTTGTCTAGACAGACATTGACGTTGGCTTTGAACAAAACTACATTTGTGCTAGGCAATTTGAAGGCCTTGAATCCAGCTCGTAGAAGATCTCCTTTCTCCGTTTGAAAATTTTCAAATAAGTAAGGATCCACAGTACATCTGAAAAATAGAGAACATGAAGTAAAATTGAATCTTCATATACGGCATTTACGGACGTCTTTGACTCGGATCTTCGAGAAATAACGCCTCCAGAAGTGCTATATTCTGGTAATTCGGTGTCGAAGTGAACAGAGGCTTCATGAAGGATCTTCAAAGACTCATTTGTGACCACAGCCTTCACTTGTTGAGTGGAGAAATCAAAGCCAAGGTATAAAGAAGGCTCTTCCTCCATGATTTGTCGATCAGATCCGCCCGTGGATCCATTATCATGGAATCTGAAGTAAGAGGTAAAACCACTTCTGAAGATAATTCGACGATGTTTCAACACAAGAATGACGTCATTACGCGCACTCTCTTAGAAGTAAACAGAAGCAGCAATTGGTGGTTTATTTTTGTAATGATAGTATAAATTAATAATATTATTACGAGTTGAGTATGACAAATATATTGCGCCTGCCATCCCATTTTGATAAAAACTAATACCTAATTATTAGATTCTATACATTTATTATTCCGTGGACATAACGATATGAAATATGAATGATTAGTACAATTCTAATATAATGACACGTACTAAATTTTATACATATATGCGTTCACATGTAAAATTGTGCTACTTCAGATTAACATCTTTGTGCTATCAAAAGAACAGGTATGAATTATATCCGGAAACATATAAATCGACTTTATTTATAGAAGGCTTGTAATAGCCCAATTAGTGGAAGATATTCCATGGTTTTTCCATATTTTCGTCTAAAAATATGCCATGTTCTGTTAAAATTTTTTGATTACATTATTACTTCATTCAAAAATGAATGTATATATATAAATAAAATGATACTGTAAATACGGTTCATGTCGACAAAATAAAAATATTACTGTCAGTCATATAAATATTTCGTAAGAAAAGTTTATTAATAGTTTAATTGATTCGATTTATTTAATATTTTATTGTTTCAAAAATCATGTTACTTAAAAGGTTTTGTGCTAGCCGATATTTTTAAAAACGTTCCGTTATATTATTCACTGTTTCTCATAGATCATTTATACGAATAAAATTTAAGCACTAGGATAGTACGTGAGCTTATAATGGGCCAAAGCTATTATAAAAAAAAGTGTACATGAAGAAAATTCCTTCCTCAAGATGTTGCTTTAAAAATACATCAATTTATATACATATATGTATATCTGTCTTCCCTTTATATAATTCTCTTTATTTTAATCGAAGTGACAAAGTAAATTAATGGAAGTTGTGTAGTTAGTTATAAATAGTCTGCGTCACCTTCAGTACTTATAGAACAGTTCATGTTACTCTCAGCCATAGACACAAAATTCGTTCCTTTGCCTATTAAATATCCGCAAAAATTGGTAACGTGGACGCCTTTTCACTACCTTGTTTCGCCAGAACTTTGCGGGAAATATGTTAATCTAACTTATACTTGGCTTGACCAGAAAATAGAGCTTTTTCACTGACTTCAAAGATTGCGTAGTAAATCGAAATGATGTCATATTTTGAGGCATAGTTGACAGATTTATGAAATAATATGGATATATTCCGCCAAATATCTCATAGAAACCTTATCCAATGGCTTTAAAAATGAAAAGTACTAAACACATGTATTAAATATAATTTGATGTAAAGCAGAAACTGTGATATTTGAACAGAATCAAATGAATATGTACTGAAAACCCCAATGAAATGGCTTGACTTTTACATTAAATTTTATTCAGGATCGATTAGGGACCAGTGAATAATAGGATCGTTGGAGAAAAATATCACACCTTGCAAAAGAAATGTTTAATTTATTACCTAAACTATGTAAATGTATTGATATAACTTTTTATACGTACTAGGATCTGACATTTAATAAGAATTAAGGAGATAGAGTTTTGATAGATGGTAAAGGTTTAAATCCTTTTAATTGTCAATGCCATTGTGACATTTACATGAAAGGCAATAATTCACGAATTTTCTAAATATGAAAGAAACAAGGGTTTGTATGCTCATAAAATTTGATTGTTTTGATTGTTAATTTTGCATCGTCTTAATATATTAATCTATATACATGTGCACTTGTCTTTATTGCTATTTATATTTAGTGGCTAGTTTTGGTATCCCGGTTTCTTAGATAGGGAGCCTTGTATTTCAATGTACGTGTAAAAATAAAATTATAATATATAAAAAGAATTGATCTTCAAACTTGGGATCGTAAATTATTTTCTCCCAGAAAACTTTAAAACCCTTTAACACTGACCTTGTGTCCTCTTTTTTTAGAACTCAAAATATGGCCACATTAATTTAATTTTCAATTAAGATTTCTATCTAATCTTATCACAAAAAATTGGCAAAACAATGGCTTTTAGTAGGTTAATTTATTTTATAAATTTAGGGATCGATTTTTATAGTTTGTTGTTTCAAATGTTTCCAGCTTTTTTCAATGCCAAAAAAAAAAAATATAAATATTTATAAAAATTAGTGACAATATACGATATTTTGGTCTCTAGTGACCTCCATGAGGCTGTAGAGAGCTACGAAATATGATAAATTTACTTTCATTTTTTAATTCCAAAACTTCTTATTTTGCAATCCAATTGCGCTTATTTAATGAAAATATTGAGATTTATAAATGGGCCATTGGAGAGCGTTTCTGATCCCCAATCTTCCTCAAAATTGAGGAGACATTTATCAAAGGGGATATAATTAATTAAATTTCATTAAAATCGAATGAATGGTTTAGGATGAGTAAACCTACAAAGACACGTCCTTGTTCCCATTATAATAATTGGAATATTCAACGTTATTTGAGCTATACTAATGTATACTTATTATAATATGTAAACCCTAATTATAATCCCTATCAAATGTACATATTTCTTAACAAAGCCTTTGCAAAATATCAAATATCAAGAAGGAGTTGTATCATATCCATCATTTCCTTGATTAACTTTTTTTGTTAAATTGTCTTTTTAAACATGAAAAATGTTAAGTTCCCACTAATGACAGATGGGTTCCCTATTTCTGAAGGTTATTGAAAGTGTTGCATATATATATATATATATTCATAATTCAAAAAAAAAATATTGCAAAACCATGAACTCAACATGACGGAATCATTAAATAATACTTAATGGTTTACTCCTACTCGTATTTAAGGCATACAAAGACAATAAAAATGATTGTACATACTACAATATTGAGTCGATAGAATACTCTAACTCATATTTCAAAGCTTGATGTGCTCTTGAAAATAATATAAGTCAAGTCAGTTCATGTGTATGTGTTTTTATCATTTATCACAATTGACAGAATATTAGGATTTGTGTAAGGGTCGGTAATATTTGCACACAGTTGAACTCATTTTTGGATAATTATTTCAAACTTCCTAAATGGTTAATAATAGTTTACCGTTTAAGTGTGAATTACTTTGAGATTAAACAAGGTAAATAAAAGCAAAAAAAAAAAGCACTGTTTATAAAGTCATAATTGTTAAATTTAAATATTCTAATTGACACATTTCCCAAAACTTTCAAACTCTTTCAAAGAGTAATGTAGAGATTCACCTCTCAAATAACTAGGATCTTATAAAATAAATTAGAACACCGCTAACAGGGTTACTCATATGACTTTTAATCGAAGAAAGTTGTAGAAAAGTACTGGTAGAGCCATGAGATTAAGTAATTGTGACACTGAAAGTGTCGCATCCTTCATATGAAAAATCCTTCATAAATTCGGTTCAATACGAAGTTAATTTTAGTGTCACTCTTTTGAGCATTCTTCTAGAATGTAAATGCATAAACGGACGTTCAAAGGGCACCTCAAAAGTATCTATGAAGGAGTCTATTGAATAAAAAAAAATAAAGACAAAGGTCAAATCAGAGAATATATATGAACAAATTTGTGTAGGAAGCCTAAATCTTATGGAATGCGCTTTACATTCAATTATTATAAAGAACGATCCTTAATGAAAGATAACTCAAAGTAAATTATATGCATTTAAAACCATCAAAGACAATCATCATCATCTAATGTATGTATGCATTGTTGAGCTAATACAAAATAAAAAACGAGATGTACATACATTTTTAGGAGATTGTAAAAATGTTATATCCATGACTTTGATAGTGATCTATTTAGGGAGACGAAACAATAATACCTGTTATTTATTATTGTTGTAGAAAGGTCTCAAGTCTAATTGTTGAAAATTGCATGAATGTTTGTCTTAAAATCTACATATGTAAACCAAAAGTTTACTCATCATGCCTTGCCAAATTCATTGAAGTATTCATATTTTATCCCATTACACGCACACATATATATATATATACAACAATTTACAACAGGATTCTTCTATTTACATACATATTTGCAATTTGCAAAAAAACAAATTTAAAACAAGAAATATCAAGAGACAATTATGTAAGTTTGATGAATCTGACTAATAATAATACTATTATGAAATTACGTGGAACAAGGATTCTTATGTACAATTTGCCAATTTAATAAACCAGAAGCTTAGATGCGCCCAGATTTTTGGTATATTCATAGGTAGGTACATCTATATCCATGGATATAAGGAGCATAACTAATTTATATTTATGAGTACAAACATAGATTTATGAAAATATGTACATAAGTACTAATATCAGATGAATATGATTGGCTTATAGACATAAGTAATTTGGTTTCAATGTTGCCTACCCTTTGATGTATTCACTCTGCATGCGAGCCAATTGTTGACAATTTGTACGAGGAGAGACATGTGCCACTTGAGCAAAAAATGGATTCGTGTATCTTATTAAGAATGCATTAATATTCATAGATATAGGATTGGTAATTCATATGATATGGTTCATGGCATACATTATGGCCTAGATACAGGATCTAAAACTGGAGTAAACCTTACCTGCAAAGTTCCAGGACATATGTAACTAGCTACTTTTCGGTAACTATTAAATTTAGCAAGCCTTTACTGATTTTAGAGGCTCAATAGGATATGATGTTTAAATTGCTCGTAATTTTGAGGACCATACGGAACTATAGGGACGAGGGAGACAGCATAGAACCAGGTCAGAAATCCCTTAATTAAATTGAACCATTTTTGGGATGCGAGATTCTTCTAATCCCACTACTGCTGAACATACATTAAATGTCCTTCAAGAAAAAAGGAATTGGTTTGAGTTTAGCCTCCACCAGAGGCTTGTTTTTTAGATGGTACAATTTCATCTTGTGACATACACCAATCTCTTTCATACTTTTGAGGCAGCCTTTGATCTAAAAAAAACACCCCAAGGATGTTTTATCTTGCCCGGTCAATGCTATCCAATCAAAATACAACTATTAAAATCCTAACATAGTTAGGGTCTTAATTTAAACTCAATTACACCAGAGTATTAATTTTTATGTACTATGGTGCTAGTTAATCATGGGTCCAAATCAAGAGCTAAATTTGAACGTAAGTATCAGCTTACCTTCAAATCCTTTTTTCACTGCGATATACAGCATCAGTATTATTATAACAATAAAAACGGAGTTTCAAGCTCAGAGAGATCTCGATCGTTCATCAGATATTTTTTGGCATCTATTTATTGATAAACTTTTTATTTTTGTTATCCTTCTAGTTCTTGTTCAATTATCACTTGTTTATTCAAAATGTCCATATTTTCTTCCAATGTATTGTCAAGTGAGGAATCACTTCATTTATTTGTGTAAATTTGTGTAAACAGCAGATTTTGGTACCTCTTGACATTAATCAATTTTTTCAGTTTGTCAATTTTGCCACCCCCCTGAAATATTCTTCACAGGGGGGGGGGGCACGCTGTACATTAGATTATTATTGATGATTTAAGAAAAACAAATAAATTTTACTTTGAGTAAGAATTAAATTAAGTATCTTTTAAAGGATCGTTATCTATAGGAGGAAAATTATAATCACAGATATCCCTGAAACATTTAATTGATACAATTATTTGCTCTTGAGAAAAAAAATTGTTCAAAATTGTTCAAAATTGTAGGAATTAAACTTCTAATACTTTATAAAGCGAGGATACTTATACGATAAAAAACATGTATGATATTTACACAAATCACTAATGGCTGTGAAAAAAATATCTATAGTGACCACTTATTGGTTAACATAGCAAAATAATTATAAGGATACGTCATGGATGATTTTCCTCATTTGTTCTTTTTTTTTACATATCTTTATTACTTAATTTAACAAATTCATAACAAATTTGTCCTATCCAAGGACGATAACTTAAATATATAATTACCCTCTCTTTCACAATCTTTTGCAATAAATTTCTTAACATTTCATAGAAAAAGGTGTGAAAAAAAAGAGACTTTCTTGGCGAATGATGATCTCTTCAAAATACTGATTTTTGGCAAGTAAGAAGAGGAAGTATATAAGTTAAAAAAGATATTTTGTGATACTACAAGGATTAAAAAATAATAATCCTAAATCATATCCCTTGCAGCAATGAAAAATAATAATACTTTGCACATATCTATTTTTCATTGCGATATATTTAAATAGCTTAAAGAAAAGCCATCTTGAGACAAGGGCCCAATTCATACGAAAGCTGATAAACATGCCCCTCACAGGTACTTCAGCATATGCTTTGAGATACAAAAGCAAAATAAATACTGTGTCTGTATTCCCTTCCTTTTTTTTAAAGACTCAAACGTCATAAGCTGATAAGTTTTTCTCATAAGGAATATATGAATTTTAAAGACAATGTCTTAGACGTTTAATTTTTACACACTCCAGGAAGGACTCTTTTTTAACATCCTCTAATTATACCTGTCTAGTAAACTTTCAATGGTTGACATTGGTTGAATAATCTACTTTAATTGAGACTTTAGTTATAGAAAAACCAAATTCATTCCGTGAGGAATTGTGAGACTTTTGTGAGTCTTTTCTCTTATTTCATACTTTCAAATAAAAAATGCATAAAAAAGGCAGCTTGTAAAGGAATATACTTTCAAAAAGTGAGAAAAATGATTGTCAAGGTGGTGTGAAATGATCAAACTTTCATTTATGAGATATCTGTCAAAATCTGACTCCCCCTTCATTTAGTTAAATGTATATTACATACAAATTATGTGTTATATTTTATAATAACTACAAGTTATTTCCGCAATTTCTTAGTTCTCAATTTTGATTTCAATTCAATTTATAGATAATATATTATTGTACTCACATATTATTCATTGTATTCCTTTAGAGCAAATAAATATTATATAAGCCAGTTTTGAGGATTCCATATTTGAAATTCTTATACAGTGTGTTTAAAAGTTTTTAGGTGATAAAATATAGTCATTGAATTAATTAACAGTAAAATATCTCTTGAACTTAAAAATAATTGATAACTTGTACAGTATATATATGTGTGTATGTACACTCTTTATTTCCCTCTCAAATTCATTTCCTCAAGAATAAAATCATTCATTCAAACCACAATATGCTCTTAAAAAAATAAATACGAAATAACACATTTGCGTGGAAAGATTTTAATGTTAAAACGAAAGTTCAAACTGCATCTAATATGAGCTTATACAAATGCATAAAAGAGTCTTACAACCTTAAATTATCTACATACCTACATCATGAATACATATAGCTATTGGATGAAGTTATGAATGAAATTAAGTTATTTAAACCAAATGAGTACTTAAATAGCCCCTGCCTTTAAGTTCAATAAGTCATTTACATTTTTTTGTTTTAAATTTAATTGAGTGTTTACTATTTTTATGGTACAATAATCAAAGTCTTTCGAAGACCTTGGATTGTTATGATTTGAGATGATAAAAACCACTCTTAGAAGATGTTCTAAAAATAGGGTAACTCTAAGAGACAAAGTATATCAGCTGATGATTATATTAGTCTTAATTAAGAACGTGAATAAAGAGGTTGTTATTATTTAGTTGCTTTATCTTAGAATAGCTTTTCTATTAACAGGATGCTTAATTCCTCGATTAGAATCGTATTTCCTATTCATCAGCAACTCCCAAGAATTTTTTATAATTTTCTTGTCACTTAAAACTGTTTTGAACATTGATTGAATTAATTCGAGCCCCTTTGTTGTGAATCTGTTAGCAATTGTCTACTATTACATGAACTTGGGAAAAATTGACCAGCCACCATATCTATGTATTTCAGGTCTTTTTTTCTTTTACTTTATAGAGGAAAGATTGAGAGATATATTGAGGGTCAGTATATGAGGTAGACTCCTATAACCATCTTTGGGCAATTAATGTCCCCCATGCAAAGTTTCAGCTATCTAAAAAGCTCTGAGTTTAGAGTTTACTCTACACCAATAAAAGTTGACAAACAATCATTCTGCTTTACATATTATTGTACATATATGTATAGGGAATAAAAAGATAAGTTTCCATAAGAGAAGCCTTTGCCCTTATTTCTCTTCAATTATAGTCTGCTGTGCAACTTTTTATTGTATGAATTGCATTCATCAATTAATAGATGACTGATCATTAATTGATTTAATATCAAATGCAGATAACATATGTGTCAAAGAAGGGATCGTAAATCAATTCTGACATAAAAAAAACTCCATTTGATGTCAATAGGATATGAATAAATTAAAAAAAATAAACATTCATAGCGGCAAGATGGCGCAGAGATACTGAGTCAAACTCCAAGGTAAACAATCTTATTCACACACAGTAGGCTTTATTGTGTTTCTTGACCTTTCCTCCAAAAATAGAGAGAAAAATGGCCCAAAATCAGTTGCTAACAAGCCAGTTCTTCTTTTAAAATAGCTATTTGACTGTTCTTGATTTAAGAGTAGAGAGTTATTCAAAGTTTAACGAAAATCAACTCGAGTTCTTAGAATCTATGACCAGAACCATTAGCTATTATGATGATGCCCAAATACAATTACTGTTAGAACTATTCAACCATCTTCAAAATAACAGATTTGTAAGGTAAAGATCAAACTTTCGATTTGGTTATAATGCAATGAAATAACGTAGTGCATTTTCAAAATATGCCATCATGTCCGTAAAAGAGATAGATTTTTTTATAATGTTAAAGGAGCTTTTCTCATCAATGAATTATTACTTTATATACATATACTAATATTAACTTTTAGACCTAGTGGAAAAACCACAACTTACTTGTCTCTATGGTGTAGAGGATACATTGACCTTACATGCATAGATGCAAATCTTTGAAGAAAGAATTATATAACGGGAAAAATCATTTAAATATTACATTTTGCAGGTGTATCCCATCATATTTGACGGATGTTGTGTTGACTCGAGAAATTATCGACTCGACATGAGTTCCTGTTATATAAATTAAAAAAACAATAAGTCGAAATAATACTTTCTTTTATTAGTCAGTTCCATTAGTAATCACTCAAACTCATCAAATTTTATTAATGACTCATTATAAGTTTTTTTAACCTTTTTTGTCTCAAAAGCTTTACAAATTTTCTTTTCATAAATAATTTAATATCAAGCTCATTTCTTTTGTTAAAATTATGACTATTTAATTGTTTATACCTTTCCATTTAATTTGTATTTATTTTGATTTATTACATGAATAACGGAATAAAAGATAGTATGTGTTGACAATGAAATAACTTTGGCATCATGACCAAGCAAGTTTTTAGAGTATATTTTTAAAATTAATATGGATCTGATTTTTATTTCTAATAATAATAAAGTATATTCTCTATGTATAGTAAGGAAAGACTCTGAGGACACTAACTTTACAAAATTATTTTCTAATTCATTATCTATAATGACTCAACTTGACTCAATCAACTCAAGTCTACACAGCACAACTATGTATGTATGTAATGATTGCTACTCTTTTTGAACTATAAATCCTGTATCAGTATGATTTACACCCAATTCATTTTCCTCTGTTCCTCCTCCTCTGCGGGGTGCCTCATTCATTGTTTACGTAAATATGACTTTCAAGACACATACATACATAGCTATAACATGTTCAATTAATAATATTTTTGGGTATCATCTACTTGTCATAAGGAAGCAGTTAGTCGGGGTTACCTGTTTTATTTATGATTGGGTAGACACATAACATCTGTTGCTCAACAGGGGATGATGCATAGAAAATAGGATCTATCCAGTATTTACCAGCATTTATTTTGAATTAAAATGAAGGTATTTTGGCAGGGGTACAACTTGGTGAATGTATAATGCCACATATTGATCATAACAATCAACGAACTTTTTGTCTTTTTAAAGTTGAGAGCTTATGGCCTCCATATACATAATTCTCCCCTGATTCTACAATACATTATCCTTTCTTTGACTTCTCCCTGACTTTTAATACTCACAATTTCCTGTGTCAACTAATGACTCGTTTTCTTAGAGAAGCCTTGTAGTTGCTTTTAGAGCAATTCCAGTCGTGAATTGACAATGATATATGCAAATATATTGAAATAATCGCAGTCAATTTTATATAATAATATATTTATTTATGAATTATTATTATTATTATTTGATATTCATGGTTGGGAAGTAGCAAATTTTCAACGTGTACCTATATGTAACACATATTTAAATATGGAATCAATGCATTATTAAGTTATGTACTAAAACACCTTTTAAGGGAAGGATCAATGGCTAAATCTCTTGAAGGATATTATAACCTTTTAATGTATATTGTACATACGTCATATATGTAATTTTAATATGGGAGAACCAAATCCGTAATTTTTATGCGTGGTTTGAACATTTCCTTTTTTGTTATTTTGTGGATAATTAATAATTATCCCTTTCCGAGGTCGACTCCCTATGAAATAATGTAGATTAAATATTTCTGAATCATTTTTTTTTACTTTGAATACGTATCAAAATATGTTAGTTGATACAAGTTTCTTGGATGGCTCTCAGTACGGTTTAGGATGATCTCAACGACAATTTGTTGTTTTAGAACTGTTTTTATGATTAAGTTATTACGAAATGAACTCCATTTTTAGCCAAAGTCATTTATAGTACCACATAACTTGCAGGATGAAATTATCAAGTTTGTGACATTCAAATATTTGGATGCATCTTCCCTCATACAGGAGTGGTCCATTGGGCACTCAAATTAATGCAATTATTCATTTTTATTTATTAAAAAGATAGCTAGAAGGATACTATGAATAGTTATTCATAATTAATTATATTATTTGTATTTGAAATCAAAATATTTGTACACTGACTACCCTAAATGATACCATCCCTGTTTCTGTTGGTTATAAGTAAAAATGAAACAAATATAATTTAATATCCTATAAATAAATAAATTACTGATGATAAAAACACAGCAAACATATAACCATTTATCTCAGTCCCACACACTCAAAGCAAATTTATACAGAAGAGTGAATCTTGATCCACACATAAATATAATATAATTTATTTATATAATTGAGCCATTTCAATTTATGCATATTCATTTGGAGAATCGTTAAATGATCTGGGGATTTGCCTATGTACATACATACAAGTTAAAGTAAAGTGTTGTTAAAAAGGAATGAGGATGGTGTTCAAAATGGATCTTTTTTCACTAACAAATTATGTACATAATGTTTAAATCGTGGTCTTCTGAAAAGTATTAATATCGTTCACTCCTATTTTAATGCAATCAACGAGACATCACCATCCTTACGCCCACTCATATTTGGTAGATTAATGAAACATAAATTCCTATGCACACAATATACCTATGTAATACTTTAATAAGTGTGCACATATATGCTTTTATGTCCTCATTGATACCATGACACTATATTTGATATTTCCTAAGTTGTGATCTTATCCTGGCTAGATGCATTCTTGATTAGAAATACTGATGACTATGTAGTAGCAATGAATGTTATTGGTGATACAAATGGAGTACAAGAAAAATAGATATCCTTTAGAAGGAGTTATGAATAAATGTAAAATCATGTAGGATTATTCTACCGTCAATAAGGGTAAATTTGATATTTATTCCAACACTCCCGGATGTGAAACCATAATTAATTATTACATTGAACTCAAATAAATAAATAGAAAAGATTAAGGCCCTTGAGCTGAATCACATTTATGATAATTTTAGCATTCGAATGAAAAACAACACACAAATTAAAAGCTTTATAGAATAAAAAGGGGGATGTATCGAGCTGTGAACCCCAAACACAGCGGTTTGACAAGGCCAAGACCTAATATAACTTTGTTTTATTCGCCATTAAAAATGTGTGTCTCACTCTCCAGATCCCAATATCCGAGTGAGAGGGCCAAAGAAACAAATTTTCAAACAATTAATTAAACTAATTCAAAAACTAAATCACAAAGTGGAGTGAGGAAGGCCCAGAAAAAAATAAATTGAATTGAATTCGAGTCTATTAAGAGACTTCTTATAAAGAGAACATTTGAAGAAAAGTCTTCAATAGCTCACCTTCCATTCAGAGGAAAGAGATCCGAAGAGATTGACAGCCTCTTAATGACTGATAATATTTAAAAAATGAATATTTATTTATTTTCATTTTCTACAAATTATAATTTATATTTTTCTTACTTGTTATACTATTGTATAATATATATATTTACTTAATTATACGTTATAGGTGTATGCTGAAAAAGTCATTATCATATCATTTGCATAGCACAGGCATTTAAACCTGTTGCTCGATGAATTAACTGCACGTTCGAGGACCTCTGTTTGGATACTTTTTATGATATTAATTATACTTTTACATCGCCTTTATACATAAAAATATATGTACATCCTCGAAGATACGAGTCTGTTATGTGAGAAAAAGGTATAATCTTTAACAATATCTCCAGCATCGAAAAAATCAAAGAATGAAATTGAACCGATGTTGCACGAGGTTTTAGGTTGAACGATGTTTAGTGTCCCTATCAAGTTTGAATTTGCTTCATTATTAGAATGAGTTTTTTAATAAAAATTTCAGAGTCGTCACTATTAGCTCCATAAATACCAATTACATCAGAATGAGAATGAGTACTTTTATTAAGTAAGCTTCAAAACATCTACACTCACCATTGGGGTGCAAAGTTTTATTAAGTACTAATACAACTCTTCATTTTTGGTTTGAAGATCCTTTTTAAAAACTGTAATTGATATACATACATGCATGCAACAATCTGGTACAGACAATACTTCTCCAAACTGCACCTTTTTTCACACTTTTTGAAGGAAGCGCTAAGGAATATACTGAATATTAGGCAATTTATACAATTTATTTTGAGAGATCCTTTAAAAAAAATGAGACAAGTATATATTAAAGAAAATATAAAAAATCGACTTAGTTTGAATGATCATCAGTAAATGAAGAAAATATTTTAATTTCTTTTATTGTTGCTCCTACTTGGGTTGGATCGAGGACGATAGTATCGTGTTTCATAAATGGGGAAACCATCGTTGTATCGTTTCATTATTTTCTTTTTCTTTTGTGGCTCATTGCTACTATTTTGATTCTCTTCGTGTAGTTTGACTTCTTTTTCAGCAGGAGTTCCCATGGCAAGAGCCCTGCGGTAATTTCCAATGGCCCTTCTTGAAGGTTCTTCCTCTTTCTTTTCACACTTTTCCACACCTTCTTGTTCCTCTTTGTGGATCCTTGATTTTTGATTTCGCATAAAAGAGCCCCCCTCACCCCCGATTGGAGTTATTTCTTCCTCTGGAATGACGGGTGGAATGGGGGCTGACATCTGAAAATGTCCCTCAACATGCTTTGGATTGGAGAAAGATCTTTTTACTTCCTCTGGGTCAAGTGTAGGGTCAAAAGGTGTGAGCCCGTAGTCGGGTAAAAGGGTTTTAGAGAATCTCTCATGGACTTGTCTTTCCACATCTGCATAGAGTCGTCCCACGGCTTCGCTTCGTCTCTCTCGATCTGCTAATTCTTGAGCCACACGTCTTTTTAGTTCCTGAGGACTCCCTTTCCAGAGATGTGGAACGAGTCGGGGGAATCCCTCTTCGAATTTGTCCATCATCTGAAACTGACGTTTGACCACTCGATCGTAAGGGTTTAAGGACATCTCTCCAGATTGGTTATGAGAGGGATTGTAATTCATAATGAGGCTTTTTTTATAAATAAATAAATATTAGTAGACGGAATGATGAACTTGAGAGGTATGATTTGAATGATAAATTTCATCTTGATTTTAGACTTTATATAACTCAAATCTTTAAGGGGGTAAACTATTATTAGGTGTGAAACCACACAAGTAAGCGTATTCTATTCCGACAAAAAAGGGAATTCTATTTTGGGGAAAAGTAGCAAATGGATTCTTGAAAGCATCATGACGTACCATGTAAGTTATTCGATGAGTTATTGTTTAATATATATATATATATACATAAATACAGATAAATACACTCTATTATTCATTGTGTAGTTTTTGTACAGGTTTTCTCAAAATTTGTTTTGAACAAAAATATCAGCCATATAGGCATCCTTGCATTTTGGAAGAAAACACCAGGAAAATATCCTATATTTTATGAAATTTTCGGTTAAAGACCTAAGGGTCATACCCAAATAAAAATCAAATCAATGCATACAGTTTTTTTAATTTATATGTTGCAGACAAACGGAATCTACAAATATAAATCAAAAGACGAATTGACTGTAGAATAAAACCATTTTGAATGGGCAGGATTTTCAAATAAAAAATATATCTACAAATATCTAACTAACATATAGAAATTATGACCTAAAAACTTCAACTAAGTTATTGATCTGTCTCTAGTCTTGTTTTGTCCCTCATAATTATAATTTAATTTGTGTACAAGTTGGATAATGTTCCCTTGGATACTTTAGAAAATGTTGGTTATTTTGAAAAATTGAATGTATTATCACTTTCAGATCATGTTGAATACCAATTATGAATCTAAAGTTGCCATCTTTTAATTCATTTAATTAAATAAAATTCATAATGAAAATGTGCTAATTTTTTGTTGATTAAATTTTCATTCAATTTTGAGCAAAAATTCGCGTGAAATCAAAGACTCATGGCAGAGTTACTAAAAGAATAAGTAAGATAGACTGAAGTTTCAGCGTGCAGAAGGATTATGAGTCTCTACCGTGAGTCTTAGGTTGCTAGCGAATTTTTGATTGAAATTGTATGAAAATTTACACACTTAGATGGACGATTTCTTCAAAGTTAAGGACTTTTATCGGACACTTGATATCTCGTTTGAAAGCTGTGAGTCTAAGCACTAAGTGAGTCTAAGTATCTCTTTTAGTACATAATTATTGCCTATCAATCATTCTCTGGAATCTCACTGTTTTGATATTCTCTATTTTTTGTTTGAACCATAATAATTTTACAATAAATTCCTTGCACTTTCAATTTGTAGACATGGGAAAATTCTTTGTGCAAAATTGATGACATAAGCATCTATATATTCAAATGTTTTCTTTGAAGTGCAATTAGCATATTCGTCATTTTTATTTGCATATCCAATTCGGACTAAATAGGGTTATTTCTATGTATTTGTTATTCAAAAAATTAAATATAAATAGTATTATGTCTCAGAGAGTTTGCTTAAGTTGATAATTTAGCTCACTATGAAAAAAGACGGGACATTTCTGTTGGGGCGTAGATAGCGAAGTGATATATTCACTATAATATTTTTACTGAGAAGATGGTATGTTAAACAGAATCATATCCACTGGGCTTCAGTGTTAAAAATAAAAATAAAATAATTTAAAGGTAAATTGATTTTTACTTTTTAGATTGATAATGCTGAATAATTATGATTTCCCCTCTGCTAAACGGAGTATTTTTAATTAAATCTTTACATTCAAACCCAAAGGTCATAATTTTAAGTTCAACCCTATTCCTTTGCTATGAATCATTTCTCCATGGAACCTGTCTTGGGTAGAGCTCAAAGAACGGGTCAGTATAGTTTCTTTACCACCTAAGCTAAAAAAAATTGATAAGAGTTACTATAGTCAAATAATAACAAAATGTCTAAGTGGAGCTCTAGCCTGTAAGTTTTTGACATAAATGTCCTTTGTATATCTTTAAAATATCAAACAATATCAAAAAAAAAAAAAAAATACTAGACTTTTTTACTCTTTTATTATTCGTTACTGTACACTTAATTTTTTTCATTATCAGTACTATTTTAAAGAATGAAGAAAATACTTATTAGAAAATCTGTGAAGAAAAAAAAATCTTCTTGTTGAATAATAATTTTATGTAAACTTTGTATATATATATATATATTTAAATACAAAAACCATTAAATAAGCAAAACAATAAAATATATATATTTGTGGGTACATTAATAATATCTACTTAGCAATGAAAAATCCACTTTATTCAAATGAAACTCAAAATCCATTAATATATATATATATATATATACAATAATATAAATGAATTAAAAAGTAATAATGATTTATGAATGATTTAAAAATAAAAATTCCAATCAAAAAATACAAATAAATGATATAAAATAGCTATTTAAAACAAATCCATCATTTCTCATTCAAGACATGGCCAGGCATACTCATATAATTTTGAATTTTGAAAGCTATCTTAGTGTAAACGACTTGAGAAACATTTCAAATATTTAATCTGTACAACACTACAGATAGTCCACATGTAGTAGCCCAAATCTAGGACGACGACATTACATTTTTCATGTGAGAGCTACAATATATATAATTATAAGTATATATATATATATGTACATTGCCCCAAAAGCACATGCCTTGCCTTTAGAAGAAGTGGAGGGACGGAATAGTTGTGATTATTTAATTATAAATCTCCTTTTAAAAAATATGATCATTAGGAATTAGTTACATGTAGCTAACATTTACCAATGTAGGCATTTTTTTAACTATGAACATATTATATAAATAGAGTAATTGTTCTTCTTCAACGACAAGTCGTCTTGTGCATGTGTAAGCCATCTGATAAGACATGATTAATGTACATACATATATTTTGATTCTTTATCTTTCTTTTTTACGCATTGTGCGTATGTAGACAGACGTATTGAGTGTTTAAACTTGAACTAAAGGTCATCCCTACATAAAACAAACAATGCCTAAGTATATACACAAAGTTGTACATACTTAAATACACATTTTAAATGCTAACTTGGAGACTTCATTCCCTTAAATGAAGGATTTGATATCCTAAGTATCTATTTATATGTACGTAACAAATGATAACAATATCTTGTAGTTTGTACCTACTTGTCGACGTCACAAAACTTGACCTAATTGAGTCTCCAAAATGTTCAAACTCAGAAAAAATAGAGCACAAATGTTTTTAAGTTTCCATTCATATTCCTTTTATATCAAGGATAACATTAGTAATTACGTTGGTGGTATTTTGACATCTACATTTTAAGAGCATTTTAATTGTAGAAAGACTTGTTTCATTCAAAAAAAATTTATAAAACAACAATTACACATTTTTTAATCGATTTTAAATTTTAGCCAAGAAATACAGGAAATAAATTTTATTTTTTTCAAGTTTCTTTAATCAACGTGAAAAGAGAAAGAATTTTTTTTTTAAATTGTGAAAATGCCATTAGTTATCTTATAGTTTCACATAAATGTTCTTGGATTATATGTGATTTGCCAATTATATGCCAATTAATTTTTAAAGTCATTGTTTGAGATTTGGATTTATATTTGTGGATACTCCTATGTACAAAGTTATTTGTAATTTGATATTCTATTCTCTTTTACTGTTATAACCCTTTTACCTTTATTTTCTCCCAAGGTTTTATATTTTG
This sequence comes from Lepeophtheirus nordmannii, assembly GCA_963680855.1. NCBI lineage: Eukaryota > Metazoa > Arthropoda > Copepoda > Siphonostomatoida > Caligidae > Lepeophtheirus > Lepeophtheirus nordmannii. The sequence continues at coordinate 27,326,572 of OY804522.1, read as the reverse complement.
AAATTGAGCAGGTTATTTTGCAAATAACGAAACAATGTCTCAGGGGACGTAAAAGTATATATATATATATATATATATATATAGCGTCAGCTGCGAAGAAAAAGACAATTACTTTTAATTTTAAGGACTATGTAAAATATTATGCATTTTAATAGATACAATCTATCACAGTATACATGTATATACTCATAACGACTGCTAAATAATCTGACAGTTGAATTAGAAATCTCTATACACTGCTCCTTTATATGTTCAATACACTTTTATCAATTAATTAATAATTAATCTATTGATTGACATCAATAGTAGCAACACATATAAAGTAAATGAACTTTGTGTCGAAAGAGTTCATTTTGATGCTTTTTCTATGGGATCTTCCTTTTCTCTGACTGTTTTTGTTTTGGGTTCAGAACAAACATATCATAGAATACATAGTTTTGATTGCTTCATTTATATTTCATATTTTTGAAGGTCTTGATTTTGAAAGTGTTTAAAAGTCTGTATCCTGGTTTTTTGAAGAACTTGATAGATTAATTAATTATCATCCTTATCCATCAAACCCTTGTTTTGTTATATATATGATTAAAATAATCTGTCAAGTGACATATCTCCCACTAATTGAATCATATGATGTATGATTAATAAAGGCTTAGAGGTCAAAACATTTTTTTATATTATGTCAAAAATAAAATACCATTTTGCCATCCAACTATTTCATTTAAAACGAAATCTTTTGTGCCAATGGACATTCCTTTATTTGTCCAAAGCTGCTTGCTCCTACCTGTGTTCGACACATACATATGTGTACTTAAATGCTTCTATTTTGTCGAGGTGCTTAAAGTAAGAAAATTACATATATATATATATATATATATGGGTTTATTTTCCGTATAAATGTAGAATGTATATGTTACATACCCTACCTATTCTTATGCATTCAACTTCTCTCTGTCCTTCGTACTACGGTCATTCATTATTTACGACTTTTTATTATGATTGTTATGACTTTTTTAAATACATTGTTTATGATAAACAAATAATACCCTGAATGTTTTCCTTTTCTTATTCTACATACTTAATGTAAATTCCTTGCTTAAGTCTTGAATACATTGAATAAAAATGAAGGGGGGAAAATAAATATAGAATAATGAAGTATACAAATCCCAATGGATAAAGTGATTATCAAAAAAAAACAAATACAAAAAAAAATTCTTAAAATAATTCGACAAATTCGACAAAGATGTTTTATATTCCTTTTAATGGATTAATGATGATGATTATTATTATAGTATATGAATGATACTACGAGGATTGAACCCCATTAGTAAATATCGTCTTCAATTCCTGCCCACAGTGTGGTTCTATGAATACGGTCCATTCTCTTTCAAATGAAATTTCCTATGTAAAAATCCCTTGTGTTTTTCAACTATTTTCTTATTCCTATATCGAGTTCACTTGTAGCAAGCAATCATCTAAAGAGCAAGGTAAGATGAGTAAGTAGGCAGTGCTTCCAGTGAGAAAAAACTTGGTTCCAAGATCCAAAGTTTTGGTGATCCTCTAATGATATGTTTTAAGGTAGGAACTGAAAAAAAGAAAAGAAAAGATAAATAATTATTTATAATTATGGCTAAAATCAGAATCAATCAGTTACTCTGAATATTTTTCATCTCAATGTTACTTGAAAATTATTATTAAGAAAATAATTAGTCAATCATCTTCCTCTTGCCAAAACACACAAGTTGGTTCTAACAAGGTTGACATGAATCCCCTTCACTTTTTTCTTAGAAAGAGAATCGACTATAGACTTATTTTTAGAGAATCGATAGTCTTTTTTTAAAAAAATTTTTTAAACTCAATATTGGTAGACCTTTAGAAATATAGAGTTGACTGTGAAAATACTTGATGTTTTTGTCATTACATACATATAATATAATGTCACTATGTAATTGAGAGTTTTCAAAGTATTTTTGCAGAAAATTCATTTGACTTTATAGATCCGTAATGACAAAATGACATAGTCCTATCTTTGACTCTGATTCCTAATTATGAATAGTTATAAAACCTTAGCCTCTACGTAATTAAGTTATGTATGGATTCAAATGGCTATCAAATGTGTCACTGATCTATTCCTTTTCTAACAGGTCTTGTTGAGTTTAATCACAATGTCATATATACTAGGGCTACACCAATATGGATTTTATAGGACTGATATCGATTATATAGGAGTTCAAAATCAATCGCCGACTAATTTGCCGATTTTTGATTTCAAATTATCCCTTGAGGTCCGACTAAGAATTGTCACACTGGGGATTTTATGCATGTTTTTATTTTTTTAACAATAAAAGACAGATGACAGTACTATCACATATCTTAAATTAGATTGATATTTTTCAGTGAGAAAAATATTAGTTAAACGGTAAAATAACTTTTATAAATAACTGCACTGGCCATGTTTGGATTTTTAATGACTAAGTAATTTCATCTTTTTTACTTAAAATATTTGAATCTGTGTTTTTTAAATTAATTAAAGTATCAGTAATAATCGGCAAGTTGGACGGATTATTATTACCCATGTATCTAAAACTGCCACAAATCAGCTTACCAATTTTTCGTATCGTACTTATATATTATACACATACTCTAAAATCTCGTAGGGGCAAATATGATGCATAATGTCTTAGGACATTTGAGGGTCAATATAATATGTTTATATATTTACAAAGATAATGAATAATCACTTTTTACCCTAAAAACAATCAAAATACACAAGATAATAATATTATGGACTATATGTAACTACAATGAATGAATGGAGGCTGTGCAAGGCCAAGACTATGTCTTTTTTTTTTTCAACCCTTGATAAACAATGAGTAACATAAATGAAATCAACCTCATGTCTTAACTTGAAGCAGAGTCAAATCCCCCATAAAAACCATTCTCCGGTTGATGTTAATTATTTAAGCTCTACACAAACCTTGGACACTAGAGCAAATATTCACATCTTTGATCTGCAATTAGGAATTGATGAAACAAAAGAACATACACAGAGTGACTAATTTACACAATTGCTGTCACATTACTAACTAACTAACTAACAGACTAACAATACTCACATACCCTAGTGTTTTAAGTCTTCTTTTTTTTTTTTCATACGTACAAAGGAGAAAAATACTTAGGAGCGGGAAAGTCACTTTATATTTTGAGATAGATCTTGCATCCTTTGCTTCATTTAGTTAGCTCGTCATTCATCCCCTGCAGCGGCGTAAATGAGTCCCTTTACATATAGAGGGGCTCTAATTAAACGTGCTTCTCCTTTATATTTAACATCTTCATTTAACTGGACCCACATATTTTATCTACATAGGAATGCGACTTTTGTAGAGTGTGAGGAGAAGATGGGAGCAGGACATAAAATAAAGCTGATGGAAGAAACTTTGTTGATATTCAGCTACCTCTTTTAAGTGAGGATGGGAAAATATTTTAGTTATTACATTTTCTGCATTTTGTCAATAAAAGTTGCATCCCTATCGACGACCATTACATTATTTTATTCCTCTGGAAGTCCCTAAAAATCAAAAAGGTAAATGAAGCACAGATTTTGAGCTACTCCCACTAATTCCCTATCAAATTTGATAATAGATATTCTCTTAAATATTTTGAATTTCTTAGACATTCTTAGCTATCCCTATTTGTAATAAAATAATATATATACTTTGTACTTAATCATCATAGATTCGTAGAAATGGATGAATTGTGCTTTTTTTTCACAACAAAAATTAGAAAAATAAAATAACTCAAATAAAAGAAATTTTACTTTCTTTTATTGGACCCTGATGTTTTGTATTGTAAGAAAAACATCTCATTTATTTAATATATACTTAATTATGCGTGTGTATCAGGGGAAGGGGCATTGGTTATATTTAAGTAGCATGTCAAAATATAAGCCAAAATAATTCCAGTAGAATTTAACTGAACATTTTATCATCAAGATACTAAAATGGTTGATTAAATTCTGTTACTTATATCATATTTCAATTATTTATTTATGAATTAAGTGTAAGCACGCTTTTTACGATTTAGTTAGAAAATTAGATTTAAAATTAATTAGCTCTTGATGTAAAATGTTGAACTTATTTGAGATAAGGAGAGCACTATTGTTTCACTAAATCATAGAAAAAAAGAAAAACAAACATTAAAATATATTTATTTAAGTTTTTTTTTTTAAAATTCAGTTATTTACTGGGTTTTTTTCCTAAAAAAAAAATGTATACTTGTAAATTTGTTTTCAAATAAACTGCTTTGCAATCTATGTCATATCCCTAAAATTCTCTGTAATCCTTCAGAAAAAGTGATTTGAACAAATGAAAGCAGTAAAGGACAATGCAAAATTCTTGCAAGATCAACACGCAAGCAATTTTAATGATCAGTCATAAATCTACGGATATATTTTCATTTTTGCTTAGCCCTTGATAGTATAGCAACCAATCAGAATAATAGATTATATACTAGCTGATCAATTCACAAGTTTGAAAATAGATGCTTAAAGGCATTGAAGTGACCTTACATGGGGCAAAGGCTGAAGATCCCTATTCCATATTTAAAATAACATGAGTGCTGGGATAGTTACAAAAAATTATAATATTATATAGATTATACGAATGTATTCATATTATAATTTAATTATACATTTTTAACAAAATTTACAAGAAAAGTTGGTGGAAGTTTTTTTGTTCTTCTTTTGTAGAAATATGTTTTCACCACAACGATCTAACAAATAATGAAAATAATTTTAAATCAGAGCAAAAGAGTCAATCGTTTTTTTTTCCAATATATGTATAATCATAAAACTGCAATTTTTCTTCACAAAAGTCCCATAAACCTTTAGATTTATGAATTAATTATAATCGGCAAGTCCAACTAGAGAAATGATATTCAACTCTTGACTCATCAGTTTCATTCATTTAGCTGACGTTGAAATAATAATAAGAATAATAATACCTCTATCTTTAGCTGTAATTCATAGAAGCAGAAATAATGTTCTTTTACATTTATTGCTGCCCTGTTATGTCGAACAGCGAATGGAAATTTTACCCCTTGATCCATATATGTTTCTATAAGTATATGTAGTATGCTCATTGTCAGATGCACTGATTAAGAAGATAATATGGACTTACAATCCAATGTAGGGAGAGGCGTTGCGTTGCAAAGCTTCATTAAGCATAATCAGTCTCACTTAGTGAGTAAAAATGATACTTACGTTCACTTAACCCCTTGAACTAAGTGGACTTATGTATACTCTTTCTTCTGTTGTTCCATACACAGACCTACTCTCCCAGATTTCTTTTCTTCAATGAACTGTTGAAGTTGATGCTATATCCAAACATTTATCACATGTTGGTCCTCCTGATCTTTACGTGTGCAAATTGTAACCCTGATGTGACCCATATAGAAGCTTCGGAACTCAACGCCTCTCCTTACGTTGTATAGTAAGCCCACTTTTAGATGGGACCCAAATTTAGTATTCCTTGATATACTACATGGAAACAGTGAACAGCCTTTAACTTAAAATAGCGGAAATTGTACATGAATATCTCATCAAAAACATAGATCCTTTGCTATCATGTTTGTAAAAAGTCTAATTTATAATATTTTGCAGGTATGAGGGTACATAATAATGACCTATAAAAAATCCTTGAACCGTTCTTTAATTAGATGAATGGAATCCTTTTTTCTCAATTTATTCTTTTTAAACCCAGCCTCCTCTTATGTTGACATGCTATATACATATACCTAAGAATAAGACGTAAAAATACATTTCTTTTTTTGTGAGGAGATTAATTATACAATAAATTATTATTATTCTACTACTTTGTATAAACTTATTATTCCACATATTATTATGTGGCCTCAAAAAAGTATAATTTTGATATTGAATTAATATATTAAATGTATGGTACACAGATGTACAATCCCATTATATGTACATAGATACATATGATAACCGTTTCATGAAACATAATCTAAAAATAAATTGGTTTCCTCTCTTCAAAATATATATGTATTTCATTACATCTACTTCTCTCTGTCTACAATTCAATTATTATAATTATCATATACCACAAATATAAAGAAACATCATCATAATTAGATGTATTCAAATGTCTCATTCATGCAATTTAGTTAAAATAGTGTGCTATACACCCTTATCCAATTTTTAGTGGACATGTACCCGTTCAATTACTTTGTATTTGTATTACATAAATGTTTTAAAAAGTATTGACAAAAAGTCTACCCATTTAATATTTTTGTAGTCATTTTCTTTTTGTATACAGTGAAACCCTGGATTACGAACACAATACGTATTAAAGAAGTGATCATAGTCCAAAACTAAAATACAAATAATAATTAGAGCTATAATTTACCACTTTTCAATGACTTTTAGTCACTTATCCTATGGCAGAAAGTTGAATGGCTCGTACCAGAGACTTTGAAATTAGTTTATCATTAGAGCCATTCTAGAAGTTTGTTTTCACTTACAAACTGGCCCCTCTACATTCAAACACGGTGCAGGGAGCCTGCTTTCATACATGATACAAAATGAATCATTCAAGGCCTAGATAATTCATTGGTCAAGAAGAATAAGTATATTATTGAAGGGGCACACAGTAAGATAAGTTCTCATCATACTTGTGTTATTTACTTCCAATCAGAAGAATAAGTAGGTACTAATGTGGGACTTTTATGACTTTATCCCCACTCATTATTAGTTCTTTTTTCTTCTAAGGCTTAGTCCTCTTACCTAAAGATTTTAAAAGTCTGTTCAAAAGCTATAACTAGGAATGTAAATAATATGCAAAATGCCGCGTGCGAGATTTTGTGGAGTTGGCTCTTCGAACAGGTCTTTTTGTTTTCCAAAGCTGTTATCATTTTTCCTTTATTACTACTGAGGGGAGAACATCTACCTGATAGTAAAGATCTCGCATGAAGGAACATGCATTAACGTTAATAAAGCAAATAAAATGTAAACAAAAATGGGCTCATGTCCTTGTATATTTACTAGTTAAAAATATATAATTTCCTGACATTAATTTCAATTTATTTTCTGCCACTCATCTATGGTATACATAATGTTATATATATAAAGGAGAATAGCAGCTTGTAGCTCAGTAAAACGTCATAACAGCTCAAGTTGATTCCCTCTCAACATTCATCAAATTGTCAGAGCTACCAGGTTGATTTTCTCTTTCTTTTTATTTTACACACCCCATTTGCATATTATTACCATTCCTAGCTTTAACCCAGTGCTTTTCAAATTGCACTCTAGTCACTCTCCCAAAAAGGTCAACTATTCTCACGTGCCCTAATCTGGTTTGTAGATGTTTTGAAATCATTGGAATCCTGGCGAGCATATATTATTATTAAAAAAAATGTATGGTGGCAGTCTGGTCAATGTTTATGCTTTTATTTATTTTTATGTGATCACAGATGACAAACATTATGGTAATATGATATCACTATAAGTAGATTAGATGTCAGCAAATATGTGTGCAAAAGCTATTCCAACAATTTTCACATTTCAAGTGGTTGGTCTTTTTGAAGGAGTGTTTAAACTAAAGAAACGTAATCCTCGTAATCTATGGCATCATTCGCTATGAATCAAAATGTAAACGTGTATTCATAAACAAAGTTATTTGAATATTGCACTAGTCATTCATTTTTGTGGATTTATTGTTATTTAAACACTTTACCTTCAAGTTATTACTTCCCAGAATATGTGAAATAGAAGCCAAATCATTACTTATATGGAATGAAAATCTCTAAATACATACATTTTGTATTTTTTTTCACTGAACGATCATGTCTTTTTTTCTGGAGAATTTTTTTCTTTTTCAATCTCGAAATTTTTTTTGTAAATCAAAACATTCAAAATTCAGAAGCTAAAAAGTCTAACTTATACAAAAAAACAAATAACCTTCAGTCAAATGAACTTGTAATAATATATTTTCTACACACACATATATATATATATATAAGGCGTATTAGTTCAGCAAATTTACAGAGGAATACGACAGAACCCCAAACATTTTAACCAATTCTAAGGGACACTCATGACTAACGATTTATCCAGAAACATGGGTCCTATCCCCTTTAATGATTATTTTCTTCCCTTATACACTGATGATAAAAAACGTAAGAATTTCCTAGATTCGTTACAATTTTATGGGAATATAAATCAAAGTGATATACGTATATAATTATATATATACGTATATATGTAGCATATCTACTTAAGGCTTGGACAAATGGTCATGAAACATCATCTACAGTGTTCTTTAGAGAAGTTATCATACCATTGCACTTTAAAAGTCAAAGTCAAAATATAAAGGAATTACATGAAATAATTCAATTACAAACTTTGTTTCAATGCCTTTAAGCAATGTGTTTATTAAATTTCTTCTCACATTTGTAACTTTTTTCTTTTAGAATA